>CM060920.1:720666253-721266253 GCA_030737875.1 Allium sativum
ATTGCATGAGGAAGGACACGTGGGCTGTGATCGTACTTTGAAGTTAATTTCTGATTCTTACTATTGGCCATCTGTGAGGAAAGAAGTCAAGAAGTTTGTACAAAGATGCCATGTTTGCCAAGTATCAAAGGGAACTGCCACTAATGCTTGATTGGATATACTGTTACCTGTACCTACTAAGCCATGGGTGGATGTTAGTATGGATTTTGTCTTGGGATTATCGAGAACAAAGCGAGGTAATGACTCCATATATGTGGTAGTAGATAGATTTTCAAAAATGGTTCATTTTATTGCTTGCAAAAAAAAGGAAGATGCTCTAAATGTTGCTCAATTATTCTTCAAAGAAGTTTATCGTCTTCATGGGTTACCTGAATCCATTGTTTCAAACAGAGATACCCGCTTTCTGAGTCATTTCTAGATTAGCTTGTGGAAGATGATTGGGATAAAGCTGAAATTTAGTAGTGTTTATCATCCGCAAACAGATGGACAGACAGAAGTAGTGAACAGATCTTTGAGGAATTTGCTGAGATGCCTTGTGAAGGATAATTTGAAAAGTTGGGATGCGAAATTGTGTCAAGATGAGTTTGGGAACAATCATGCTATCAATCAAAGTACTGGGTTCAGTCCATTTCAGATTGTTTATTCAATCGTACCGAGCGGACCCTTAGATTTGTCGACAGTTCCGTAGCAGAAAGGAGTTGTTAAAAGAGCCAATGATTTTGTTAATGAGTTGCAAGAATGTCACAAAGTTGTGCAGAAAATATTGCTTAAGTCAAATATAAAGTATAAGCAATTTGCAGATTCGAAACGACGAAATGTTAACTTCGAAGGAGATTTTGTGTACGCAGTGTTAATGAAAGACCGTTTTCCTGTTGGAACTTACAACAAGTTGAAGGCTCAAAAGATTGGTCCTATAAAAATTGTGAAGAACATCAATAATAATGCTTATCAATTGAAGCTTCCAGAAGGTGTGCATACTTCGGATGTGTTCAATGTCAAATATCTAATTCCATATTATGAAGATGAGTTTATGAGCGAAGGGGAGTGTGTGAATTCGAGGACGAATTCTTGTCAACCAGTGGAGTATGATGCAGCGCACCATAGAAGATGCTTGCATGCGAGCTATCGGTCGTTCAGTGGCTTAAGACAGCCGTTCAGTAACCTAGAACGAAAAGGAAAGAAGGACGGATCATCCATGAAACTGAGGCTTGAAGAAGCGGAGAACCAGTCGTTCAACGACTCAATAGGGTCGCTCTGGGAGGCGATGAAACATGGAAAGAAACCTCACGATCCAAAAGGGTCGTTCTCCAACTTAAAGAGAAAGGGCGAGCTTAAGGAATCAGTGTTAGATCATACGAGGACTGGGTCATTCGCTCTTGGATCACTTGCTACAGGACCGATCAAGCTTGGGTCACTCGCTTGTGGGTCGTTCGCGCCTAGATCGCTCACTCTGGAATCGTTTGACATCGGAATGATTACCCGAGCCGCTACGGGTGGAAGATAATAAGAGTCGTTAAAGATAAGATCTTACCTAGGTCGTTCGCTCCTATGTTGTGTAAACGAGGCGTTCGCTCTATTGTTATATCGTAGTTAAGTCGGTCGTTTATCTTGGGTCGTCCGTTTGTACTTGGGTTGTCCATTCGGACAAAGCGTGTTGTAAACCCTATAAATAGGGGTGTGGCATGAGTTGTAAGGGTTGTTGATTTTTGATTAAAACTTGTATGTAAGCATTGTGCCACCATTAAAATTGGAAGTTGAGTTTATCTCCTTTCCCCATTTTCAGATATTCAAGCGCACTTAAATCAACGAATTTGAAGCCGACTAGCGGTATCGCTTGCGAGTGATCAACGTTCAAAGAATTGTAGATCGACAACAAGGTATATTGCGAGATCAACGTGTTGAAGATAGCGAGATTCCGACATTGAAAGTTCAACGGAATTGAGCATTTACCTCATCCTTGATCTTGTTTCCACGAATCCATCAATTCGTGGAGTTTGATCTTGGAGCTGCACCAATTTGTTTCTTAATGTCTTATTTGTCAGCAGGTTAATGATGAGCAAAAGAAGCCCGATGGTTTACTTCATCCTTTGGAAGTTCCGCAGTGCAAATGGGATAGCGTCTCTATGGACTTCATAGATGGTTTGCCTAGATCAACGAAAGGCAACACCAGTATTTGGGTGGTAGTAGATTGACTTACAAAGAGCGCTCATTTTATTCCAGTTAAGAGTAAGAGGACGGCAGCATGGTTGGCAGAAATTTATGTTTGTGAGATTGTCCGTTTTCATGGGGTACCTTCCAGCATCATAAGCGATCGTGACCCCATCTTCACTAGTGAATTTTGGAGGAGCTTGCAAGAAGCATTGGGTACATAGTTACGTTTCATCACCGTTTATCATCCTTAGACCGATGGACAGACAGGGAGGGTGAACAAAGTTCTAGAAGATCTTTTGAGGCTGTGTATTGTAGACTTCGGAGGTACTTGGGAAGAGCATCTTCCTTTAGTAGAGTTCGCCTACAACAATAGTTTTTAAGCTAGCATTGGCATGGCACCTTTTGAAGCATTATACAGACGACCCTGTAGATCATCGGCTTATTGGTGGGAATCTACAGAAATACTATTACTTGGACCAGATATGATTAGAGAAACGTCCGAGAAGATTGATCTTATTAGATGATGAATGAAGACCGCTCAAGATAGGCAGGAATCCTATGCAGATAAGAGAATTACTGACATTGAATTTGAAGTAGGAGATATGGTTTTCATTAAAGTGTCACCTTTGAGGAATGTGGTTCACTTCGGATCTGTAGGGAAGTTGGCACCAAGATTTGTAGGGTCATTTCTCATAATAAAAAGGATTGGCCAAATGGCCTATAGAGTAAAGCTGCCAGAGAGAATATCTGGCGTTCATGATATTTTCCACGTTTCTCATTTGCGGAAATGCTTGCACGATGCCGCAGAAGTAGTTGAGCTGAGTGTATTGGAAGTAGTAGAGGTGGAACACAGGCAACAGTAAGACAAGTTTCTTCTTGTATTCTTGGATCGGAAGTTAAGGAGCTACGCAACAAAGAAATCAAGTTGGTGAAATTTCAGTGGGGAGATAACCCAGAGAATGCGACTTGGGAGACCGAAGACAAGATTTGTGCTTTGTACCCTTTTCTTTTCGAGGGTATGTTCTTAACTCCTTTTTCCAAAATTTTATCTGTGCTTGTTTCTATCATTTAAGTATATCCTATCGATTAAATTTCCAACCTTTAGATAGGAATCTCATGGATATAAACATGTGTTTGAGGCATGTTATGTTTGACGGATGCAAGTGGACGCAAGTGCTTGCTCGTGGCATATACACACACATTAGGCACTAGATCGGCTCAATCACTGTCATACTGTATATGGATGCGTGTGCATTTTCTTTTCTTTTTATGGATGAAATTGAATGTATCATCATATGGATGTTGCATTTGGACAGATGTTTGGGCACCCATTTAGAACTTATATGTTATAATAGGATCGTTCCATATATGTTGGACTCATGGCACTATCATACACTGCATTAAGGAGGTCGACTGAATCAGTAGACCGCCTGATCTTCGCATTAGTATTGGGGACATATACACACACCTTTTCATATGATCATATAAGCATTAGAAGTCTTTAAGGATAATGGATGCCTGTGATTGGTGGTTGAGTAGATGGGTGATGGATGGTAGGAAATACAATCTTCTTGACTTGGAGATTTCGGGGATGAAATCATTTGAGTAGGGGAGAATGTAACACCCTGTAATTTTAACAATATTAAAAGAGGATAAGTTAAATAATAATTAATTTAATATTCAGAATTAAGGGAGATGAACTGCGCCATTGCATTCGTCTCGAAATTCTGGTCAAGATAGACATTTGGTTTGCGTAAAATAGACAACGTATGAAGAAGTTATGAAGGTTTGAAGTTTGTATACACGTAAAATAATTATATATATATATAATTAATTTCAGAAATCAGCAAATAGTTTGAAACCCGAAAATAAAGAGGCGGCAAATTTCCCACTCCAGGGGGAGTCGACCCCTGGGTTGACCCCTCAAGGGGGAGTCAACCTATGGGTCGACCCCTTAAGGGGGGACGACCCCTAAGGCTGAGGTGGCAGTCGAATTCTGGAGGATGGAAGCTATAAATACAGGCTCATTTCTCTTGTTTTCTTCACTAAAAATCAACGGACGCCTAAGTGCTGACGGTACCTGGACTGAATCAAATCTTTTTCTTCTTATGCAATCAAAGTTTAGAGATTCAAGTGTAGATCTGTGATTCAACCTACGTTTTCTCCTTCTATTGTTCTAGATATGAACACTGTGAGTTTAAGTTATTTTTAGATTTAAATAACTAAAAGTATAACATGATATGACTGTAATTTGGATCACAACCTTTATCATATCATATCTACTGAAATTGATGAATCTATGATATTCTGATTATGTCAGATCTACTTTTGATTACAGATCTAATCTACTATTTAGATCATCTTGTGCCTATCATGTCGTGGTTAATTTAGATCTGTCATTAGTTGGACATCTAAATCCTTGTTTAGATTTATTCATGCCTATTGTGGCATCCCTACTATATTAGAACCTGTTTTATTATCACAAGTTCACTGATCTGTTCTTATATGTTCATCTTAACATTATGCCATCATATGTTTATGTCTGTTTTGTTAGAATAATCATCTCTATCATCTTCCCTTCGCCTTTCCCTTTATTTTATATAGTCAGGCTATTCTCGAGCCTAGGCATGCCGCTAAAATCATGCGAATACGTTAGTTTGGGAACAGGGGAAAAACGTAGAATTTGACATAACTTGAAAGAGGGAAATGTGGCGTAACTTGAATAATGTCTATAAACATGAAATTGGACATATAATTCACTATGAACATAATTATGAAAAAGGGGCATGAAATCTATAACCTATAATGACATAGGTAAAAATTGGCTAATAATGAAATGCCTAGGATTACAGTAATTAGAAACTATAAATGCACCTATGACACGAGGTTAGATTACACTTGTGGTGCAAGTCTGCCCATAACCGCCCGGCATAACCAGCGACCACTAGTGGTGAATCTAATGTGAGAGGTCTAGGTGCACAAATACGAGACGTGATAAAACACGAGGTTAAGCCCGATTTGTGGAATATGTCTGTCCGGACCCGCCCGGCGTGCCCAGCATCCATAAATGGTAGGCTTAATGTGGGAGGTCTAGCATATTGTAACCATAAATGAAAATATGGTAATAAACCTTGAATACTTAACCTAGTTGAATCCATAGGGATTGTATGAACATGAACTTAAATTGGGGTTAAGTAAATTTGGTTGAATAGAGAGTGGGTTAAGTAAATATGAGGGGGTGGGTAATATTTACATATAGGCCCACGAACTTAACCAGATAGGGTTATGTAATTAAAGACACCTAGTGGTAAGCATAACCTGTGAAAATGTTGGAGTTATGTAATTAAAGACACCTTTTTAGGGTAAGCATAACTGGTAGAAATGATAGGGTTATGTAATTAAAGACATATAGTGGTATGCATAACCGATGAAAATCCGAGTGGGGATACAACACAAGGAGGGAGCTTGTATCATATTGTGTGGGACCTATTTCAGTCAGTAACCCTTAATGGATATCAAACGAGTACTCCGAACAGGGTCGGAGTTGGGGCATGCTTACTGGGCTGATTGTAAGAGATCCAAACGAGGAGGACGGTGTGGGCGGCGCAAACCGACCGGGGACATGTGCGTGCATGGCCCGGGTAAAGGGGACTAAGACGACCGTGACACCAGTAGATACGGTTGTGCACATCACGAAGGGTTGCCACTTTAGGAAAGTGCTACCTCCTACTGTGGGGCCGACACAGAGTATCTACGGAGTAGAGAGTCGATCGATTAGGGTAGCAGTTAGGGTACATCTGGACATATGCCTAAGTCTACCATTTGATAGTTGTTGGGATCATATCATTTCTGGTTATATTAGTGTTAGTGCGGAGTAATCACTAGAGAAGCGTATACACTCCATCATGTTTACCTTGTCATGCTTATCTTTTATGATGTTATCTTTCTTATCCACTCTATATGCCTATCACACTACTTTTACTTATTTACTTGCTAAAAGTGACTAGACTCGCCAGACTTTATGTCTGAACCTTTTTTGTTTCCTCTTCTTTCTTCTATCCGCCCTCGGGGTTCTCAGGGTGGGAACACTGCACTCGGTTATCATCTTGCTAGGAGCTGCTCTTGAAGTATTGCTCCAGTTCTCTTCTTTACTACTATGGGTTTGTCTCTTTTTGAGGAATAATGCTTTTTATGTATTTCTGTACTCTGATGGTACAAGACAGATGTTTTATGTTATTGTAATGGTTTTTATGTAGTTTTAGACTTGTGATATTTTGGACCACGATGTTATGAATTATGTTTAAATAAAATTTTAAATTCCGCTGTTATCTTTTATATATGTCTTGTAATATTCTGTGTCTGCTTACCTATAATGATTCATGAAACTTAATGCATTCTCTTAATGAGTGACATTAACGGACGTGGGCTGTCACAACTTCTATTTTTGCCATGGGTTGACTAACAAAAATGATTGGTTACATGAGCACAAAGCAACTTGGTTCAAGGCAGCAAGTCATAAATGGAAACCCAGTTTTACGCCTTTACTCACATGCAGTATGACACACATGACACACCAAACAAATTGACTAAATCTCAACCTATAAATGCCATTCTATTTTCATTCATGCATTCATCACCGACATTTCTACCCAATCACACAAATTTCCCAATATCAATTACCAAATACATGCAGCTCAGTCAACATAACTAGTATGATTTAGTTCTCAAATCATACCACATGATTTTTTTGGCACAAGCCAGAAATGACACACGCACTTTAGATCAGTAAGGATCTGTGTACATGGTGCAATAATACACACAAATGACCAGGGCAACACAAATAAAAGTGTCTGAATTCAAGGAAGATAAATACAACATAAGTAAATGATAGCAAATACACTACCGCAAGATAAAACCGGGGATAATACCTTATTTAAACACATTAGCATCATGAATTCTTGGTAGACAAGCACCTGCAACTATCTATCATTCATATTTTTGAACTAAAGCATGAAAATTCAAATTAAACCATATCTAAACCCAATTCGAATTCAAAACTGCTTATAAAAGTTGTATTATTATCTGCTTGGACAATCATAGAAAATAATTTTATAATTACTATATAATTCAGTGCTTCACAACTGACATTAACCGTTAATTTCATAACATTATATGATTAAAACAATATATTACTAAAAATAACCACAATTTTAAACAATTCAAGTTTACACCATTTTTGAATTCATAACTCCATTACAAAACTAAATCCATAGCATATATCAATATAAGTACACGTACGTGCTACTCAAAATTGATAAAGTCCTTGTGTCAAGCAACGGTCGTCCCAACTGTTTGTCCTATAGTATAGATATCAGAAGTAGGACCGTATAGAACAGCTTTGGGATCCACTGTAGAATCGACCCAAACTTTCCATGCATATGCACTTAAAGGTACATGGTACACTAAAATAGTAGGATCCGCAGATGCAAATGTTGCTTCTGCAACAATGTTCTTTTGCCAAGCACTCTCTAGACTAATTCTCAACTTGTATAGTACAACCATTAGAGAAATTGTTGTTGCACCTATGAGACTGAAAAAAAAAAATCACAATCAATTAATCACATTTGTATATGAGCATAAGAACATAGGGAAATCAAACTGATAGCACAACAGCAAAATCTTAGCATATGAATGAGTCTGGACCTGCAACAGTTTTAGTAACATACAACAATAAAAATAATGAATACCCAGTTTGAAAAGGACAAAAAAGGAACCAATCAACAAGCACTTGCAAACTTCGATCATATTGCAGACTACTCTAATTCAAAGAGTTCTCTAGTTCAGTTTCATCATCTTTTACAGAGCCATGTTGTGATTTTCTAGGCTTAGAAGTGGTATTTTGAGAAGCAAGGTAACAATACATTTAAGTTTACTCAACAAAAGTAACAGTACATTTTCTACATTATATTAACTATATTTGGCAGCAACATTTCTATGTCAACAACAGAGAATGACTTAACAGTATCTACGTATTTTGTTGAAAAAGAAATTCCTCAGCTTGTTTTGAAAAGAAAAATCCAAACTGCCATTCTTTCTTAACAATATCCTAACAATGGTGACATAGAAATGCATTACGAACCAATTGTTTGTTGTAACCTAGCCGCTGACACCTGAAAGATAGCTACGTGGTCTTTTTTTACTGCAAAGTAACATGGAATTTACTGTAAATTAATATTTTTCCTAGTTGGAAATATAATACCAGCGGAGAAATATCTAACGAAACGTTGGATCCATATACCCAAGCAAGATGTATATACACATGTTTTAATATGTACATTTAAATCTAACTTAACAGCAGTTTATATTGATTTTTACCATTAATAAAATAGCTAAATGACTTTCAAAGTACTGTTTTATGACCAAACATCAACATTTCAAAATAAAAAATTAAATTCTGGAAAAAGACCAATCTTATGGAAATGTTACATACATACATACATACATACATACATACATATATATATCATTTTATATGACTCAAGGTGTGACACCCCACTTCCGTTAAGGTCACTCGCAAAGGAAATGCCTTAACTTCGGTGGAACGTTATAAGTAAACAAAATAGAAATTTACAAGACAGATAAAATAGCACTTGAAAAATTCATAATTTTGTTACAGCAGAAACAGAAATAAGTTTGGTTACATCTTTCAAAACCACAATATCGAAATTCAAGTACATAAATATCGGTCTTGTACAAAAGCCTTCAGAATGCATAGTTTTTATAAAGCCATAATCCCCAACATAAACCGCCATGGAAAGATAGAGTCAAAGCCAAGCAATACTTCAAACACTTCAAGCAGAGAGAATCTAAATCAAGCTCCTACGTTTCCACCCTGAGCACTTGAGGGGGAACGGAAAGAAAAGAGGCAAAACAAACTAGGTCAAACATAAGTCTGGTGAGTCCAGTGACTTTCAGTATATAAAAAGATAATAGTATCATGACATGTAAATAAAACTGGATGAGTGATAACTGTGTTAACAGAAGAAACAGAATGATATAGGGTAAGCTAAGCTCCTTACTTAGTTTTCACTTCTCTGCACTAATACTAGTATAACAGAATTAGGTGTTGTCTTATTGTCTAAACAGAAAACAGAATGATCTCTTGAGAAACACGATGCTAGTAATGGGCCTTTACCACCCGAACAGAGATAGACAGTACAGAAACAGAATATTAGAAATGGACCTTTACCACCCAAACAGAGACATAAGGTACAGAAACAGAATGCTAATAATGGGCCTTTACCACCCCAGCTAATGGGCCTTTACCACCACAACAGACATAGATGTACAGAAACAGAAGCAGGAACGGAATCAGAAACGGAAACAGAATATTAAAATTAGGTGTACACTAGTAATGGGTCTTTACCACCCCAATAGACGGTACCACACAGAAACAGACAGGTGTTACAACCCCAACAGAGGCTGACGGTACCCCAACAGAAACAGACAGAACTAAGTGTACCCTAAATTCTAACCCAAGCGATCGGCTCCCTAATACATAAATACCCTGTGTCGGCCCCATAGAAGGGTGTATCACTCCCTAAAGTGGCAACTTATAGACACAGACCTATTTATAGATGTCACGGTGTCTTACATCCTCAGAGAAGACCGGATCCATGCACGCACATGACCCGGTTGGAATGCGCAATCAACACCCCTCGCCATTATCAGAGTGAACCTCTTACAATTAGTTCAGTAAGCGTGCTCGGACCCCTCTTAGTGTGGGGTCATAGTTTTGATACCAGAAAGGGTTACTGACTAATATGGGTCCCAAACAACAGATGACACAAGTAATTGCCCATCCTAACCTTGTGTCCCAAGACTAACAGATTTCAGATTAACTTGTTTACAGATTTCAGATGCACAAAGTTCAGATTAACTAGTTTTCAGATCAGACATACAAGTTAACAGGTTTTCAGACTACTGGATCAGATGTACAGATTTACAAGTTCTCAGACTAACGGATCAGATATACAGATTAACAGACTTACAGATTGTTTTACCTAACTTTGTATTGGGCCTACAGATTTTCAAATGGGTTTATTAGATTCATCAGTCCAGTTGTTATAACCCTATCCAACCAACACGTTTTAGGTTTCACATATATCTTAGATTTGCATTAATTAAATATTAATGCACAGACCTCTCACATTAGGTCGGTAGCTTGTGGCCGCTGGATGTGCTGGGCGGTTCCGGGAAGACTTCTGCCACAAGCCAGACCTAACTCATGTCTAAGCATCTTTATGCCTACGACCTCTCATGTTATACTGACAGTTTGCGGTTGTTGGTTAAGCCGGTTGGGTCCGGGCAGGCTTCTACCGCAAAAAGAGTATAACCTCGTGTCTCAGCATTCTTATTTTTAACTAAAGTATTCATTCACAGATTATGCGAATATCAGACTAATTATGTCAATTCAACAAATTAACTTCTTTACAAGTCACAACAGATTATTCAAAGTTCTATTAACATGTTTTTCTCAATTTTAGACCGAGTCTACAGATTACATACCCAAATTACCATATTCAGTTTTCAACAGATTTAGCAGATTAGGCAACTTAACAGATTTAATCATCCCTTAAAATTCCATTGACATACCTCGCCCAATTATAAAATTATGGCTAATTTTGCATGCCCAAATTACGGTCATAATTCAAAATATAACATATGTCCAAACTTTGTTAAACTTACACAGTGCAGAATATTCTCAAAACCCCAAATTCGCAACAATAAGAATTATGTCCAAAACTTGATTTATATGCCAATTTCATATTTTGTCGTTCATGCCAATTCTAGGTTCAATATGTCAAATTACATATTCCATATGTCAAATTACCCGAAATTGCATCCTAACAGTCATGCCATACTACATGTTCCAAATTATAGTCTTTGATTTCAGCGTATACCAAATATCCAAAAATCCTCGTTTAGGTGTATTCACATTTAATAGTTATCCTATTATAATATAGATCTTTACGCCTAAGTCATATACAAATAATTCTCCTTTTTTTTCATGTCACAGATCATGATATAAGATATGCCCAAACCTAGTTCTTAAATTATAACATGCATTTTGTCTCCAAAATCAGATCTTGAATTATAACATATGTTGTGTTCTCAAATCAGTCATAAATCAGCTATGTCCAATTATGCATCGTTCAATATTTTCCCAAATTTAGCATTCGTGTGTTCTTCTCTTATGAAAATTTGGCTCAGGCTCGTGGTAGCCTGGTTATAAACAAAAAGGAAGAAAAGAGGGAACAGATACAGAACAGTCACAATAATATTAACAAGATAGATCCACAGAAAAGAAGATCTAATAAATCAAAGTATGCATAACCTCAGATCCAGATTCACAAAAATGTCAAGATAATAATTAAATTTCATATCTGAAAATAACTGTACTCACAAAATGGGGTTTAAGAAAGAGAAGAACGGCTCTGAGATCTGATTTTCTGGAGTTGATTTAGCTTTCCTTTGATGTAGGCGTTGATTTGTTATCTTTATCTTCTCTTTTGAATTGATTGATTTGGGTGGAGGCTAGGTCACTTTATGTTTTAGGAGCATGGAGGCACCATTCCTCTTTGTTAATGAATTAGGGTTTAGGTTTAGCTATGTATATATAGATGTCTAGGATCGATTAGAGCTCTTAGATTAACCCAGAAACCATCAGGACCACTCAGATGCCACATCAGCCCTTAGGGCGAATCGGGCCACGGGTTGACACTCAAACACCCTGGATCGACCCCTAGTCGACCCAGCAAGGCTCGGATCGACTCCAAAATTGGTGCGGTTCGGCTATTCCCCCTCCCGATTCGCTATTTTGAACTTTTTTGAATATTTATTTATTTAATTATATATATATATATATATATATATATATATTTCTCTCATATGCATACAAACTTCAAGGCTTAATAACATCTTCATAAGGTATCCGTTTTGTGCAAACCAAATGTATTTATTGACCCAAAATTTTGAAACGAACATAATAGCGCAACCCATTTCACTTAATTCTTCTTCTAAAAATTAAGTATACTTTAATTTGTGAATTTTAATGTTATAAAATTACGGGGTGTTACATTCTCCCCTCCTTAAAAGATTTCGTCCCCGAAATCTCCAAGTTAAGAAGAATGTATCGTACCATCCAATCATTCATCTACTCAACCATCATCCACAAGCATCCATTGTCCTTAAAAGGTTTCTAATGCCATATGAACATATGCAGAGTGTGTGTATATGTTTCTTATCTAATGCAAAATCAGGCGGTCTACTGATCCAGTTAACCTCCTTAATGTGAATTATGTTAGTGCCATGAGTCCAATTATGTATGCAAGAAATCCTATTTGATACACATCATTTCTATATGAGTGCATAACCATTCATCCAAATGCAACATCCATGTGATGAGTCAATCATTTTGCATCCAAAAAAAAAATTGAAAATGCACACACATCCATATGCAGTATGAGAGTGCTTTCGAGCCGATCTAGTGCCTAGTGTGTGTATATGCACCCACGAGCAACCACTAGCAACCACTTGCATCCACTTGCAACCATCAAACATAACATGTCTCAAACACATGTTTACACCCATTAGTTTCTACCTAAAGGTCGAAGATTCGATCGATAGGATACAACCGAGTGATAGAAGCAAGTACAATTAAAACAAAAGCTTTGTTCCCATTAGACATCGGTTTAAGAGAATAACCCCCTAAGTATCAACCCCGAAGACCGAAATCAACATCAGATTAACACTCAGAGAATTACTCCCATTAAACAAATGTCCAACTGGAAATCTACTTCATACTTTGAGTAAAAACCCCTATCCTTTTCAGAAATATTCAGATACTTACAGACTACTGGTACAGATCAGATTATCAAATGATTCTTAGGAAACTAAGCATGATAAAACCCCACCATATCCCACAAAAACACCAAAATGTATGCGTCACAGTCAACTTAACGCTTAACACAGATACCCTCAAACCCCAACCTATCACAAACAGATGAGTCGTAACCCTTATGGGATTTGAGACTATAGCAGGATCAGAAACAAGACTAGTATTAAAGTGCAGAGACTTAACTACATAATTAAAATTCTAGAATGATCAGATAAGGAAATTAAACTTTCTACGAAAAATTTTCCACCTCTATCCTGTCCACCAACTATGAGAGCATTCGCCTACCTCCCAGAAGATTCTTCCCCTTGCCCTTTCCTTCTGGGGCAATCCTTGATCAGATGTCCTGTCTCACCACACTGAAACAACTAGTCTTCTTACATGTTAACAAGTCTTTCTCTAAAGTTGCCCCCATCGCGCGGAAAACCCTACGAAGCTCGAAAGAGGATTAGCCGTAGGTGAAATTACAACGACTACAGATGGAAGTTAGGCACTTCTTTGCCCTTCGACAGGAACCGTAGTCTCATCATGCCTACGGAACCATGTCGCGATGAGGTTACCTCCCAGAAAGGCAGGAGCCTCGGAAACTCAGAAAAGAAGGAAACAAGGATTAAACAGAAAATCAAAAGATAGACATATGGATTTTGGGGATTATACTTTTCAAAATAAACTCTACTTTTGAAAATATTTCCTTTTTAAAACCTTTTTTAAAATAGTTGTCAAAAACTTTTTATCAAATCTGGTAACCTTCAGCTCTGATACCAAGTGTAACACCCCACTTTCGTTAAGGTCACTCGCAAAGGAAATGCCTTAACTTTGGTGGAACGTTATAAGTAAACAGAACAGAAATTTGCAAGACAGATAAAATAGCACTTGAAAAATTCATAATTTTATTACAGCAGAAATAAAAATAAGTTTGGTTACATCTTTCAAAACCATAATATCGGAATTCAAGTACATAAATATCGGTCTTGTACAAAAGCCTTTAGAATGCATAGTTTTTATAAAGCCATAATCCCCAACATAAACTGCCATGGAAAGATAGAGACAAAGCCAAGCAATACTTCAAACACTTCAAGCAGAGAGAATCTGAATCAAGCACCTACGTTTCCACCCTGAGCACCTGGGGGGAAACGGAAAGAAAAGAGGCGAAACAAACTAGGTCAAACATAAGTCTGGTGAGTCCAGTGACTTTCAGTATATAAACAGATAATAGTATCATGACATGTAAATAAAACTGGATGAGAGATAACTGTGTTAGCAGAAGAAACAGAATGATATAGGGTAAGCTAAGCTCCTTACTTAGTTTTCACTTCTCTGCACTAATACTAGTATAACAGAATTAGGTGTTGTCTTATTGTCTAAACAGAAAACAGAATGATCTCTTGAGAAACACGATGCTAGTAATGGGCCTTTACCACCCGAACAGAGATAGACAGTACAGAAACAGAATATTAGAAATGGGCCTTTACCACCCAAACAGAGACAGAAGGTACAGAATGCTAATAATGGGCCTTTACCACCCCAGCTAATGGGCCTTTACCACCCCAACAGACATAGATGTACAGAAACAGAAGCAGGAACAGAATCAGAAACGGAAACAGAATATTAAAATTAGGTGTACACTAGTAATGGGCCTTTACCACCCCAATAGACGGTACCACACAGAAATAGATAGGTGTTACAACCCCAACAGAGGCTGACGGTACCCCAACAGTAAGCGTGCTCGGACCCCTCTTAGTGTTGGGTCATAGTTTTGATAATTACCCCTCTTAACCTTGTGTCCCCAGACTAACAGATTTCAGATTAACTTGTTTACAGATTTCAGATGTACAAAGTTCAAATTAACTAGTTTTCAGATCAGACATACAAGTTAACAGGTTTTCAGACTAACGGAACAGATGTACAGATTTACAAGTTCTCAGACTAACGGATCAGATATACAAATTAACAGACTTACAGATTGTTTTACCTAACTTTGTATTGGGCCTACAGATTTTCAAATGGGTTTATTAGATTCATCAGTTAAGTTGTTATAACCCTATCCACCATACACGTTTTAGGTATCACATTTATCTTAGATTTGCGTTAATTAAATATTAATGCACAGACCTCTCACATTAGGTCGGTAGCTTGTGGCCGCTGGATGTGCCGGGCGGTTCCGAGCAGACTTCTGCCACAAGCCAGACCTAACCTCGTGTCTAAGCATCTTTATGCCTACGGCCTCTCACATTAGACTGACAGTTTGCGGTTGCTGGTTAAGCCGGTTGGGTCCGGGCAGGCTTCTACCGCAAACAGAGTCTAACCTCGTGTCTCAGCATTCTTATTTTTGACTAATGTATTCATTCACAGATTATGCCAATATCAGACTAATTATGTCAATTCAGCAAATTAACTTCTTTACAAGTCACAATAGATTATTCAAAGTTCTATTAACATGTTTTGCTCAATTTTAGATCGAGCCTACAGATTACATACCCAAATTACCGTATTCAGTTTTCAACAGATTTAGCAGATTAGGCAACTTAACAGATTAAATCATCCCTTAAAATTCCATTGACATACCTCACCCAATTATAAAATTATGCCTAATTTTACATGCCCAAATTATGGTCATAATTCAAAATATAACATATGCCCAAACTTTGTTAAACTTACACAGTGCAGAATATTCTCCAAACTCCAAATTCGCAACAATAACAATTATGTCCAAAACTTGATTTATATGCCAATTTCATATTTTGTCGTTCATGCCAATTCTACGTTCAATATGTCAAATTACATATTCCATATGTCAAATTACCCCAAATTGCATCCTAACAGTCATGCCATACTACATGTTCCAAATTATAGTCTTTGATTTCAGCGTATACCAAATATCCAAAAATCCCCGTTTAGGCGTATTCACATTTAATAGTTATCCTATTACAATATAGATCTTTACGCCTGTCATATACAAATAATTCTCCTTTTTTTTCAAGTCACAGATCATGATAAAAGATATGCCCAAACCTAGATCTTAAATTATAACATGCATTTTGTCCCCAAACTCAGATCTTGAATTATAACATATGTTGTGTTCTCAAATCAGTCATAAATCAGCTATGTCCAATTATGCATCGTTCAATATTTTCCCAAATTTAGCGTTCGTGCGTTCTTCTCTTATGAGAATTTGGCTCAGGCTCGTGGTAGCCTGGCTATAAACAAAAAGGAAGAAAAGAGGGAACAGATACAGAACAGTCACAATAATATTAACAAGATAGATCCACATAAAAGAAGATCTGATAAATCAAAGTATGCATAACCTCAGATCTAGATTCACAAAAATGTCAAGATAATAATTAAATTTCATATCTGAAAATAAATGTACTCGCAAATTGGGATTCAAGAAAGAGAAGAAAGGTTCTGAGATCTGATTTTATGGGGTTGATTTAACTTTCCATTGATGTAGACGTTGATTTGTTATCTTTATCTTCTCTTTTGAATTGATTGATTTGGGTGGAGGCTAGGTCACTTTAGGTTTTAGGAGCATGGAGGCACCATTCCTCTTTGTTAATGAATTAGGGTTTAGGTTTAGCTATGTACATATAGATGTCTAGGATCGATTAGAGCTCTTAGATTAACCTAGAAACCATCAGGACCACTCAGATGCCACATCAGCCCTTAGGGCGAATCGGGCCACGGGTTGACAGTCAAACACCCTGGATCGACCCCTAGTCGACCCAGCGACGCTCGAGTCGACTCCAAAATTGGTGCGGTTCAGCTATTCCCCCTCCCGATTCGCTGTTTTGAACTTTTTTGAATATTTATTTATTTAATTTTTTGTATATATCTTTATATATATATATATATCATATGCATACAAACTTCAAGGCTTAATAACATCTTCATAAGGTATCCGTTTTGTGCAAACCAGATGTCTATCTTGACCCAAAATTTTGAAACGAACATAATAGCGCAACCCATTTCACTTAACTCTTCTTCTAAAAATTAAGTATACTTTAATTTGTGAATTTTAATGTTATAAAATTACGGGGTGTTACACAAGGTGTAACTTTTGAAACTGAAGTTAAACATACAAATTAACAATGTTATCGATATGACTAAATAATGTTAAAACTATTTATAAACACAGTTTATAACTTTATCATATTTACTACGGCGTTGTTGGAAACATTCAGATACTTTGAGTTCTTCATCACCATATTTCATTTTAGACTATTCCACTTTTTTTTTTAGCCTAGCTCATTAGATTCTCACAATTATGTTATTAGGAAAGAACCTATTTATCAGTTTTCACTTTTAATTCACTTTAATTCAAGGAAAGCAACAAGATTTTTGCGCGTTTGATATAATCCATTGATCTTATCTTGGTATCAAATTATGGGATTTCTAACTTCAATTTCTAATATAATAATTTGTCATAGTTTCAGTTTTATGCATTGGGCACGTAAACCAAACAACATGAAATTCATGTTCATGTGGAATTCATGCTTTATTCGAAGTAGCCTACAAAACTGGGATGAAGTCACATAGGCCTATTTATGATGTCATCGTGGATCAAGTCAACCCCCACCATAGATTCCATGTTTACCTACTATATATACATAAAAGTAGACATAAAACCCAAATCATATTGAACACGTGCTAAAAGGACATTTTTGAAATTGACGTTAACTCAAATAATATAGATATTAAGACATTTTAACTCAAATAATATAGATATTCTACTATCGTTTAAAGATTTCTAACATCAGTTTCAATCAAAAGCAGAAGCAAATTCAACCCTATCAAAACCATACAAACATCGGCATGTAACCAAAAATACAAACATTTAAATTTGTAGGCAAATTTAAGAAATATCTGTGGCGTATTACCACGGGGCGTCACTGGTTCTTCCGCTGCATTTTGTTTACCACCGATACTCTGTTTTTTTAAAAAAAAAAACAAAAATTAGACATGCAGTAATCAATTTTTAAGTGCATATCAATTACTCGTTAATACAGTGAATCGATTATAACTTACAGCCATGAACAAATCAGAGAGGTCTATCATTTGAGTCTGCAAGGTAGAAATTTGATTTTCCATTTCACGTACCTCTTTTGAGCTAATCGTACGAGCTCCAAATTGAGTTGGTGTAACCCCAAAAACTAATCCCCTTATTCTACCCTTATGTACGCGACCAAAAACTTTTGCCACACCATCTTCATTCAATGATATCGTTTGCTGAGAAATCTGGGTGTCCTTATACTCTTATATCTTGGCCTACAAATTCAAAAATAAACATTTTTCGTATGTTGGAGCATTCAATAAAGGGTAAAATGAAATCAAAACAAAAAATGAAGAAATAATTTAATGTGTTATCCATCCTCACTATGTAATCTACTGCAAAAAATTCGATGGTTCTCTATTTTCTTTGTATGGCCTCTACACCACAAGTCCTCCTTGCTGATATATGATGAGCAACCACTTTCTTTTTTCTGCAAAAAGAGCGTAAAAACTAAATGTCAAACTATATTGGATAAATAATGTTTTAAGACAGTGATAATGAATGAAATTTCTAGGCTATTTTTCTTACCATATCATCTACTAGTCTTGCATATCCTTTCGACTTGTAGTGTGCAGAACCGTATTCTTTGCTCGTATAGCGTTGTATTTACTGCTTGGTAACTTGATAAAAGAAATTCATTGAAATTAGGTAAAATAAAATGAAATGAAAACTTTTCAATTGTAGCCATTAAAATAGAACAAAATACCTGAAACAACCCGCATTTTTGACTGCTCCAAATCGATAATTAAACCAACTCAGAACGTTCAAAACGGCAGTTCGTTATTAGCTTACAGGGTTTAACAAAACATCACACAAAGTCACAAACATATTTTTATAAAGTATTTAACAGCAGAAAAACATTTTTACAACAAATATCAGAGTTTATACAAAATATTCGGTGCAGCGGAAAAAATATAAAAATATACTTGAATTTTAAATAAAGTTGCAGTTTTGTCGTCTTGCACGCGCGTATGCGTCTTCACGTTCCTCTCTAGTTTGCAAGCTGAATATCCTTAAATCTAGATTACTCGCATCTGAACCGAGCGTATTGCATAAAAGAAAATACAACAAACACTCGGATCAGGATTACTTATTCATGTAAGATAATTTCAATAGAAACATAATATAATAGAAAAATCCGGTCTAGTCTTGAAGTTACAAGATCCTGGATATAAGTAGTTTGTTCACAGTCCAAGTAAGGTGTTCAGGATGGGTTTCGGAGTGTGAACATACAGGCAATTTCACATCTAAATATACAGAAAATACGGTGTGCAACTTCATAATATATTAGACAAGCATTTTCATTACACACTGAATACTTCTAACTGTATACACGAGCCATTTTTATACACGGAAAACCAAAATTTTCCAAGTACACTCATAACTATAAATCACAGGTAAACATACTGCTTCCTTTTTTTATTTTTTTTATAAAGTCAACCTTCTATTTTGAACACAACATTGTATAAAATCCACCTAAAACATCCCTACACCGCATAGACCCTGAACGCAAGTGCTAAAACAGTATTCATATATGTAATTTCCATTGTAATTGAACCATACATAACCAAGGGTGCCTACATAGGTTGTGCTTCATAGGTGGCACTATAAAGTTTCAAAGGGGCATGATTCTCAGCAGTATATATTGAGTGGCTCAGTAGGTTCATGCATAAAGAGACACCAATATTTAAATTAAAGCAGTACAATATTGGACATAAGGTAACCTTAAATGGCAACCATGTTTCCGAACAAAGTGAAAGGTAATTAAATGGGAGTACATTTCGAATTATAGGGCCTGAAAACAGAGGAGGCTTATGCCTTTTTTCACATTCAATAAGACATTCCAATACTTGTATATTGTATGAACATCTTTTCCATTCAGTTCCCTTTTAATGACATAATGAACACACTTGGGATCTACACAGGTTCTCGAGAAAACGGTAAAAGATGTGAACATATACATACATACATACATGTATATATATATATATATATATATATATATATATATATATATATATATAGTGACCTAAAGGTTTGCATGCATTAGAATATTTCAGATCTAACTTACCAGTAGCATTTACATGATATATTCACTTATTGATAATAATACATGCTTTTGCCCACGGATTATGAACCCAGCATATACAAATAAGTGGCCAAGCACAAATACAACTAGACAAGCTTCCAAATACATAAATATCAGTTCAACGCATAACCACAAAATTGCATAAATGGATCGCAGTCAACACATAAACCGTATAACCGTCCAAAACAAAAGCAGGATTTTCGCAATGTAAGATTAATCGATAGAATTCCTACTATTATACTCTAGTTTTAAACGAAATTAAACTACTTGAAACAGTAATCGACCGTGAGCAAAATACTCACCTACAACAGCAGACAACGCAACAGATAATGGACAGCAAGCGGTGTTGGGCCAGGCGTGGCGCAGCGGCTTTGGTCACAGCGGTTGCGCGAGACTATGAGGGCAGCAGTTCAATGTCGGTGGGGACAGGTTTAAGAAGGCCAAACAACGGCGCGAAGGACCAATGGATGGTTGCTAGCGGAGGAGGCGGTTTGCAGTAGAAGGGGTGGTTCGAATTATATTTGAGGAAATGGTTTTTTTTCTTTGTGGCAGCCATTATTAGGTTTGGGTAGGAATTGATGTCGGCTACCATTTTTCTTGTTTTGGAAAAGAACGAGTGTAACAACCCAAAATTTTAAGTGTATTTTTATTTGATGATTTAATTTAAATTTTCATTTTATATCATTTTATTCGTTTAAAACTCAGTTTGTTGTATTTTTATAACTATTTTGATTTTGAATTAAAAACTAAATTTATTTCGGTTTTATATAACGAATGAATTTGATTTGATATGAATATGTAATAACAATACAAATTGATATTTGCATTTCAATCTGATTTATTGAATAAATAGTTTATTTAGTTGAATTTGTATTTAGTCGTATATTTTAATTTAAATAGTAAAGTCTTATTATATATTTAGTTTTCAATATTAATAAAAATTATATCCTTGGTATAATTTCATAATATTCTATTATTTCACGTAACGGGGATTTAGAATTTGAAATACATACTGAGATGTAGTAACTGTATAAATTTCGTCGGAATAAGTCAATGTTTGTCGGTCGCGCATTTTTCACCGCAAGGTTGCGCATACCAGTTCAAATTTTAACGATTTTATAATCTCTCTGAATTCAGTTCGGACAAACATGAAAAATATTCTATTCGTTGTCAGTAATCCAATGGAGGAATTCGTTTCGCGAAAAGAAAAAAAGACAGACATTTTGACCTTTGTTTACAGTCTGCATTTTACGTTAAAAGGGGTCCGTAATGTATTTTTGAACGTAGCATTCTGATACTGCAAATTATATACCGTTGCGTCCGTCTCGTCGCGCCGATTAGCGCGATATATTCATTTATTAGTTTCGGTGATCGGTTCGCGCTGTAATGGCAAAAAGGCTTGCGCAGTTTATTTTGAAAACAGAGCCATTTGAGTCCAACGTGTCCCTATTTGAGTTTGTCATATTTTATTTGTCATTTTGGGTCTGCAAACCTGATCTATAATCTTTGCATTTCACTCAAGCTTTAAAAAATGTGAAGGATGATTCATTAAAAAATGAATCACGCATGGCATTTAAAAATGAATCATCCTTCACATTTTTTAAAGCTCGAGTGAAATGCAAAGATTATAGATCAGGTTTGCAGACCCAAAATGACAAATAAAATATGAAAAACTCAAATAGGGACACGTTGGACTCAAATGGCTCTGTTTCCAAAATAAACTGCGCAAGCCTTTTTGTCATTACAGCGCGAACCGATCACCGAAACTAATAAATGAATTTATCGTGCTAATCAGCGCGACGAGACGGACGCAACGGTATATAATTTGCAGTGTCAGAATGCTCCGTTCAAAAATGCATTACGAACCCCTTTTAATGTAAAATGCGGACTGTAAACAAAGGTCAAAATGTCTGTCATTTTTTCTTTTCGCGAAACGAATTCCTCCATTGGATTACTGACAACGAATAGAATATTTTTTATGTTTGTCCGAACTGAATTCAGAGAGATTATAAAATCATTAAAATTTGAACTGGTATGCGCAACCTTGCGGTGAAAAATGCGCGACCGACAAACATTGACTTATTCCGAAGAAATTTATACAGTTACTACATCTCAGTATGTATTTCAAATTCTAAATCCCCGTTACGTGAAATAATAGAATATTATGAAATTATACCAAGGATGTAATTTTTATTAATATTGAAAACAAAATATATAATAAGACTTTACTATTTAAATTAAAATATACGACTAAATTCAAATTCAACTAAATAAACTATTTATTCAATAAATCAGATTGAAATGCAAATATCAATTTGTATTGTTATTACATATTCATATCAAATCAAATTCATTCGTTATATAAAACCGAAATAAATTTAGTTTTTAATTCAAAATCAAAATAGTTATAAAAATACAACAAACTGAGTTTTAAACGAATAAAATGATATAAAATGAAAATTTAAATTAAATCATCAAATAAAAATACACTTAAAATTTTGGGTTGTTACAACAAGATTTTTGGGGAAAGAAGTAAATAAGTTCTGAGTATTTACAGATGAAAAGAAGGGCAGTTTGAATGGAAACTTGAACGGATAATGTGTGTAGCCATTTCAATGTATCTCCCCAAATACTAGAAGAACCGGATGGTGATCTACCAATTCAAACATTTGCCATTTTTTTTTCTTTTAAACTAATGCGTTGGACAACAAAGAAGCATGCGTTGAATAATGAAGGGAAGAGGCATGTTATACAAGAAACGCATGCATTTATGCCATGCATTAAAATGAGGTGCATGTCCTTCTACTTTTCTATCTAACGTTTAATTTATTTATTATTATTCTTTTTTCATTAATTGGTTAAATTAAAGTTTATACAAGCATACCAAATTAGACTCAAAATTAAATTTTTAAGGAATGAAAGTACAAAAATGGAATAAGATGTATGAAAATAGAATGAAGGGAAAAGAAATGAAAGTTGCATTAAGGAAACATTAAAGAGGGAAAGCTTTGAAAATAAAATGCATGTTTTTTTATATAAATGACAAAATTTATGTAACATGGATGCATGCCTTAAAATATAAGGAAGGGAAGACGCAGCTTATAAAATCTTACATATTTCACTTATAAACAATGAAACACATGCATGAAAATAAATGGGAATAAATGAATGTCGCATGGTATTTGAAAAGTTTTTCTATATATATAGATAACATGATATTGAGGAGAAGGGAAACATATATATACACGGAGATGGTTCATTTTTGAAAAAAATAGTGATGAGAAAGAAAACAGGAAAGGAGAAATAAGATGTAAATTTAAGAAATAAAAATATGTAAATAAAATAGGATGTGTAAAAATGGAATGAAGTGAAATAAATTAATAGAATGAGGGGAAATAAATATATAAAGGAATGAAATGAATGTGTAATTAACATTGCAAATTAAATTAATTAATGAAGCTTTAATTGGACATGTAATCCACGTTCTGAATTCCTAAAATTTACATTTTGAACAAACAAGGAAAGAATAAAAGACGATAGCCAAAGATATATACATTTATGTATTAGAATTTATTTCCTCTAGAATGTACACATTATTTTCAATCAATCTTTCACCAGAAAATAATAAATTTCATTAATAACATCATAAATTTTATTTTTTAACCACTTTAAATTCAATAATAAAATTTAATTCAATAACTTAAATGCTCAAAATTTACGGGATGTTACAATACCTCAAACTCTTCCGTTAATTTCTCTTTGATAAAATCATTCCACTCTTAAGCACTTTCGGTATTATTTGGTTTTAACATGTCTATTTTGCTGGAACCATCGAGATTCTTTGCTGCATCTTTTATAACTTTAACTAGCCTTGACTTTGAAAGTACATAAATTTCAATGTTATATGTGTCATCCAACTTGAATCTTGCCTGTATGATACAAAATTTTTAAGGCAAATAGATCGATCAAATACATGTCACCTTTAACGTGAATTAGAAAATACACGATAGATAGATAGATATGGCTTATAATAAGCATTAAAACATGCAACACCTTTGGAATATTAGATGATTGTAGTGCTTTAACACGTGTTTTTATTATATACGTCCATAATCAATAACTGTTATAATACATGTTAGGGTGGTCGTTTTTAACTAAAATTGAAAACGAAAAAAGCAATATGAAAAGAAATTAAAGTAGATGATGTAAAAAATAGTTTTTAAGATAGAAACAAGTAAAACAAACAAGTTTAGAAAAAAAATATGTAAAAATTAGAATGACAGTATATACTTGATATAGATAAAAATTTAGAACAAAACTGCAATGAAAGAAATTGCAGACTTGTACTACTCATAAAGCCTCATATAGATAAAAACAAAACTGTAATATATGCTACTCAGGTATGTCTTGAGTATATACAACGATATATTGAAACCTTGTGTCGAGAGTTGCAACTCATATTAGATGACGATAAAAATGACATCACCGCATAAATGAACATAGCCATACAAACAAGTAATTGCTTTTCTACACCCTTAAGCACCAAAATGAATACATACATTTTATAGTAAATACTAAGCATAGGAAAAGGCTGGTCATGAAAGAATTAATATATAACCATTTTTTTATTTAAAGATTTATCCAACAAAGTATTCATGAACATATGAAATGTACTATATTTTCAGAGAAGCTACAAACATAAGTTAAGTCAATAAAATAAATTCGATGATATCCTTACTGATAAGGATTGGGGACATGAACATAATAGCAAATTTAGGATATGCATCAAAACCAGCAATTCTTGCTCTTACTTTTAACTTTTAGGTATAGCTTAGTCTAGTCCTCTCTGTATATTTTAGAAACATGTTGTGTTCACGAAGAAAAGTGCCACAAGAAAAACTGTAGGCATTCAAGCCTTTATAATTATTCCTTGGTCACTACAGAAACATGTTGGAATAGTCGTGAACAATAAAGGTTCAAAAATTTTAACTAGTTCAGTCACAAAGTGATAACCTTGTAGAAGAGAAAATTAACTGGTATATAGTTATGGTATGTAGTATGTACACTTGATGGTTTGATAGTTCAAAACTATCTAAATTATTTACAATTTTTACTAATAAGAAGTTTTTTGTTTTCCAACAGACATGTGTCTTAACGCTTTTTCCAATAAGTTCTTTAGAATTGAAGGGAGAGTCTCCACGAACACAACTTCAATTTCCTTAACTCTTTCACTTTCCAAGTAGAAACAATAGAAACAGAACAGAGAAACTGAATGTTTTGTAAAGTAAATAAAAATGACTTTTTCTTCAAAACAAGAACTAAATTGATTAACTGCATTAGAGTATCCAACGTTAGCCTGGACATAAGTTGATGGTTTGTAACAAAGTATATGTTACGTATTAGTGTATCCAACATTAGCCATTGGTATTCCGAAGAAAAAAGACATGGATCACTAGGAGCAAGCAGCCACTTTATTACGAGTTCATAGTCAAGCACTAAATATGTGAATGCAACTAATGTAAACACAAAAACAATAGAGTTAATTACATAATCAACACTGAATTCAAATTAACTATTCTAAAATTTTGACATTAGTCAAATAATAGCATATGATGTTATAGCGGTGCATAAAATCAAATAATAAAGTCCAGAAACTGAAGGTTTTATATCTGTTAGACTTATTTAACATTTTTGTACGTGAAGATATTATTTCATCATTTAAGATAATTGCACTGACATGTTACTCAAAAACATTTTGTATGATATGTCTTTTGATTACCTATCAGTTTTACGAATTTGTATTGTTCTCCTTTTCGTATAGATTAAGTTCTAGTGCAAATAACCTTCCAGTTATATTTCTTTTATTTTCAGCAAGGTTAGGTCATAATTCGTGTTCTTTTGCCATAATTCTAGTTGTGGCATTGTTAATTTCACATTGTTCCCTATTTGAATCCATTATCTTGAATATCTGCTGTAATTCACCAAATTCTTGTAGTAGTAACTTCTGCATATACATAGGAATATTGTGTTCAATTTCTTGCAAATCATCCCTGCCAAATTGCGTTTACACAGGTTGAGATGCAAATACCAAAGGAAACAAGGTTTATACATTGTTTTAAAAGGGTAGTCGAGCAAAAGAAAAAAATCATAGTCTTCAATATATGATTTGCATGCCAAAGAGTTCAAATTCTAGACCATTTCCACATGCGGGCACCAAATTCACATTTTGAAAAAAAAAAAATAGATGTTATGTTAATTAAACTAACAGTAAAAAAACAGGCCATTACTTTTCATACGCATATTTATTAATGAAACTAACGGCAAAATCGAATAAAATATATAACAAAACTTACAGCAATTAACTTATACAACGTGATTTGTTCCCCGATTGCGATTTGATTGTAGGGTTTAATTATGAAGAACTGTAGCCTTTTTTTTGTTAAGTAAAAGAGCGGTTTAGTGAAAATAGCGGAGGGAATTAGGAAAATTTTCAATCACGTGAAAAAGATCGTGGTGGTTTCCGATAATACAACAGTTGCCTAATCAAACTGGTTTAAATTGCATTTATTACAATAGCTAATTAACGCTAGTTGTAAAATAAAAGTTATAATAGTATTGTTTTGTTGTAGTAACTAATTATCAACACTTGATACCTTGCACCTTTTTTCAAGATATAGGTAAGAACATGTAGCAACTAATTATCATTACACAGCTAGCTAGCTAATTTACAAGTATATTTAAAATGCTTGCCTTAAAAGTAATTTCAACAAGCAAATTAAGTATATACAAAACAACATCGTTGACGGTACGGCACAACAGAAAAGAGTAGGAAGTTTTTTTGGTAAAATATATGAACATACCACAACAAAAACAAAGGCCATCACATGAAGTAGTGCAAAAGAGGTTGTATCTACTTCAGCTGTGAACACTAAAAGTAGATTCAATAAAAGATAATAAGCACAGTCATTTAAAATGTGATGAGTTTAAAAGGCCTAGCTAGACAGATAAATGTAAAGGACATGATTGACAAATATATACCATCAGCTATTGCATTATTAGAGAATAAAATTAAAGAAGCAAATATGTCGATGCTAGTGAGAAGATATGAGGACAAATGAGTTTTGTGATAGCTAACAATTATGAAAAAAAATGTAGAGTAATGGTTAAGGTTAGTGAAATTTTCTGCAAAAGTTACTAGAATTCACAAAAGGTATTATAGGGTACTTCGATGCTAAATAATTAAGGTGGTGCACACTTGTAACAAATTTCATATATGCACACAAGATGGAAACAGGTAGGAAAGAATTGGGGTAATTGACAAAAAATAAAGCTTACGGCTTTAATATCCCGTAGTGTTTAGTAGGGGATTGCAATGGTATCCCATGTGAGAAATCATAGGGTAAAAGTTCAAGCCTAGCAAATGTCATAAAACTGAATAAATTTATCTTTCATAAAAAGATTACAGAGCTGAATATTAATGGTTTAAAACATTCTTGGAGATTATACACATCTAAAAACATATCCATTAGAATAGATCAAGTGCATAATAACATCCAAGAATCAAATAGATTGCATAAAAGAAAGACATTTATTAGTTAAGTTTAAGCATCAGGAACACTTTTTAGAGAATATAAATGCCATTTTTATCACTATCAGGACTACTACCTGAATAGCAATCAAACTGAAAAGCGAGTCTTTTCAAGGATCCAATTCATCAATACTGAGTAAAACATTTTAT
Organism: Allium sativum; assembly: GCA_030737875.1. NCBI lineage: Eukaryota > Viridiplantae > Streptophyta > Magnoliopsida > Asparagales > Amaryllidaceae > Allium > Allium sativum. The sequence goes on from CM060920.1 coordinate 720,694,239, forward strand.
CGCTAGCATTATTGTATTTCTGAACATACAATGGTTTGTCATCTTTTCCAATCATCCTTAAGAAAGCTAAAAATGGATACGTTTTGTGTATTGACAATTAGATATTTTGTAAATTTTTGGTCTGTAATTTTACTATTATTTTACAAACGGTATCCACTCTACAAATGTTAATCATTTTAGTGCTTTTCATATGCTTTCACTATGTTTCTCTATTGCAATTAGATCTCTTTCTACCTATATTACATTTAATCTATGCCATAGGAAAATCATAGTAAATTTTGTGTAGAAAATTGAAGTGTTTTCTTATAGTGAATGATCGTCGTTCATGATTCAGATTTTGCAGCAGAGTTAGTGATGACGATTTAGATCTGTTTTGGAGCGTCATTTTCGTTTGTTAAACGAAAATTTTTGTACTGGATGGGGAAAGAATTTAAAATTAATGGAGGAAGATGAATGCAATGAAGTAAAAACGATCAGTGTTTTAATGCGTAGATTACCTTCTACCTTCGGGCTTGTCCTTGAACAAAATAATTATGTCCCTTTGACAATATTTTTAATATAATTTGTGATAACCCCAAATCAAAACCAACGACTGTCGCCTCTAGCTTAGTAACCCCATTCCAGAAACAATGGAATATGTTTCGTAGGCCCATTCGACTGTTTCTGACAGTTTCTCTTCAAATTAAAATATAAAACATTCAATATTAGATTTGAACGTACATTTTAATTTACCGGGGCCACATACTGATTCCAAAAATTCCAGAAAAATAAATCTAGCTATGTTTGGATGATACGGTCCTAACAAAATTAATTTCATTGAATTTGGAGACTGTTTGAAAAATGGCCTTTTTCTGGTCGATTCAATTCAAACTGAAATTACCAAACGCGTTTTAATTTACCACGCTCACGTATTAACTCCAAAAATTATGGAAATTTAAACCTAACATTAGTATGACATCCCGATCCAACCAAAGTGGTTTCGTCGAAAACGGAGGTCGTTTGCAAAATGGCTATTTTTAAGGGCTTTGTTGTTATTTAAAAAATGGAATTTTTAAATTTTGACCAAATTTCTGTTAAAATTTCTTTAAAATAAAATTTTAAATTGTTTCTGATTTTCCGGGTTGTTACAATCTCCCCCACTTAAAACTTTTTGTCCCCGAAAAGGAAACAATAGTAAAGTAGGAAACAAAACGGAAATGCAAAATGTTGTAAATGTACCTTACACCAGAGCTAATCAGAGATGTCCACTCTGCACTTGGGATAAGCCTATTTAATGATATCTTCTGTTTTCCATGTACAGTCTCTAGGATCGCCGCTCCACTGCACTTTAACTAAATGTATCTTCTTGTTCCTCAGAACCTTGGTTTCTTTGCCAATAATAATTATGGGCTCCCTTCTCTCTGCTAATTTCGGAGTAATATCCAAATCTTGTTGGGCTGCTTCTTCCACGACCAAGTCTGGATCATGCATATGTTTACGAAGTTGAGAAATGTGAAATACATCATGTACTCCGGGCAACCATTCTGGCAACTAAACATTGTAACCAATAGTTCCAATTCTTTCGAATATAGGAAATGAACCAATAAATCTAGGTGCCAACTTCTCTGTCTTCCCGAATCGAACTACTCCTCTCATCGGAGAAACTCTTAAATACACGTAATCACCAACAGAAAAGCCAAATCTCTTCTTCTAGAATCTGCATAACTTTTTTGTCGGCTTTGGGCTGCTTGTAGTCGCTTCTTAATGAAATCAACTTTATCTGAAGCTTCTCGAATCATGTTGGGACCCAATACTAGTCGATTGCCTGGTTCTACCCAACATGCAGGAGATCTACATAGTCTACCATACAATGCTTCAAATGGTGACATTTCCAAGCTCGCTTGATAGCTGTTATTATATGAAAATTCAGCTAAATGCAAGTGATCTTCCCACAATCCGCCAAAATCAAGAATATAAGCCCGCAACAAATCTTCTAAAATATGATCCACTCTCTTAGTTTAGCCATCTGTCTGAGGATGATATGCGGTGCTAAGATTCAACCTTATTCCCAGCTCTTCTTAAAATGCTTCCCAAAATTTACCAGCGAAAATCGGATCTCTATCACTGATAATACTGCTAGGCACTCTATGTAGTATAACGATTTATTTAAAATATATTTGCACCAGACTCTAAGCTATTCTAGTCGATCTGACAGGAATAAAATGGGCGGTCTTCGTGAAAAGATCTACGATCAGCCATATACTATCATTACCCTTCTTGGTTCTGGGCAAACCATCTATGAAATCCATGGAATTTTGATCCCACTTCCAATCTGGAATCTCTAATGGTTGCAACAATCCAACGAGTTTCTGTTGATCACTTTTGACTTGTTGGCAAGTAGAGCACCTGCTAACATATACGGAAATGTCTCTTTTCAACAACTTCCACCAGAATGTTCGCTTGAGGTCATTATACATCTTACTCACACCAGGATGGATACTGAGTTTAGATTTGTGACATTCATCTTGTACCTCTCTTCTGAGTTCTGGAACTTCTGGAACAGAAATTCGCCCTTGTAACCTCAGAATCCCCTTACTGTTAAGCTGGAAATCTGAAGCTTTACCTTGTTGAGTTCACTGGCTAATTCTTTGAATAAATTCATCCTCTTTTTGGAGAACAGAGATCTTGTCAATCAATGAAGGCATGATGATAAGACTGGTGATGATTACATTCTTTCCGCTAAGCGCATCTGCTACAACATTGGCTTTCCCCGGAGTATACAAAATATCTAGATCGTACGCTGCAAGAAATTTTAGCCAACGCTGCTGTCTCAAATTCAAATCCTTCTGGTTGAACAAATACTTCAATGAATTATGATCGGTGTATAATTTGAACTTCTCACCCAAAAGATAGTGCCTCCATATTTTCAAAGCAAACACGACGGCTAACAACTCAAGATCATGAGTAGCATATCTCTTCTCATGCGGCTTCAACTGACGGCTAGCATAAGCAACTACTTGACCTATTTGCATTAATACCGCACCAACACATTCAAGAGAAGCACTATATAGACTGTCAAATCTTGGTTGCCATCGATAATTGTTAATACTGAAGCAGTAGTTAATCTTTATTCCAGCTCTTGGAAAGCTGCCTCACATTCTGGAGTCCAATTAAATCTTGCGTGCTTCTTTGTAAGCTTTGTTAATAGACTAGATAGCTTCGAAAAATCTTTAACGAATTTTCGATAATAACTAGCCAATCCTAGAAAACTTCGTACTTCTGTGGGTGTAGTAGGCTGCTTCCAATCTTGAATAGTTGTAATTTTGCTTGGATCCACTGAGATTCCTTCCTTTGATACTACGTGACCAAGGAACTTCACTTCTTCTTACCAGAATATGCATTTAGAAAATTTGGCTTTTAAGACGTTCTTTCTCAGAATCTCCAACACTTGTTCTAAATGCTTAGCATGCTCGCTAGCTGACTTAGAAAAGATCAAAATGTCGTCAATGAAAACCAGCACAAATTTATTCAAGACATCGCGGAATACTCGATTCATTAAATCGACAAAATAAGCAGGAACGTTACGTAAGCCGAATGACATTACTAACCACTCATAAAACAAGTTTGGACCTCTGAAAGCGGTCAAAGGAACACATTCTTCGGCTATTCGCAATTGGTAGAAACTTGTAGCTAGATCCATTCTCGAAAATACATGTGCTTCATTCAAAAGATCCAATAAATCATCGATGCGGGGCAATGGATATTTATTATTGAGCGTTTGCTTATTCAAGTCACGATAATCCACGCATAATCTGAGGGTACCGTCTGACTTAGGAACAAATACTACTGTTGCTCCCCAACATGAGAAGCTAGGCCTGATTAGACCTTTCCATAGAAATTGTCGAGTTTGATCGCCCATTTCTTTTTTCTCTTCAAATGTCATTCTCCGAATAGCGTGCACTACTGGCCTTGCATTCGGAATTAAATCGATATTGAAGTCAATTTCTCTTTGCGGAGGTAAGCTATCAACTTCTTCAAACACATCCGCATATTTTTTAACGACTGGAATTTTTTCTAATAAAGAGGGAGTAACTTCTAACGTAGACCAAAATACTTTTCTATCTGAATCTGAGCCCTAGCATGGTATGAATATATTCCTGAGCTTCGTTTCAACTTTAACGACTCTTTCGACACATCTAACTTCGGCCTTATACTTTGTTAACCAATCCAGTCCAAGTATGATATCAAATTCAGAAAAATTCATGACAATCAAATCAAAAGGAAACCGGAAATAAGAATAGGAGACGGGCACTTTACAATATAAACTGAGAACAAGAGAACCTCCTATCGGATTATGAACTCTAATCGACTCTTTAAGATTTCTCAGTTTTAACTTTAACTTTTTAATAGTGTTATTTGAAATGAAGCTTTGTGATGCACCAGTGTCAAATAATACCGAAATAGGAATATTTTTAATTGTAAGGGTACCTCCCAAAAATCAGGTTTACCTGCTCCCTCAGAAGAAGCTGGCGTATCCGCCCCGTCGTACACATTATCCACTTGGGAACTTTTCAGCAAAGGACGGTTTGGCTTGATGTGCCATTTCTTATGGCAGTTGAAGCATTCTCTATTATCAGGACGGTTCTGACCAGGCCAGACTGATTTGTCTTTTGACGCTTTGGAGCATTGCATTCATTTGAGTAATGTCCAAACTGATTGCAATTATAGCATTTAACCTTGGATCGCCTCTCCACTGGAGCCTTAGTTGCTTCTGTATTACTAGTTTCAGGTTTCTTTCCAGAAGATTTCCTGTTGTTGCTAGCTTGGTTCTTCTCGCGGTCCTCCTGAAAGTTCCTCTTATCTAAACTTTCATACCTGCATGCCATCTCAACCATCTTGGTGAATGGAAGGTCAATGTGTCCAGTTGTTCGATTTTGGTACCTACGAAGAAGACCATGGATAAATTGCTTGTTCTTTTCGATAGGATCCTGAATAAGCTCGGGTGCGTAGCGAGATAGCTCGGTGAATTTGTTGAGATACTCATGGATAGTGCGATCTCCTTGCTGGAGATTAGCGAACCCGTCATGTAAGCGCTCGACCTCCTGTCGAGGGATGAATTTCTCATTGAACACTTCCTTGAATTCAGCTGATGTCATATCTACCTCAAGCTCGTCTACTGTGATGGCGTCCCACCATATCAGTGCTTCATCCTTCAACAACCAGGATGCCATGAACCTCTTTCTATGATCTTCTAGCTTCAAGCCTACGAAGATTCGTTTGCATGACTTCAACTAGGCTTGGGCTTCTGCCACTGTACCATTGCCAGAGAATGGCAGGCCACCTAGATTCCTATACTTCTTAGCCACCCTATCAAGATCAAACGGTTGTGGTGGCACTACAGCCTCAAGATTGGGCTAATTCGGAGCAGCGGGGATATCACCCCTTCCTCGGCCTTTGGCTGGCTTACCTCTACCTCTAGCACTCATCTCAATCGGTTCTGTGCAAGCAAGAAAAGAGTCAGGCCAACAGAAATGATAATTTTAAGGAATGGTAAAAGCAGAAGGACATATGGAAAAACAACAATGATGTACTAATCAAATTATTTTGCTATTCTGCTGTGCTCATTCTAGGACATTTACTAATCCTATCTCTAATGAGCTACTCGCCTTAGAATACTACTGATTCTATTTTTGACGAGGCATTTAATGTGTTTAATTCCAGAACTAAGATTAACCATAGCTCTGATACCAGCTGTGATAACCTCAAATCAAACCCAACAACTGTCGCTTCTAGCTAAATACCCCCATTTCGGACACAATGGAATATGTTTCGTAGGTCCATTCGACTGTTTCTGACAGTTTCTCTTTAAATTAAAATATAAAACATTCAATATTAGATTTGAATGTACATTTTAATTTACCGGGGCCACGTACTGATTCCAAAAATTCCAGAAAAATAAATCTAGCTATGTTTGGACAATACGGTCCTAACAAAATTAATTTCGTCAAATTTGAAGATCATTTGAAAAATGGCCTTTTTCTAGTCGATCCAATTCAAACTGAAATTACCGAACGCGTTTTAATTTACTACGCTCACATATTAACTCCAAAAATTATGGAAATTTAAACCTAGCAATAACTTGACACCCCGGATCCAACCAAAGTGGTTCCGTCGAAAACGTTGGTCATTTGCAAAATGGCTATTTTTAAGGGCTTTGTTGTTATTTAAAAATGGAATTTTTAAATTCTAACCAAATTTCTGTTAAAATTTCCATAAAATAAATTTTTAAATTGGTTCTGATTTTCCGGGTTGTTACATAATTTGTCAATTTTTTTCTATAGTATAGGCGTGTGCGCACATATATATAAAACAGACACTTTAGCTTGTGCTAATGGACAATATCGGTAGACATATTAAGTTCGAGCTCGGACAAGCTTTTTTTATCTTCGACTTGAAAAAATTCTTATTAACATCCTAAGTCTCAACAACACCATTAAAGTATTTTCAACCTTTTCATGAAATCACTTCTTTCGATTCTATTCTACGCAAGAACAATAAGCTTGTTTTTTCCACGGTTTCTTCTCCACAGTTTGAGGTGTTTTATATATTTAAATAGAGCAAAGAGATTGCGTTAGAAGGATAGTCCTAAAACTAAGAAGATCAGAGCATTTCTTCTTTCAGAAGATCAAGATTTTCCCATAGTTGTGTTTCCTAATTCAAATCATAGAACGATAATGAAGATGATATACGGCGGAATGAAAAATAATCCACAACAATAATTTTTTGGAAGATAAACAACAAAATCAAGTAACTTACCAAATATTTTGAGTCATTCTACCAAGTAGTTTGATTTACCACTGGAAAACAAGGAATCTCCGTTGGTTTTCCTAATCCTTATCCATTCAACAACAGCCATCAAAAGTTACTGATTTATTACTTCAACAGCATCTCTGAAAGCCAACGTTGTGTATGAGTACAAATTTTTCCAGAAAACATATATGAATCGCTGGTTGGTGAGGTGTATTTATTATTGGTTAGGAACCATCTAGGGTTAGCATGCGGGCGGGTAAGCAATTCAAATCGCATGTAGCCTATTTTTTTGGCCCAAATAGGGGCTACCACCGTTCGACACCGTTAATGCCGAAGAAAAAGAAAGCTGCAGATGCATCGTCGTCTCAACTCAATCAAGTAAGTTATTATTCCTAATTTCGGTTTGGTTGATGATTGCATTGAGTGTTATTTGACGTGAACGAAACTGATGGAATGACGGTTCCTTGCCACGAACAGTATTTTCGAACGGTGATTAATCGTTGTATGTATATTGTTTTGGCAACGGTTGATCGCCGTTCATTCGGTTGACTTTATTTGTTTTAAGATCAATATGGTATTATGAAACATAGAGAATTTAATGTGTTTTAATTTTTAAGTTGTGGTAATAGGTAGAGAAAATTGAGGTATCCTTGGCACCACACTATAACTAAGCAGAGTACATGAATGCAGTCGACAAAGTGAAGTGTTATAATATTGAAGTCAATGATGGCTCTGGAAAAAATAAGGTACATTAACATTACTGTTTATCTGATTTACAATCTGGAGTGTGCATAAATCAGCCTATATGATCTTTACATGCTAAAGAAATTAGTGGAATTGCTACAATTTGGGCACTAGGATACACTAAAAGAATGCGGGGAAAATACAAACTACTGTAAGGTTGTTATTCTAATTCTACGTTTTGCAAGTTAAATAGAACAAAACTTAAAAGTCATTATAAGGTTAAAAAAACTAACAAAAATATGTATTTACTCACTTACTGCCAATAAGTCATGTGTTTGACTCAAAAGCAGCTACAACTTATAGGTTAAATAATACTTTGTTGTTTAGAAGAAACATATTAGAAGAATTTATTAGGTTATTTCATAGTTGAGTGTAATGTGTGGTAGTATTATGATAATGCTGGTTTACTTTTGCATGCCATTGATAGACTTATACGCATTTTTCTGATATGACAAGAACGTAGGAGGATGATGAGAGGGAAAGAAGGAAACAGAGACAATGGAAAGAAATTTGTCAACAAAAATAGCCTGCTCATTCACTTATTTTAGTACACACATATAGATGCTTACAATGGAAAATAGTGAGAAGGCCAAACTTAGCATTTTTTCGGTTAAAAATATGCTAAGTTTGGAAATTAGGGAGAAAAACAAATTTAGTGCAAAAGTGAAAATGACAGTGGCCCTCCTGATTTCCACTTTTGCACTCAATAGTGCCTTTCTTCCTCAAATTCAACTTAGCATACTTTTCACAAAGAAAAATGCTAGATTTGGCCTTTAAAAGTAATTACTCTTCCCCGCAGCTACTTGGACAACTGGACATATATATATATATATATATATATATATATATATATGTATATATATATACACACACACACACACACACACCCCATAACTCTATAACCCCTTTTGTGCTAATAAAAAAGGAAAATACCATGAGTAAAAGATAAATCCACCTTAGCGGACTGCAGATTCCCTACCAAAATTGCATTTCCGGGAACAACTTGTATGTTTATTTAAACATTTTGCATTCATCATCTTTTGCAATGATCTAATAAGCTGGTTTATATCATTCATTATCTATGTCACTGCGTTGTGCGCTAATCATATTCCTACCATCACTGTACCATTATCTATAAACAAAGTATTAATAAATAACATGAATCTTCAACATGGAATAATTCAAAACAGCATAAAAACAAATAAATGTCCTGAATATGAGATAGAAATCATGTTACCTTTTAGTTAACTAGGTCAAACTGATTATATGAGCATGTAGACGATTATTTTTAAACTAAAGCTGATTACACACACACATCATGTAGCTATTTTGCAGCATGTATGAAGGTGAGATGATTCGAACATGCACTTGTGTATATAATCACTTTTTTTTATGATAGTTGATATCCATTATAAAGTTGAACAAAGAAGAAAATTAAATGAAGTTTCTATTAGTTCTTTTCTTACTACTTATGAAAGAACGCAAAAGATCAAAGAAACTAGCCGATTTAAGGTTTGCATATACACACGGTACGGGTTCTATAACACAACTATTAAATTTAATTTAGTGCATAACGACCTTGCTTGGACAGGATTTGCTTTATAGGCTCATACTTTCTCATCCTTATAACTTGAGGAAAGCATAGCAGTCCGGTTAATGCACTACTAGGAACATATGGAATACCGACCCTAGCTTACGATGGCTGACAACGGCTAAAATAAGCGGACGATCCTAGCCGTCGCTTACCCATGTGTAACCCATGAACCAAGATCTCATTCTTCCTGTCAAAAACAAAACACACAAATTAAAAAAATTAACTATCTCACATCGCTTCCCGCAGCTAACGCCGTCATCGCCGCCTCCTCGACCGCCGCTGCTCTCTCCCACATCTTCCTTCCTATTCTCATGTTTTGACGTTAATTACTTATAATTATCTTAGTCCTTTTTCTTTGAAATATTTGATGTTTATGGATGTAAATATGTTGACTAGTTGTCATTACATGATAATAGCAGATTATTAGCTGATTTGGCAATACAATTGCAACCCTAATATGTGAAATTAGTTTATTATCGATTATAAATCGATAAATATTGTGAACCAGTTGATGATAATAGTATGTGTAAGTTAATTTGAGGATGACAATTATTAGTTTGATTTTTCTTTTCAGAAATTAAAAATAAAGTTGATTTAGATTCTGAAGGTTAGCGTATAATTAAGAAGTAATACTCTAACAAAGTCGATTTTCTTTTAAAAAATAATAATTAAACAACAAGTATTGCGACAACAAATATCACTACACCAAATAGGCTCGTTTGTCACACTTATTTCTTTGTTAATTATCAATGTTACTATTGTGACAAAAGCCCAAAGGTTATTACCATTATTCAATTTCCTCTCGGTTAATTCCGTGACGGTTAATTCTGTTGCCCTATCCAACTATCTTATTTTCTTTACATAGGAGAATGAACATTCGTGTCAAATAATTTTATTTTAACTGAAGGAATAAATATACAAGAACAAATCTCCTATTTAATTTGTTTTTCTTGAAAAAAAATAGGAATGATTATAACAAATGAAAATACTGTACTGAAATCGATTTTGTAGAAATAAATATGGTAACAATAAATATTCTAATAAAATCAATTTTCCAAGAAGTTAAAAAGTACAAAATCAAATATTATTCTAAAATCGATATTCAAAAAAAAAAACCAATTGTAACACGAATACCACAAAAAATGATTTTCGAAAAAGTTAATTTTACTACCAAATTCGACACCGAAACCAGATACTAGTGAAGGGGTATCCACTACAACAAAAATACCTTTTTGCAAATGCCAAAAACAGTTGTAATACGTCTATTAAAACGGACATCCACCAATCGTTTTATCCACAGTTGTAATAGACCATGGTTATTTTACAACTATTAGAAACCATTGTAAGAAAAGCCAGCCACAACGGTTTAAAAAGGTTATAAGCTGTTTTTTACCACATTTATTGGTTGTTGTAATAAAACGTTTTCACAACTGTTCTAAACCGTTATCAAACACGTTTTTACAATTGTTACTCTCTATTGTGACTAAATTATCGAAACAAATTTAACTATTGTTAAAATAACAGCTTTTACTTGTTGCAATAGACTTAGTTACAACTGTTTTTGGCAGTTGTAGTTAATATTTCAACGATTGATTCTATTAGTTGTGCTAGCAGTTTACAACTGCTTATAAAAGTTGTATTATTATCTGCTTGGACAATCATAGAAAATAATTTTATAATTACTATATAATCCAGCGCTTCACAACTGACATTAACCATTAATTTCATAGCATTATAATTAAAACAATACATTACTAAAAACAACCACAATTTTAAACAATTCAAGTTTACACCATTTTTGAATTCATAAGGGAGTTGTTATTGACACTCCAAATATTGTTAAGGGCGGTCAATCTTTTTTTTTTAAATTATTTTGTTAAGGGGAGTACCAATGCAGAGAGCACCCCTTAATAAATAATGTTAATTTTACTAAGTTAGCCTTCTTTACAATAATCTTTTTTTTAGTAGTTAATAAAAAACATTTTATACGGTATATTAGTCGAACCGCATCAGATTTTTATACCAAATTATCAATAATCTCATTTGTCAATATACATCAGATCAGATGAAAATATGTCATTCATAGGAAAACGATACAAACAATTTTTTTTAATACGGTACCCCACCGCCGAATTTGTCGATAAACCCCATTTCCCCTACTTCGCCAACCCGACAACGAATACAAATTTAAAAAACGATAAACAATATCGAACAAAAATATATAATACCGCAGACGTACACAGTTCATGTCAAACAAAAATGATCGTTTTTTTTTTTTTTTTTGTCGATAACTTAAGTTTTTTTTTTTTTTTTTTTTTTTTTTTTCGTTTGGAATCGTTGGGATTTGGGATAGTAGCTGATATTATTAACAAGGTGAAAAGAAAACGTAAAATATTAAGTACGTAACACCCCTTAACGTTTTTTTAATGAATGGAGTGTTTTTAAAATTTGACCTCCCCTTAACAAAACTTGAAGTGTCAATAACAATGCCCATTCATAACTCCATTACAAAACTAAATCCATAGCATATATCAATATAAGTACATATACGTGCTACTCAAAATTGATAAAGTCCTTATGTCAAGCAACGGTCGTCCCAACTGCTTGTCCTATAGTATAGATATCAGAAGTAGGACCGTATAGAACAACTTCGGGATCCACTGCAGAATCGACCCAAACTTTCCAAGCATATGCACTTAAAGGTACATGGTACACTAAAATAGTAGGATCCGTAGATGCAATTGTTGCTTCTGCGACAACGTTCTTTTGCCAAGCACTCTCTAGACTAATTCTCAACTTGTATAGTACAACCATTAGAGAAATTGTTGCTGCACCTATGAGACTGGAAAAAAAAAATCACAATCAATTAATCACATTTGTATATGTGCATAAGAACATAGGGAAATCAAACTGATAGCACAACAGCAAAATCTTAGCATATGAATGAGTCTGGACCTGCAACAGTTTTAGTAACATACAACAACAAAAATAATGAATACCCAGTATGAAAAGGGCAAAAAAGGAACCAATCAACAAGCACTTGCAAACTTCGATCATATTGCAGACTACTCTAATTCAAAGAGTTCTCTAGTTCAGTTTCATCATCTTTTACAGAGCCATGTTGTGATTTTCTAGGCTGAGAAGTGGTATTTTGAGAAGCAAGGTAACAATACATTTAAGTTTATTCAACAAAAGTAACATTACATTTTCTACATTATATTAACTATATTTGGCAGCAACATTTCTATGTCAACAACAGAGAATGACTTAACAGTATCTACGTATTTTGTTGAAAAAGAAAATCCTCAGCTTGTTTTGAAAAGAAAAATCCGAACTGTCATTCTTTCTTAACAATATCCTAACAATGGTGACATAGAAATGCATTACGAACCAATTGTTTGTTGTAACCTAGCCGCTGACACCTGAAAGATAGCTACGTGGTCTTTTGTTACTGCAAAGTAACATGGAATTTACTGTAAATTAATATTTTTCCTAGTTTGAAATATAATACCAGCGGAGAAATATCTAATGAAACGTTGGATCCATATACCCAAGCAAGATGTAATATACACAAGTCATAATATTTACATTTAAATCTAACTTAACAACAGTTTATATTGATTTTTGTCGTCATTAAAATAGCTAATGCCTTTCTAAGTACTGTTTTATGAACAAACATCAACATTTCTAAATAGAAAATTAAATTCTGGAAAAAAATCAATCTTATGTAAATGTTATATATATATATATATATATATATATATATATATATATATATATATATATATATATATATATATATATATATATAGTTGTCTGGTGAAGATTCAACTGGTCCATGGAAACATCGAAAATTAGGATTGGTGATTATTTCCCAACCTAACTCCTAACTGTAGAAAGTAGCCTCCTTTTAGAGTCAAAATCCAGAGCATGTGAAAACACATGTTTTCTCCTTCTGTAACCACTAACCAGGGTGTGACTGACCCACTCCAAAAATGTACATCTTTCAACGGTGAAAAATTCAGTACATAAAGTTAGATCCGACCAGTAATTTGTATGAATAAATTATGTACTCACGTGGGTTTCCTACTTATTATAAAAAGACATCATCAATCTGCCTGAATCGGTCCAGAGAAATTAACCAGACTGCTATGTTTATGCATCTTGGATTGAGTTAAAACTGAATATGGGAACAGTTAATAGTGTTGCTTTAACAGTGAGCGTTTACTCCAGACGTTAGTGTTAATGCATCGTGAACGAGTTAAAAGATATTGGCTATAAAGCGTAAACTATCATCTTATAAAATTAGCTATAAAAGAAGCCTCTTCAGTTCCAGCAACTTAGAAAAAAACATACAAAAGGGGACAATATTTCATCAAAACTTTATGGGATATTTACCTACTATGCATACATGAAAGTAGATGTAAAACCCAACTCATATTAAACACGTGCTAAAAGGACATTTTTGAAATTGACATTAACTCAAATAATATAGATATTAAGAAATTTTAACTCAATAATATAGATATTCTACTATCGTTTAAAGATTTCTAACATCAATTTCAATCAAAAGCACATGCAAATTTAACCCTATCAAAATCATACAAACATCGGCATCTAACCAAAAATACAAACATTTAAATTTGTAGGCAAATTTAAGAAATACCTGTGGTGTATTACCACGCGGAGTCACTAGTTATTCCGCTGCATTTTCTTTACCACAGATACTCTGTTTTTTTTTTTAAACAAAAATTAGACATGCAGTAATCAATTTTTAAGTGCATATCAATTACTCGTTAATATAGTGAATTGGTTATAACTTACAGCCATGAACAAATCAGAGACGTCTTTCATTTGACTCTGCAAGGTAGAAATTTGATTTTCCATTTCACGTACTTTTTTTGAACTAATCATATGTGCTCCAAACTGATTTGGTGTAACCCCAAAACCTAATCCCCTTATTCTACTCCTGTGTTCGCGACCAAAAACTTTTGACACACCATCTTCATTCAGTGATATTGTTTGCTGAGAAATCTGGGTGTTTTTATTCTCTTTTATCTTAGCCTACAAATTCAAAAATAAACTTTTTTCATATGTTGGAGCATTCAATAAAGGGTAAAATGAAATCAAAACAGAAAATGAAGCAATAATTTAATGTGTTATCTATCCTCACTATGTAATCGACTGCAATAGAATTCGATGGTTCTCCATTTTTCTTTGTATGGCCTCTACACCACAAGTTCTCCCTGCTGATATCTGATGAGCAACCACTTTCTTTTTTCTAGAGCGTAAAAACTAAAAGTCAAACTTATTGGATAAATAATGTTTTAAGACAGTGATAATGAAATTTCTAGGCTATTTTTCTTACCATATCATCTGCTAGTCTTGCGTATCCATTTCGACTCATAGTGTGTGGAATCGTATTCTTTGCTCGTATAGCCTTGCATTTATTGCTTGTTAACTTGATAAGAGAAATTCATTAAAATTAGATAAAATAAAATAAAATGAAAAATTTTCAATTGTAGTCATTAAAATAGAACAAAATACCTCAAATTCGTTGGCTAATTTGTCCTTGACAAAATCAATCCACTCCTGAGCACTCTTGATATTATTTGGTTTTAACATGTCTATTTTGTTGAAACCATCGGGACTCTTTGTTGCATCTTTTATAGCTTTAACTAGCCTTGACTTTGATTCTTTCCATCGATGTCCCAACATTTGAAGGAACATATCCTTATACATGTCATCCAACTTGAATTTTGCCTATATGATACAAAAAATTTAAGGCGAATAGATCAGCCAAATATATGTCACCTTTAACCCGAATTAGAAAATACATGATAGATAGATATTGCTTATAATAAGCATTAAAACATGCAACACCTTTGGAATATTAGATGATTATAGCGCTTTAACATGTGTTTTTATAATATACATCCATAATCAATAACTGCTATAATACATGTTAGGGTGGTAGTTTTTAACTAAAATTGAAAATGGAGAAAGTAATATGAAAAGAAATTAAAGTAGATGATGTATAAAATAGTTTTTAAGATAGAGGCAAAACAAACAAGTTTAGAAAAAAAAAATGTAAAAATCAGAATGACTCGAGTATATACTTGATATAGATAAAAATTAGAACAAAACTGTTATGAAAGAAATTGCAGACTTGTACTACTCATATAGATAAAAACAAAATTGTAATATTTGCTACTCAGGTATGTCTCGAGTATATACAAAGATAAGTTGAAACCTTGTGTCGAGAGTTGCAACTCATATTAGATGATGATAAAAATGACATCACCACATAAATGAACATAGCCATACAAACAAGTAATTGCTTTTCTACACCCTTAAGCACCAAAATGAATACATACATTTTATAGTAACTACTAAGCATAGGCAAAGGCTGGTCATGAAAGAATGAATATATAACCATTTTTTCTGTTTAAAGGTTTACCCAAGAAAGTATTCCATGAACATATGGAATGTACTATATTTTCAGAGAAGCTATAAACATAAGTCAATAAAATAAATTTGATAACATCCTTACTGATAAGGATTAGGGACATGAACATAATAGCAAATTTAGGATATGCATCAAAACCAGCAATTCTTTTTTTTTTTTTTTTTGGCAAAGCCGACCGGTTTTTATAGTGATCCGTAACACCTTTTTATTATTAAAAATAAAAGATACAATGTGGTGCAGATGATTTGTGATACACATATCAACTATTGGTTTTTTAGGTGGTCCGTCCACCAATAGTTATACATCATACATGATTAAATTCATCTAGCCTAGCATGGTCTAAAGTACATTATGTCTTGTAAAGGGAGCACCTACAAGTACCTGGCACAGAAGCGAGGCTTCTAACCATTTTCGTGTTGGTTCTTCAGCATCTCTTTCTTCATTCTGTGAGTAATTGGTGTCTTGGGCACCGGTGTCTCACCAGAACTCGTAGAAACTTGATCAAACAGAATATCAAGGGGTCTTGGCTTGTGCCCCGGTGGTGGAGCTATGTTCTCATAAGGGGACTTGATGCTGGTGCTCTCTATTTCAGAGGTAGATGATGGTCGCCGTTGATGCTCTCTGATATTATTCTTGAGCAGCGCAGTTATGCTTTTAGTCCATTCTTTTTTAATCTCTCCACTGTCTAATTTGGCAGGAGATTTGTGCATTCAGTAAGCTTCATTTGAAGTATAGCAATCCTTTCTTAGTTGTTCCCTTCATTAGCCAATTCCTTTTTTAGCAATTCAGATAGCTGGTTGATATGAGGAGTCAGTTCATCACGTTCGTCCATAGCTTCGCAGTCATCTGGACTCGGTTCCCGCCAAACGTTCTCATTAAAATTATGCTGCAGGAAGGTATCCAGTGGCTTGTGCAGTTGGTTCACCGAATCAGTTAATTCATTATTCACATGGTCATCTTGCTTTGTTTTGTCATCGGTAAGATCAACAACTAATTTTACCTCACCATGCCGGCAGAGTACAGCAGAGGTCTCACCAGTCCCTTTCTCATTACCTAATTCTGTTCCATAATTCAGCACTTCATCTACATAATTCAGCACTTCATCTACCAAGTCATTCATCACAGCTGTTCCATTTCCTTCACTTTCATGTTCAACGTTCTGCCTTACCTCCCCTTCTTCAATTTCCGTATCAACGGATTCGCTCCCCAATTCAGATTCTACATTGACAGCAGCGGGGACATTCAAGGCAATACCAGACCTAACGACAACAGGCCCAAACCTTACTTCGCTATAATCAGGCATGGGAATGTCAATATAACCATCATTGTCACTAGCCTCAGCATCTACCTCCTCATTTTCAACTACAGTGGATAGCTTATAAACCTCAGATTCAAGATTAGCCTGACTGCTAGTAGCTATTACATCCTTTGAGACCAGTTCACCACTTTCTATATCCAGTGTTTCAAACCTATTGCTAGTAGCAACAGCATTTTCACCCTGCTTGTTTTCTTTATTACGTTTCGCAATAGTTTGATCTACTTTTGCCCATCTCTTGTTCGAAAAGGAGGGAGCTACCCTAACCTTATGGTTGCTTCTCGATGGAATGAGTTTACCCTGTCTTCTTTTGTGATAAACAACATCTTCTTCAACTTGAGGAGTCTTGATATGTTTCCTACTGTTATTCATTCCAGGACCATTCATAGTGCTCTTCCCTTTATCAGCTTCAGATAGGCATCCATTAACAGTGCAATTTTCAAGAGAGTGGCCAAATGCATTACAAGCTTTGCACATGTCAAAACCAGCAATTCTTGCTCGTACTTTTAACTTTTAAGTATAGCTTAATCTAGTCCTCTCTATATATTTTAGAAACATGTTGTGTTCACGAAAAAAAGTGCCACAAGAAACACTGTAGGCATTCAAGCCTTTATAATTATTCCTCGGTCACTACAGAAACATGTTGGTTTCAGGATTTATCACTTATGATGGAACAGGTTTGCAATTGAAAACATGAAAATCCTGTCAAATTAGTCATAAACAATAAAGGTTCAACTTTTTTAACTAGTTCAGTCACAAAGTGGTAACCTTGTAGAAGAGAATTAACTGGTATATAGTTGGGGTATGTAGTATGTACACTTGATGTTTTAACAGTTCAAAACTATGTAAATTATTTATAATTTTTACTAATAAGAAGTTTTTTGTTTTCCACCAGACATGTGTCTTAACGCTTTTTCCAATAAGTTCTTTAGAATTATCGAAGGGAGAGTCTCCACGAACACAACTTCAATTTCCTTAACTCTTTCACTTGTATTCACTTTCCAAGTAGAAACAATAGAAACAAAACAGAGAAACTGAATGTTCTGTAAAGTAAATAAAAATGACTTTTTTCTTCAAAACGAGAACTAAATTGATTAACTGCATTAGAGTATCCAACGTTAGCCTGGACATAAGTTGATGGTTTGTAACAAAGTATATGTTACGTATTAGTGTATCCAACATTAGCCATTGGTATTCCGAAGAAAAAAGACATGGATCACTAGAAGTAAGCAGCCACTTTATTTCGAGTTCATAGTCAAGCACTAAATAGGTGAATGCAACTAATGTAAACACAAAAGTTATAGAGTTAAGTACATAATCAACACTGAATTCAAATTAATTATTCTAAAATTCTGACATTAGTCAAATAACAGCATATGATGTTATAGCAATGCATAAAATCAAATACTAAAGTCCAGAAACATCTGCTAGACTTATTTAACATTTTTGTACATGAAGATATTATTTCATTATTTAAGCTAATTGCACTGACATGCTACTCAAAGCATTTTGTATGATATATCTTTTGATTACCTATCAGTTTTACCAATTTGTATTGTTCTCCTTATCGTATAGATTCAGTTCTTGTGCAAATAACCTTCCAGTTATATTTCTTTTAATTCCAGCAAGGTTAGGTCATAATTTGTGTTCTTCTTTTGCCATAATTCTAGTTGTGGCATTGTTAATTTCACCTTGTTCCCTATTCGAATCCATTATCTTGAATATCTGCTGTTAGTAACTTCTGCATATACATAGGAATATCGTGTTCAATTTCTTGCAAATCATCCCTGCCAAATCGTGTTTACAAAGGATGGGATGCAAACACCGAAGGAAACAAGGTTTATATATTGTTTTAAAAGGGCAGTCGAGCAACATAAAAAATCATAGTCTTCAGTATATGATTTGCACGCCAAGAGTTTGTATTATCAAAGCGCGCGCTATAGCGCCAAATAGCTCATAGCGCAAGCTCTGCACTATGGAACCTAAAATAGCGCAGGGGTTTCCTATAGCGCATAAATAGCGCGCTATTTTATTGAAGCGCAAATTAGCGCATAGCGTACTATTTGATTTTTTAATTTTGTATAGTAAAATAAAGCCCAGATCCATTGAGATGCAACCATATCTACAATGATTTCTGATTCTACACGCATGCTTTTACCTTCTATGGTTTGCATATGGCTTTAGCTAGTGTTCCATAAGGTTTTATCAACACATTTCACAAATTTTTTAAACTGAGAACTTGACTTGGTTGGACCGTTTTCCAGATACACCATTCTATATCTATGTTCTTTGGTTTAGGCTATTAGATCCAATATCTAGAAACAATAGAGCCTCTTTTGTTTGTTTAAGTATCATCAGAAAAAAGATGCATGCAATATCTAAAAGCAATTCCAATATGTCTAGTATGTTGGACAACAAATTTTTTTGCTACCCTTAAAGTATCAAAATATTTCCTTCTCTTCTAAGTGAGAACTCTATACACAAAATAACTTACTTATAACTATAGTTTTTGACTTTTTTTATTTATTTTTACTTCGTTGCTTTCTGTTGTTTATATTTTTACTTAATTCTTGTCATTAGAAAATATTTTACAGTTCATGTAAAATAGTATTTTTCATGCATTTTGTTTGTATAATTATCATTACTCACAAAACAAGAATACATTTTATCATAATTCACACATATAAGACTAGATTTTAAATTATATAGGACATATTTTATGAGCCATCAATTATTTTTAATGTGTAATATAAAATTATTAAATTTTCTCTAATATAATTGCATTTTACATCAACAAACGTTTAGTTCACCCATAAAGTATGATAGTTTTTGTGCTTGGAGTATTGAAGCGTATGAGTATGGCATGAAATATGCAAATACAATACACTTGATTAGTTATTAAAAACGCAAAAAAAAAAAAAAAAAAAAAAAAAAAAAAAAAGTTGACCAAATAGCGCGCGCTATAGCGCAAGCCTTGCGCTATTCGCTATTGACTACACCGCCAAGAGGTCACATTCTAGACCATTTCCACATGCAGGCACCAAATTCACATTTTGAAAAAAAAAAATAGCTGCTATGTTAATTAAACTAACAGCAAAAAAAATAGACCAATACTTTTCATACGCAGATTTATTAATAAAACTAACAGCAAAATCAAATATAATATATAACAAAACTTACAGCAATTAACTTATACAACTTGTTTAATTCCCCAATTGCGATTTGAGCGACATAACGAATTATGTATGGGTGTTCGCATCGAGCGATGAGCAAAAGAAGGGACTTTTCTGAATCTTTTCTAAAAGCAACAGAGGAAGAAGCAGCGATGAGGCGTGGAAGAGGCGGCGATGAGGCGTGGAAGAGGCGGCGATCGAGGCGATGAGCGAATGGAAGAGGCGATTCGATTGTAGGGTTTAATTGTGAAGAACTGCGGCCTTTTTTTGTTAAGTAAAAGAGCAGTTTAGTGAAAACAGCGGAGGGAATTGGGAAAATTTTCAGTCACGTGAAAATCGATAACACAACAATTGCCTAATCAAACCGGTTAAAATTGCATTTATTACAACAGCTATACTTGTAAAATAAAAGTTGTAATAATATTGTTTTGTTGTAGTAACTAATTATCAGCACTTATACCTTGCACCTTTTTTCTAGATATAGGTAAGAACATGTAGCAACTAATTATCATTACATAGCTAGCTAGCTAATTTACAAGTATATTTAAAATGCTTGCCTTAAAAGTAATTTCAACAAGCAAATTAAGTAGATACGAAACTTGTTAACGGGACGACACAACGGAAAAGAGTAGGAAGTTTATTTGGTAAAATAAATGAACATACCACAACAAAAACAAAGGTCATCACATGAAGTAGTGCAAAAGAGGTTGTATCTACAGCTGTGAACACTAAAAGCAGATTCATTAAAAGATAATAACCACGGCCATTTAAAATGTAATGGGTTCAAAAGGCCTAGCTAGACAGCTAAATGTAAAGGACATGATTAACAAAAATATACCATCATCTATTCCATTGTTAGAGAATAAAATAAAGAAGCAAATACGTCGATGCTAGTGAGAAGATATGAGGAGAAATGAGTTTTGTGATAGCTGACAATTATGAAAAAAAAATGTAGAGTAATGGTTAAGGTTAGTGAAATTTTCTGGAAAAGTTACCAGAATTCACAAAAGGTATTACAGGGTACTTTGATGCTAAATAATTAAGATGGTGCACACTTGTAATAAATTCCATATATACTCACAAGATGGAAACAGATAGGAAAGAATTGGGGTGATTGACAAAAAATAAAGCTTACGGCTTTTAATATCCCCTAGTGTTTGGTAGGGGATTGCAATGGTATCCCTTGTGAGAAATCATAGGGTAAAAGTTCAAGCCTAGCAAATGTCATAAAACTGAATAAATTTATCTTTTATATAAAAATTACAGAGATGAATATTAATGGTTTAAAACATTCTTGAAGATTATACACATCTAAAAACATGTCCATCAGAATAGACCAAGTGCATAATAAAATCCTAGAATCAAATAGATTGCATAGAAGAAAGACATTTATTAGTTAAGTTTAAGCATCAGGAACTCTTTTTAGGGAATATAAATGCCATTTTTATCACTATCAGGACTACTACCTGAATAGCAATCAAACTGAAAAGCGAGTCTTTTCAAGGATCCAATTCATCAATACTAAGTAAAACATTTTATCACTAGCATTATTGTATTTCTGAACATACAATGATTTGTCATCTTTTCCATGCACCCTTAAGAAAGCTAAAAATGGATACGTTTTGTGTTTTGTCAATTAGATATTTTGTAAACAGGATAATGGGCTGAAGGAAGTTTTATTCAAATTATTTGGGCCTACGGACGCGGCTCTTTTTTTTTCGTCTGAAGGAAGCGGTCTTTAAACTTTCGTTCCAAGGAAAAAGACTCAGCATGTAACACCCCGCGAATTCTATAACTATGAAATTAACAAATTAAAGTATAATTAATTTGAAATTAAAGAACTAAGGGAAACGGGATACGCCATTGCGTTCGTCTCGGAAAAATACGCGAAATAGAGTCCGAGTTTTCGAAAAACGGAGTCCGTATGAAGAAGATATGGCCTTCGGAAGTTTCTGAATTAAGTTTAAAATTCAAACAGAATAAAACAGTTTAAAATTCCAAAATGGGGCCC
Organism: Allium sativum; assembly: GCA_030737875.1. Taxonomy (NCBI): domain Eukaryota; kingdom Viridiplantae; phylum Streptophyta; class Magnoliopsida; order Asparagales; family Amaryllidaceae; genus Allium; species Allium sativum. The sequence goes on from CM060920.1 coordinate 720,716,334, forward strand.
AATGGGCCAGGGCGGAAAAACACCCGCCTAACGCACCCAGGTCGACTGGGCTGTCGACCTGGCCTAACCAGGTCGACAGGGCTGTCGATAGGGCTGTCGACAGGCATGTCGACCTGGTCCAGAGGCAGGTCGAACCCAGTCCAACCTGGCTGGCCTATTCTATGTTGGTCGATTTTCTGTGGTCTGCTTTGTCATTAGGGCTAGGTGGCAGGCTCTAATTGGTCTCTCCTTAGGATGAATGGCTATGATCAATCCAAGCAACATCAATGGCCCTAATCAGTTCATTACCCCTATAAAAAGGACCCTAGACTTAACCCTAATCTATTCATTCAAAAATAAGAACAAAGCCGCCATATTGCTGAGGAACGACTAGGGGTAGCCACCAATTGGAGAGAGGATTAGGAGGCAAATTCTAAGGCATAAAGCAACTCAATCAAATCAAACCGCATCTTCAAATCCCTAAATTTGAGAATTCGCCTCACCATTGTAAGTAGAGTATTACTTTGGTATGAACAAATAACTGTGTTAGTTTGTATACTTGGATGTGGTGATAAATAATTCATAATTTGTGCGTTGCTATGATTATTATTGATTTGAAATATTGTATACGTTTAGATATTCTTGAATTATGTTATTCATTATAAAGAACTACATGCGGTAGTTCTATGCAAGTATACGTTTGGAATATTCGCAAATTATGTAATCCATGTTGAAGCTACATGTATGTAGTTGATTGAATTTCATGCAAGTTTGGGGCTTTGCTATTATGCCATCATAATGTGTATTTTTATACAAACATCATTTTTTGAAGTAATTGGAATAAGTTTGGAATTATGTTGAAAATTTGGCATCATGTATTAAGCCATGCTTTTGTACTAGAAAACCTATTTGCAAACTTATGAATATGAGTAGGCTATGATTGATATTTTGCATAATTAAGTCGATATTGTTTACAAGAATCATATGATGACATATGTGGTACATAGCTAGGTTAGATTCAAAATCCCTTTTTGCAAGTTTACATGACTAAAGTAAAAATCATGATTTCATGTTAGAAATATTTATGCCATGATTATGTGAACAAATTTAACTATACTTTTGTATTAGTAGACACCTTTGTAAACATGTAGTAGTCTTATGAACATGCTTTGCTTATGTTTGACATTATGCCTGAATAAAAAAATATAGGTTTATGTTGTAGTTAAAGCCCATGTGTCGATAGTGATGTTCTTAACTTAACTACAAGTTTACATGGTTTGATTCATGTCACTTATGCTTTATGACCAAAGTATATGTTACCACTATGCAAGTACACCAGTTTCTATTTTGTATTCCCAACGTCATATTGCAAGTTCATGCGCTCACCTTCCCCTTTTTGTGTATGAAATCTCGCTTTAAGCCTCCCCTTTTCGCATGGCTAAGTTGGGCTTAAAAAGGCTAAGCCCAACATATACATAATAAACGGACGTGTTAAACGGGGGAAAATAACGTTGGGTTAAAATTACTAATGAATGAAAATATAAAATAGAAGGGCCCAAATTCAAGTATGGGTTGGGCCCATGATTGGTGTAACTTTTACACCATTAACTTAATAATGGGCCGCAAATATTTACATATAAGAAAATAAAGAAGAAAAACAAAAATATGTAAATGTAGAACATACGATGTGTTTAACCCGAGGTTGGATTGAGTTGTGATGTAAACCTGCCCGGAACCGCCCGGCTGTCCAGTAGTCACAACAATACCTATCCAATGTGGGAGGTTAAACATGGAGCCCAATAAGAACCCGAGGTTAGACTGAGTTGTGGCGTAAGACTGCCCGGAACCAACCGGCAACAGGCAGCCACAACAATACCTGTCTAATGTGAGAGGTCAGGGCCTTAATAAGACAATTAAGGCTGAGTCAGGATTGTTAGGATTAAGTGAACTAAAGACTTAATCAAAATGGAACATGCTAAACTAAACGGACTGGTGGGGGTTAGGTTAGAAAACACTTAACCAACTTAGCATGTTGGCTAGAGATAGAAAACCTAGTAACGGGGGACCCTTTTCAGCAGTAACCCTAGAAGGTGTATCAGGATACCCTGAAACTAGGCAGGGTGGGGCACGATTACTGGGCTGATTGTAAGAGGTCAAATCGACGGCGGTGGTGTAGCAGTGCAGGTTCTAACGGGGTGCGGGTGTGCACACACTCCGGCGCAGAAAAATAAAGCACTGGGCACCAGTAGCATACCTGTGCATTCTAAGGTTGTGTCGGGCCGCCGCCATGGGACTTGATACACCCCATGGTGGGACCAGCATAGGTAACTACAACATCGGGGGCCGTAAGACACACGTAACTATGCGAGTAGGAGCCGATCATCATGAAATGGATCACTTCACCCTGATTATGGGGTGCCAATTGGAAACTAGTTTATATGGGTTCAGAGATTAACATGGGGTACGATAGTATACTCGACCCTAGACAACTTAACCAAGTTTATAGTGCTTTCCCACTTCTTGTTTATACTTATCATACCCAGTTCTTTATTCATAGACAAAATAGTACTAGACTTACTCAGGCTTTATGTCTGACTCTACTTTTCTTTCGTCTTCTTTTCTTCCGCTTCCCCCCCCCCCCCCCCAGGTCCACAGGGAGGGAACACTGCAGCTTGACCAGCCTTAACATCCAGCTTGAAGAAGAGAGTATTGCTTGGACCTTTTCGTTTGAACTATGGCTTTGGACAAACTCTATGGGGCTTTTTGCAGTTTATCTATGTTTTATTTATGCTTCTTTAAATAATGTAATCAAGACAGATTATGAAAGTGTTATGTTATGTTTTGGAAAAAGATGTAAGACAATTATGGTGATGTTGTTGTAGCACGTATTTGCTTTTATGAAATAAAAGTTGTTGATTTTCCGCTGTTTACAAATATGTGTTCTTATATCTGTCTTGTATATCTGTGACTTGTATACTTATAAACCTCCACCAAAATTAGGGCATTCCCTTTGAGAGTGACCCTAACGGAGGTGGGGTGTTTCACTTGGTATCAGAGCATAGGTTTACCAGATAAGATAAAAAGTTTTGAAAAATTATTTTCAAAAAGGAAATTTTAAAGAAGCATTTTTAAAAGAAAAATATTATTTTATTCTAAAAGGCAAAGTGCACTCCCTAAAGCCATAGGTACTATCTCTTATCCTTCGTTTTGAATCTATCCTTTTTGTTTCGGCATGTCCGAAGATCTTAACTTACCGGAAGGGGTGCCAATACCTGGTTGGTTTAGGCGGTTCTTAGAAGCAAGAGCCACTCAGCCAGGTCCTACCGTTCCTCCTCCCCCAACTGCCGGAAATCATCCAGCTGCAGCGGCACCTTTTCCTCCACCTCCTCCTCGGGGAAACACGTTTGCTAAGATATGTAAAGATTTTAAAGCTATGGGAGGAAAGGATTTCCATGGAACTGAGTCCTTCGTGGCAGCTAGAAATTGGCTGAAAGAAACTGAGGACCTATTCATCATCTTTGAGGTAGAAGATAGACAAAAAGTACAATTGGCAGTGTGGCTATTGAAGGGCGAGGCTTCCTACTGGTGGGAAGTCACTAATGCTGAAAGACCAGTGGAGACATGGGAGGACTTTAGGGCAAGGTTTGAGACTAAATTTCTCTCAGATGCGGAAAGAAGTTTGCAGTTGGAAAAATTCTTATTTCTTAAGCAAGGGGACAAGACAGTCAGAGAGTATGTGAATCAGTTCGATGAGCTGGCTAGGTTTGGGCTTGACCTAGTCAATACCCCGCACAAGAAGGCTCTCCGTTTCGTCAAAGGGTTGAATGAGCCATTACACAGTTTGGCCATGACCCATATACCCATGGGAGCCACGTATGAAAGATTGGTGCAAATGGCATTGCTGAATGAAGAGGATAAGGGCAAGAAGGAGACAAAGACAGAAAGCTCTCAAGGGAAGAAAGAGGGTTTGCAGCCTAAGAAGACAGACTTTAAGAAGGGCGGGAAAGGCAACAAAGAGAAGAGGAAGTGCAATTTCTGTGGCAAAGTAGGACACTTAGTAAAGGACTGCCGGAAAAAGAAGGCCAAGGAGAATGGTGGGTGCTTTTCTTGTGGTGAGACAGGCCACAGGGCTAAGGACTGCCCAAAGAAACGAGGACAGGGGCAGAGGGCTGGATCCACCCCAGGGGCACAAGTTCATGTGCTGGAAGCGCCACCTCTGCAACAGCGAGGTATAAATACTTCTGTAGAAAGTGTAGTTTATCTTTATGATCACCCCGTTCGCACTTTATTTGATTCTGGTGCATCACACTCCTTTATCTCGTCTGCTTTAGTAGAATCTCTGCACCTAAAAACTAGTATGGTAGAGGACCCCTTAATTGTTTCAAACCCAATTGGGGGCCCAGCTCATTTGTCTATGATCTGTTTGGGATTGAAAATTTCTATTCTAAGTGTAGAATTTCAATGTAGTGCCTTTGTTTTGGGCTTTTCGGGTTATGGTTTGATCTTGGGTATGGATTGGCTATCCGGTAATGGGGCCATCCTTGATTGTGAGAAAAGGGTTGTTAGGCTCCTAACCCAGCTCGGTAATACTTTGGAAATTTCTTGTAATCCCTCGTATGCGGTTATGCTTAGTTATCTTGAATCGCTAGATGCCTCTGTTGAAAATTTACAATCAGTTAGAGTGGTCCGGGAATATCCGGATGTCTTCGAAGAGGTGAAGGGCTTGCCTCCGAAGCGGGAAATAGACTTCCGCATATATCTTGTAGATAATGCAAAGCCCGTTGCGTTGCCCGTTAGACACATGGCTCCACGAGAAAGGAAAGAGCTCAGTAAACAGATTAAAGAGCTTCTAGAAAAGGGGTTCATTAGGAGGAGCATTTCAGAATGGGGCGCTCCGGTGGTGTTCGCTACAAAGGCGGATGGTTCACTCCGTCTATGTGTTGACTATAGGGAGCTCAACAAGCTAACGAAAAAGAATAGGCACCCTCTCCCTAGAATTGACGATTTATTTGACCAGCTTGTAGGAGCGTCTGTTTTCTCCCAACTCGATTTAGCAACCGGTTTTCATCAGCTAAGGGTGGCTGAAGATAGCATCGATAAAACGGTGTTCAGAACCCCAGACGGCTTCTTTGAATGGCTTGTCATGCCTTTCGGCTTGACAAATGCACCTGCTTACTTCGTGGACCTGATGAGTAGGGTATTTAGAGATTTCCTCAACAAATTCGTAGTGGTCTTCGTAGACGATATCCTTATCTTCTCAAAGAGTGAAGAGGAACATGCTCAGCACTTAAGGGCAATCATGGAAACTTTGCGAGTCCATCAACTAAAAGCCAAATTCTCCAAATGCCACTTTTGGAGAGAAGAAGTGAGGTTCCTTGGGCACATAGTATCCAAACAAGGGTTAGTAGTGGACCCTGCTAAGGTAGTGGCGGTACAGGATTGGAAGACACCAAGGAATGCAACTGAGGTCCGAAGCTTTCTAGGACTAGCGGGTTTCTATCGAAAATTCATAAGGGATTTTGCGAAAATCTCAGCTCCGCTCACGAAATTGACTAAGAAGAATCTAGTGTTCAATTGGGACTTGGATTGCGAGTTTGCTTTCCAACGACTAAAAAGGGCTCTCACAACAGCCCCAGTTTTGACGCTGCCAGATGGGAGCAAGATGTTCACTGTTTATACGGATGCATGTGGGACAGGGCTAGGCGCCGTCTTAATGCAAGAAGGAAGGGTAGTGGCTTATGGCGGGAGGCAGTTGAAGGTGCACGAAAAGAACTACCCAACCCACGATCTTGAGTTAGCCGCCATCGTCTTTGCACTCAAGTCTTGGCGACACTATCTCCTAGGTGAGAAGTTCGAACTTTACACTGACCATAAATCGTTGAAATATCTTTTCTCGCAGAAGGATCTTAACTTGAGGCAACAAAGATGGATGGAGTTTCTTGCCTCGTACGATTTCGAAATCTCCTACACTCCGGGTAAAGGCAACGTAGTGGCAGACGCGTTAAGCCGAAAGAGATTGACCCTAAGCCCGTTGTTTGTTGAAAGACAAAGCCTAGAGTTTATAGCCAGCTTCGACTTTAGGCCTTCCTCCGATTTCGTACCAGGCTTGCTAGCATCTCTCGAAGTGCGCCCAACTTTAGTGGATTCAGTAGGGACAGCACAACGCGAAGACCCTCAGCTTGTGGAAACAATTGATAGGCTAATTAGGGGTGAGACTTCAAGTCACCTCAACAGATACTCCATCGACGATAAGGGTTTGCTAAGGCGAGACGGAAGACTATGCGTCCCACAGACAAAAGATTTAATAAAGAAGGTTCTCGAGGAAGCACATCACTCCAAGATGACGATACACCCAGGCGGAGATAAAATGTACAAAGACATAAAAAGGACTTTCTTCTGGAACGGCATGAAAAAGGACGTGGCAGAATTCGTTTCTAAGTGTATGGTGTGCCAACAGGTTAAGGCGGAACAGAAGAAGCCTGGCGGACTACTACATCCTCTGGAGGTCCCGCAGTGGAAGTGGGATAGCATCTCAATGGACTTCATCGATGGGCTGCCTAGGTCTAGGAGAGGCAACACTAGCATTTGGGTAATAGTGGATAGGCTTACTAAAAGCGCCCACTTTTTACCTGTTAAAAGTAAAAGAACTGCCTCATCCCTAGCATCACTTTACCTTAAGGAAATCGTTCGACTCCATGGAATACCATCTAGCATTGTTAGTGACCGAGACCCCATCTTCACCAGTGAGTTTTGGCGGAGTCTGCAAGAAGCAGTAGGAACGCAGTTATGCTTGAGCACAGCCTATCATCCCCAAACCGACGGCCAAACAGAGAGAGTGAACAGAGTTTTGGAAGACCTTTTAAGGTTATGCGTCCTTGACTTCGGAGGGACATGGGAAGACCACCTTCCTTTGGTGGAATTTGCCTACAACAACAGCTATCAAGCAACCATCGGAATGGCGCCCTTCGAAGCTTTATATGGAAGACCGTGCCGATCGCCCACTTGTTGGTGGGAGTCTACTGACAAGCTCATACTGGGGTCAGATATGATCCGAGAGACCTCAGAGAAAGTAGACTTAATACGAAGAAGGATGAAGACGGCCCAAGACAGACAAAAGTCCTATGCCGACAAGAGAAGGACCGACCTTGAATTCGAGGTTGGAGACAGAGTTTTTCTCAAGGTATCACCACTAAGAAACGTTGTTCGTTTTGGAACCACAGGAAAGCTAGCACCAAGGTTCGTAAGGCCATTCCCTATCATCGAGAAAATCGGGAAAATGGCCTATAGATTAGAGCTACCCGAGAAATTGGCTGGAGTCCACAACGTTTTTCACGTTTCACATCTCCGAAAATGTCTACATGAGTCAGCTGAAGTGGTAGAGCCAAATATCCTCGAAGAGGCCGAAGTGGAACGCGAAGCAACTATAAGAAAAGTTCCAACCCGCATATTGGGAACGGAAGTGAAGAAGCTACGCAACCGCGAAGTCAAGCTCGTCAAAGTTCAGTGGAGCGACGCCGAGGGAGACGCGACTTGGGAAACTGAAGCTAGAATACGCACTGCCTACCCTTTTCTGTTCGAGGGTACATCTTTGATCTTTCCTTTTCCTTAAGTTGCGCTTTTATCTATCTTTTTAGGTATATTTCCTCGACCTTATCTTTTAGGAAGAAACCCTTTGGATGGAAACATGTAATTGAAACATGTTATGGATGATGGTTGCAAGTGGTTGCAAGTGATTGCTAGTGGTTGCTCGTGGTTGCATATACACACACAATCTAGGTTTAAATCGGCTCAGTCACTTCATTTTGCATATGCATATATGTTTGCATTCATATGTGGTTGAACTTTAATGTGTTGTCATGTGGATGTTGCATTTGTATTGAATGATTGTGCACTCATATAGAATCAAGAATAGGAAAATTTGCATATATAATGGATTCATGGCACTTACATAATTCGCATTAAGGAGGTCAACTGAATCAGTAGACCGCCTGATTTTGCATTAGATAAGTACATGTACACACACACTTCGCATATGTTCATGAAGCATTAGAAGTCTTTTTGGATGCTCGTGTTTGATGGATGAGTAGATGGATGATTGGATGTTAGGATATACATTCCACCTAACTTGAAGATTTCGGGGACGAAATCCTTTTAAGTGGGGGAGAATGTAACACCCCGCGAATTCTATAACTGTGAAATTAACAAATTAAAGTATAATTAATTTGAAATTAAAGAACTGAGGGAAACGGGATACGCCATTGCGTTCGTCTCGGAAAAATACGCGAAATAGAGTCCGAGTTTTCGAAAAACGGAGTCCGTATGAAGAAGATATGGCCTTCGGAAGTTTCTGAATTAAGTTTAAAATTCAAACAGAATAAAACAGTTTAAAATTTCAAAATGGGGCCCAATGGGCCAGGGCGGAAAAACACCCGCCTAACGCACCCAGGTCGACTGGGCTGTCGACCTGGCCTAACCAGGTCGACAGGGCTATCGACAGGGCTGTTGACAGGCATGTCGACCTGGTCCAGAGCCAGGTCGAACCCAGTCCAACCTGGCTGGCATATTCTATGTTGGTCGATTTTCTGTGGTCTGCTTTGTCATTAGGGCTAGGTGGCAGGCTCTAATTGGTCTCTCCTTAGGATGAATGGCTATGATCAATCCAAGCAACATCAATGGCCCTAATCAGTTCATTACCCCTATAAAAAGGACCCTAGACTTAACCCTAATCTATTCATTCAAAAATAAGAACAAAGCCGCCATGTTGCTGAGGAACGACTAGGGGTAGCCACCAATTGGAGAGAGGATTAGGAGGCAAATTCTAAGGCATAAAGCAACTCAATCAAATCAAACCGCATCTTCAAATCCCTAAATTTGAGAATTCGCCTCACCATTGTAAGTAGAGTATTACTTTGGTATGAACAAATAACTGTGTTAGTTTGTATACTTGGATGTGGTGATAAATAATTCATAATTTGTGCGTTGCTATGATTATTATTGATTTGAAATATTGTATACGTTTGGATATTCTTGAATTATGTTATTCATTATAAAGAACTACATGCGGTAGTTCTATGCAAGTATACGTTTGGAATATTCGCAAATTATGTAATCCATGTTGAAGCTACATGTATGTAGTTGATTGAATTTCATGCAAGTTTGGGGCTTTGCTATTATGCCATCATAATGTGTATTTTTATACAAACATCATTTTTTGAAGTAATTGGAATAAGTTTGGAATTATGTTGAAAATTTGGCATCATGTATTAAGCCATGCTTTTGTACTAGAAAACCTATTTGCAAACTTATGAATATGAGTAGGCTATGATTGATATTTTGCATAATTAAGTCGATATTGTTTACAAGAATCATATGATGACATATGTGGTACATAGCTAGGTTAGATTCAAAATCCCTTTTTGCAAGTTTACATGACTAAAGTAAAAATCATGATTTCATGTTAGAAATATTTATGCCATGATTATGTGAACAAATTTAACTATACTTTTGTATTAGTAGACACCTTTGTAAACATGTAGTAGTCTTATGAACATGCTTTGCTTATGTTTGACATTATGCCTGAATAAAAAAATATAGGTTTATGTTGTAGTTAAAGCCCATGTGTCGATAGTGATGTTCTTAACTTAACTACAAGTTTACATGGTTTGATTCATGTCACTTATGCTTTATGACCAAAGTATATGTTACCACTATGCAAGTACACCAGTTTCTATTTTGTATTCCCAACGTCATATTGCAAGTTCATGCGCTCACCTTCCCCTTTTTGTGTATGTAATCTCGCTTTAAGCCTCCCCTTTTCGCATGGCTAAGTTGGGCTTAAAAAGGCTAAGCCCAACATATACATAATAAACGGACGTGTTAAACGGGGGAAAATAACGTTGGGTTAAAATTACTAATGAATGAAAATATAAAATAGAAGGGCCCAAATTCAAGTATGGGTTGGGCCCATGATTGGTGTAACTTTTACACCATTAACTTAATAATGGGCCGCAAATATTTACATATAAGAAAATAAAGAAGAAAGACAAAAATATGTAAATGTAGAACATACGATGTGTTTAACCCGAGGTTGGATTGAGTTGTGATGTAAACCTGCCCGGAACTGCCCGGCTGTCCAGTAGTCACAACAATACCTATCCAATGTGGGAGGTTAAACATGGAGCCCAATAAGGACCCGAGGTTAGACTGAGTTGTGGCGTAAGACTGCCCGGAACCAACCGGCAACAGGCAGCCACAACAATACCTGTCTAATGTGAGAGGTCAGGGCCTTAATAAGACAATTAAGGCTGAGTCAGGATTGTTAGGATTAAGTGAACTAAAGACTTAATCAAAATGGAACATGCTAAACTAAACGGACTGGTGGGGGTTAGGTTAGAAAACACTTAACCAACTTAGCATGTTGGCTAGAGATAGAAAACCTAGTAACGGGGGACCCTTTTCAGCAGTAACCCTAGAAGGTGTATCAGGATACCCTGAAACTAGGCAGGGCGGGGCACGATTACTGGGCTGATTGTAAGAGGTCAAATCGACGGCGGTGGTGTAGAAGTGCAGGTTCTAACGGGGTGCAGGCGTGCACACACTGCGGCGCAGAAAAATAAAGCACTGGGCACCAGTAGCATACCTATGCATTCTAAGGTTGTGTCGGGTCGCCGCCATGGGACTTGATACACCCCATGGTGGGACCAGCATAGGTAACTACAACATCGGGGGCCATAAGACACACGTAACTATGCGAGTAGGAGCCGATCATCATGAAATGGATCACTTCACCCTGATTATGGGGTGCCAATTGGAAACTAGTTTATATGGGTTCAGAGATTAACATGGGGTACGATAGTATACTCGACCCTAGACAACTTAACCAAGTTTATAGTGCTTTCCCACTTCTTGTTTATACTTATCATACCCAGTTCTTTATTCATAGACAAAATAGTACTAGACTTACTCAGGCTTTATGCATGACTCTACTTTTCTTTCGTCTTCTTTTCTTCCGCTTCCCCCCCCCCCCCCCCAGGTCCACAGGGAGGGAACACTGCAGCTTGACCAGCCTTAACATCCAGCTTGAAGAAGAGAAATGTATTGCTTGGACCTTTTCGTTTGAACTATGGCTTTGGACAAACTCTATGGGGCTTTTTGCAGTTTATCTATGTTTTATTTATGTTTCTTTAAATAATGTAATCAAGACAGATTATGAAAGTGTTATGTTATGTTTTGGAAAAAGATGTAAGACAATTATGGTGATGTTGTTGTAGCACGTATTTGCTTTTATGAAATAAAAGTTGTTGATTTTCCGCTGTTTACAAATATGTGTTCTTATATCTGTCTTGTATATCTGTGACTTGTATACTTATAAACCTCCACCAAAATTAGGGCATTCTCTTTGAGAGTGACCCTAACGGAGGTGGGGTGTTTCCAGCAACATTTAAATTTTTTCTTCTGGTTAATTTGGTTGCGATCTTCTTCATCGCCGATTTCTCGATTCAAGACGGCGCTCACTCTAATTTTGTATTCGATTTCTCCATTGTCAATCGATTTTCGTCTTCTTTCTTTCCTACAGATCTCCATTGGTGATTTCTATCTTCATCAAACAATTAGGTGAATTCAGGTATGTTTCTTTAATTTCTTTCGATTATTTCTGTTTTTCGTTTCATATAATTGTTTTCGATTAATAATCGATTTTTTGCTCATCTACGTTATACAGCTTGTTCTTCTTCTAGTAATCGATATCGAATTTGGATTTATTTCAATGGAGAACTAAGATTTTAATGTTTATTTTTGCATTTCTTCAACAATGTTTATTGCTTTATAGTTTTATGATGTTCCGTCGTTCTAGTGAATATTATATGTGGTTTGTTATTTTATGCTATGTTTATATAGCATTACCGCGGTATTCACATTTGGACTATAATCTTGTCAGTGATATGTTTATTTATCATACGGTTTTTTAGTTAATGTATTCTTGTTTAATCCAGCGGCAACATTGGTTCTGTTTTGTTATGATATGTAAATTTAACATTTACTGTTACTGCTTTGTTCGTTTAAGTATTTTAACTGGATTTTTCTTTTGCAGTTCTGATACTATCAATAACGAAGCAAATAGTTTGCTTGTTATCTTTGAACACAATGAGAATTGTTATCCTACTCGTCTGACCACAGCCTCTTCTTTATTTGGTGTTAAAAGTGAAATATGTGATGTTTGGCCACACCTTAATCGGTTTTCTATTGAGATTTCTTATGTTCTTGAGAATAAGACTATAGTTATTGATACTGATTCAGACTTGCTTAGCATTTTATGTCTTCTAACTTTTAAGAAGAGTCAATATTTTAAGTTTACGGTTAAGGAGAATGTTGGTGTTATGGAATCTGATAGTAATGGTTGTGGTTTGGGTTCTGCAAGCGTACAAAGCACTTCGATTGGTAGTAATTCTGGGACAAATTGCGAGTCACATGCCGATTCATCTCATTATTTGAAAGATATGTTAAAGAAAGGTTCTCAGAAAAATATTGCGGATTTTCTTGGTTTTTGTTTTAATGGAGCCGAGGATTTTAGGGAGTTTTTAATGGCGTATCAAATAAAAAATGGTTATGATTTGATTTTTGTTAGAAACGCTCCGGATAGAATTTCGGTTAATTGTTCTTGGATTAATGATGGTTGCAAGTTTTATGTTAATGCTTCTTCGGATCCGGGCTTACTCTCTCGATTTTTTTATTAGAACTTATAATTTTAATCATTCGTGTGGAGCGGGTCTTAGAGATGTTAATAAAGTAACTATTTCAAGTAGATTTGTTAAATCCTTGATTTTGGATCAAATTCGGGATGCTCCTACGAAGAAGTCGAAGGATATCATAGCGGAATTTAGAAGAGAGTATAATTTCAATCTATCATACTATTATGCTTATAATGGAAAATAGTTGGCATTGAAAGAGGTATATGGGGATGATGCAATGTCATATAATGATTTACATTGGTATTCGGAGGCATTGCTAAGGTATAATCCTGGTAGTTATGTGTCTATGGACGTTGATTCTTCAACCAATTAGTTTGAGAGAATTTGTCTTGCTTTTGGTGATTGCTTGCTTGGTTTTAAACACTGCAGACCTTTAATATTTTTAGATGCTGCTCATTTGAAGGAAAGACCTGGAGTTTTGTTAGCTGCTACTTCTAAAAATGCTAATCAAGGTACGAGTTTCATTTTACTTTTGTTTACGTTTTCTTGGTTATTTTTGTACCTATGATATATGAAACTATCATTTTTGCACATTAACTAATTTTAATGCAACAATGCTTACACTAGATTTGTTTGCTTTATTTATTACTGGTTCCACTGGAAGTGTTTGTAATATTAATTTTTAGACAGTAAGGTACTAAAATACTGATATATAATATATGATATATGCATATATCGTTTTGAGTCTAATTCAATGGTGTTTGCCATACATTACTATCATAATTCTGATGCTTAATGAGGCTCATGTATCTTTGTATTGAGAAGTCATTAATTATTTATTTTGCAGGTTTCTTTCCTCTTGCTATGGGTATTGTTTCACATGAAAACGAATCTAACTGGTCTTGGTTTTTGTCTCATTTGAAAGAAATGCTAAATGAAGACCGATCTCTAGTTTTTATGTCTGATCGTCATTGGGGTCTCATATTAGGTGTTCCTAAAGTATTTCCCTCTTCATATCATAGCTACTGTCTGCTTCACATGGAACAAAATATTGGTAGTGTTGTGAAGGCAGGTAAAGGTGATTCTTCTGTTGTAGAGTTATTCAAACTTTGTGCTAGAGCTTCTAATATGTATGATTTTGAGCGATATCTTTCTAAATTTAAGAATATTGGGGGTATGGCTGCTGAAAATTTTCTACAAGATAAACCTTTTGATCACTGGGCAGATTTATTTTTTCAAGGAAAGCGGTATGGTGAATATACTTCAAATGTTGCAGAAAGCTTCAACTCTTGGATTTTGGAAGATAAAGTAATGCCTATAACTTCTTGTTTGGACGGTATTCGAGTGAAAGTTATGGAGCTAATGGCTAGGCGAAGGGAGGAATGTCGTTTGTGGACAATGACTCTTTGTCCTGTTATGGAGGAACGCTTGTCTAAGTTAGTAGATGTTGGCTTTGGCTGGGATGTTTACAAGTCTTCAGACTTTGTGTTTGAAGTAAAATCCCCTAAGTCTCATTTTGTTGATCTCGAAAATCATTTATGTAGTTGTAATCAATGGAAAGTTACCGGATTTCCATGTGCTCGTGCAATCAAATGTATTAATGTGTCAAGGTTATCAGTTTATGACTTTGTGGAGGAATATTTTACTGTTAGTGCTTTCAATTCTTCATATTCTTATGCTATCAATCCAATTCCAGATTTTGATAAGCCAACGGTTGTTGAAAATGATGTTTTGATTAAGCCTCCGAAACAAGTTCGTGGTGCAGGAAAGACCATCTACAAAGAGGCGTGGTGGATTTGGATACTCTCAAAATAAAAGAAACAGATGCAGTCATTGTAATGAAGTTGGCCACAATAAAAGGAACTGTCTTGCTTCTTCTAAAATTTAAAAAAAGAAAAATCATGTTTTGTTAGTGTAATGGATTTTTTTTAATTGTAAAGCTGCTACAGCTTATAGTAAATTGAAGTCAATATTTGTGAATTGTTTACAAATTAAAAAATGAAGTGTTATGTTGTCTGTTTTATTTAATTTTTAATGTCTGGTAATGTCTACTGTCTTTTGCTTTGAAGTAAGTTTTTTTTTAAAAAAAAATCAGGTTATTTTATCAATGCTAACTGTACTTTAGTTCAATGCATGAGTTCAGCATTTCATTTTTAACAATTCTTTTCAATGCTACCTGTACTTATCATTTCAGTTGAATGCTAGTTGTAACCAACATTCCTTTATCATTAATATGCATCTTGTATGAAATATTTTTAATTGATCAGCCAATAGGCCTAATATTACAAGCTGTTATATCTCATATGCTCTTTTACTAGGAAAACTCTTTTAACTTATTTGAGGTTAAGTTGGACAGCATGGGAAGCCTACTGCAAACATGAATTAAATGTTTACATTATTTGGTGAATTTAAGGTAGTTTACATCAAACATACAGAAAACGCATTTAAATTCACGTGCCAATTACATTTGAATATACTCCCAGTAGTTTGTACAAAGAAAGTACAACGAAAAAAGACAATTAAAACTTCAATCCATCAATTACAATCCTATTTGAGCAGTTCATACAGGCAAATTAAAATCGATAGAAAATTTGTAAGACTATCTATCATTAGTTGTTATCATCAACAGCTTTACTCATCATCATGCTTAATGTTTGTGTGGTGACCAACTGTATTTCCTGTCGTTCAGTACATCAAAAGCAACCGCAGCTCTTAGCATTCTTATTGTCTCTTTTGTGTAACTCGACGGCAATTCTTCCTTGTCCAATTTTTTTATGTTTGCCATCACGATGAAACCACAATCAAGTATGTATCAAATGTAGAGATAGCAGTTAATATTACAGTATAAACTAATGCTAAATTAAGTTATCATTCTTTACTTCAGGACTGTCATTTTGCATATTTATTCATTCTAGTAAAATTGCATATTTATTCATTTTGCATATTTATTCAATATAGACATGCTTTAATCGGAAATTGCATATGAAATTGCATATTTATTCATTCTACAAGCATGATCACAGGCAATTAAAAGTTTTGAAACCCCGGAAAATAAAATGCATGTATAGCACTGTGTAAAACAGAGTATTTTTTTTTCCTTTTAGATATGCTACAGGCTTAAAAGACAATGTCCAGATCCCTTCTAATTCTCCCGTTCATTCCAGAAGAAGTTAAACACACATATTTAGATGCATAATATAAAAATCATTGATTGTTTCAAATAGGAACAGAGTCTACTCACTATGCATTCACGGTTTGGTTCCCAGTTTTAATTGAATAAACATACGCTATCATCTCAAATTCACATATGATGCATGTAAATCAAATGATATACTGAATTATCATTCAATTATTGTACATATAATTATTGTTTGTTGTTTATTAAATATTGATATTCTACTTTCATGTATTATCTATCAATGCATCCTAACACATACATTTAGTAAATTGAGAATAAAATAAGTTACTTATGAATCAGGATCTTGTGGTGGACTTTTAGGCTGCTGCACTGTTGGTTTGTTGAATTGCTTGTTCATTATACCTTCTTTTACCCACGCATCCTTGAACAGCGACTCAATCAAATTTTTCTGCAAAAAACATATATATAAATATATATATATTAGTGTTGACTTTTTCTTGTAGAATTTGTTAAAAAAATAAGAATTCTCTTACAGTGATGATGGCTTGGTTGTAGCTGGGGTTTGATGTCCTTGTTGATCTGGTTTTAGGTTTTGTTGAGTCGTAATGACTCAACTGCATTATTTCATAATTTAGTACCATCAAGGTCCAATGGTTTCCGAAATGAAGAGGGAAGAAAGTTTTATCGCACAACTCATCTTTGACAATCTTTTGTATTGTTGGCATGACTATGTCATTGATCACTTGTTATAGCATTCTGCATATTCAAATGTATTAGAACAAAGTTTTTTTTAAAGCATTTATAATTGAATGCTTATACTTACCATCATGATTGTAGTTAAGTAGTAACTATGCGGGTACATTTCTTGATTGTAGTAAAACCAGTCGATCAGCTGTTTACTCATTAGTTGTTATCATTAACAGCTTTACTCATCATCATGCTTAATGATAGATAGCCTTGGTTTAAGAATGTACTCATCATCATTTGCATCATATGTTTATCCTCTTGTTTTTTTCCAGTTTCAAGGACTTCGCCAGTTGAGTCTTGTTTTTTTCCTTGTTGCAGCATTAGCATTTGCTGTGTTACATCAAGATTAAATGTTGGTGGTTCTACTTCTTGTAATTTTCTTGATGCCAACATTGTTCCTTTCTTTTTTAGCTCTACCACAAGGGCTTCAGCATCCCTTCTTTTCTGTTGCTCAATTTCAAATTCTTCTTCATTCTTCTTTAATTTCTGTTCCAAATCCATGTTATACTGTAAGGACCCGTAACTTCCCCGTGAAGGAAAGCACGAATACTTTGAGAACAACACACAAATGAGCGTATACGGAAGAACATTTCATTGTTATTACAACAATTCCATCAGATACAAGAATATACAGAGTATAAATGAATAAATTACATTCGATAAATATCAGAGATTACAATAAATTACATAGCAGCGGAAAATAATACAAAAGCACAACTAGAAGTGATACACGGATACAGAGCTTTCCGAGCATCGTTCCAGCTGTATATCAGGAACCTGTGAATATAAATCTGCAAAATCAAAACTACTAGCTGCCCGTGCGGAAAATAGGGGCACCCAGAGTTTAGGTTAAAACAATAAACTCCAGGTCAGTCATGTGACTGGTGTGAGAACTAAAACAGTTATTAATATTGGTTTAAAGTTAGGTAAATCAAGGGACCACGCCGTATAACACGGAACGGGTTTCCTCCCAAGAATACCAGTGCATAGAACAAACAGCGCAATGCTAAATAAAGAAAAAATGAAGCTGTTATAAGACCCAGGTCCCATCACACAATGCAACGCAAGCCGGAGGATAGGGTTTTCCCTTATAACAGCCAAAGCATGCTTGATACGTTTAAAACACATTATTTGATACTATAATAAGTGTATAGTGTCAAAACAATTTCAATCATAAATATCAATCATAGGCGGCATAGCTACCATCTATTATGTCGCCATACTAGTTCTACAATTAAAACCGCAATACACGTATTGGAAATTGGATTCCGTCATGAGCCGAGGCAAGGGGCAAGCTCCTCTCCGCGTTCGAGACACTCTAGCAATGCCTCAGGACCCCACTCTGATCCTTTGGAACCTTCAAGGCCGGTCCTCTCTTACTTTTGAGGATTAATTATTCCTGAACACACGTTTCCCGGTCCTTACAGACCTATATCCGAGGCGCCTCGTATCCAACAACCACACAGGTGAAAAGTATATAAATGTCAGGGCTGGTAGGTCACTGACACCACCCTAGCTAGAAAGAAACGTCGTGCACTCCTTGGGTCCGTATCCCGTTTTTGACTCATACCGAGGTGTGAGGCTCGCGAATTCACGTTATACACAAAGCTATGCCACACAGGCCGTGCTTTGATCATCAACCACAAGACTTTGCTTTTCAACAGAAGCCTTGATCAATTGCCACTTACGCATGCCACATTGGCAATTCACTCCATGCGACTGATGTCCATCGATATACAACCTCTGAGCTCGTACGTCTCAGAGAAGGGCGTTAAGCAAGAGAATAAATTCTCCGCCGCCAAACAGATGTATATTTAATAGAGATCAATTAACACAGAATAAAATCCAATGTCAGACACACAATCCATTTACAAGTTCGTTCTGGGTCTGAACGAAACCGGAGGCACTTTCCTCGCATATCCATCCATCTCCAAGTACGTCTGGACGATCACCGACTGTTTCCCTCCTCTTGGGTGTACAGCCCAATCAAGATCATCAGTAATCACCCAAACGATGTGAAGACTTCCGGTCTTCGACCACCGTCTTCATCTTCGACATCTCGTCGAATCGATTATTCAGAATGGGTATAAACCCGGCCTTCCTGAATAACCCACGTATATGATAAACAAATGTTACACAAACACAATGAACGCCTCATTCCAATTCAGAATATTCTTTTATTCACAAAATCACATTCTTAGGGAAAGGTTCCCATTAATTTTATCAAAGATAAATTCTTCTAAATTTATTCTTCAATCCTCCTTTGGATATCATTTCTAACTAGTCGGGATTAACGAACCACACCGAAGTAATTATTTATTTTATTTCCCAATCCCAACCTATATATCCCATGGAGCAAAACTGGTGATACTCCATTCCTAACACCACGGTGTTATCGGTAAAATTAATTACCATTTCACGTTCAAATCTAATTAAAGATTTAACTATCGCTTTGGAGCAAAACTGGTGATACTCCACTCTCGATCACTTTTCAGATTTGATAATTTAAATTATCAATTCACATTTTAATCTAATTAAAGGTTCATTAAAACTACACTTAGTCTTAATCTTCTCAAAAATCAATATTATGTCTTTAACTGGGTTAAAGAACCAATGTCTTCTAAAACACGATTCACGACAAACCCAAATCACATTTGATATTAAATACAAGGCTCTGAATAGAAAATATATCGGCTTATGTTCAATATCAAATTCTGAAACCAACAAATATCGTATTGGAAATAACGATATAAAATATATCTTTCAAATTCCCAAAACAATATCTGTATAGTCACGAAATCCAACATCGAAATATCCCGAAGATAATTTCGATTCAACTCTAGTCCAATCCACGTATTGGGAATATTGATTATTTTTAAAATCACTTTCAAATTCAATTTATTTATTTCACAAATAAATTGATTTTTAATTCTAGTTCAAAACTAGTTCATTTCGATAAAAATCTATTTTTATCTTTTCAAATGTGGAATTTTTCACCCCAGTTCTTTCCAATTCACATATTATAATTTTACACAAATTATAGATATTTTTAATAATTTTATCAAGGCCCGTACAGTCGATTTCCATCAACGGCTATCGAACTGCACTTACAGCGACCTTTTTCTAATTTGATTTGGACATAATTCCAAATCCAACCGTTAGATTTCAAATTTCTAATATTCATCGGAAAGCTCTTTTCGATACGAACCCAACGGTTCCGGTTTTAGGAGAATCCGACGGTCGGATCTCCCGCAACGTCCGTTTGAAATAAATGGTCGAAATTCACGAACTGCCGCGGCGCGGCGCGTTCTATTCAGGCCATTATATTATATATATAATATATATTTCGTCGATTTCTATTTAAAACGAATTTTATAAATCGTTTTAAATTCGTTTCTAAAACAATTCAACTTCTATATTCAATTCAAATCAAAATTGAATTCTTCTTTATAAATCCGTTTAAAAATTCATTTCTATTCAATTCAAATTTCAATTCAATTTGAATTCATTTCAATTCACTTTCAATTCAATTTGAATTCGTTTTCAATTCATTTCGAAATCGTTTTCAATTCAGTTCATTTCGAAATCGTTTTCAATTCAATTCATTTCGAAATTGTTTTCAATTCAATTCATTTCGAAATCGTTTTCAATTCAATTCATTTCGAAATCGTTTTCAATTCAATTCATTTCGAAATCGAATAAAATCGATATAAATATCGTTCACGTCGAAATAACGCACCCCTAATCAACACGGCTTTATATTTTTCAAAACTCCTTTATTCTATCCAACAAATGAATATTTATCCCATTCAACACATGAATCTATATCGCTTTCAACACACGACTAATCTCAACACATGAGTACTGTCAACACATCACTATTTTTGTTATGTAAAATATTTTATAAAACTATGGTATCTATCCTTTGATTTTTAATTAGACTTCTACTGAGAAGTAGTTCTAATTTTAAATATGATAAAGATGTAATTTATTTTATTTAAAATATTTTACTCAACACATGAATAGTTTCAGCACATGATCATCGTCAACACATGACTATTTTTATATTCAACACATGAATTTTCTTTTATAATATTCATTGTTTTCCCGATTGGAATGAGGCCCAATCAATCATCATATAATGTTAATTATATGGATTCCATACAACACATGTATATAATAGCATTGAAAAATAATCAACCATCAACCAAAGTACACCACACAACTGCATAAGCATCAAATATATATAATCGACGTTTACACAATCTGTCAATCCATCGATCTACAATAATTAAATAATTGGGATTAGTGTACGCCAAATATCATCCCAACACCCGTGTGGGGTTTCAAATCAACAAACACACATTTTCGTTTGTGCAGTTGGGCGATGTGTAAAATTTATCGACCCAATCAATATCAGTCAAATCAGTGTATATAAACAAATCGGCCGATTTGTTTATAAATATTTATTTATTCACTTTCACGTTAAAAATTATATTTTTAACGACAAAAATATTTACTTCAACACTTGAATTTCTATTCAGTTCATTTATACAATAAAAATGATATTTTTATTTTTCTAACATATTTTAGAAAATTTCGGCGGCATAACGGCACGATACTAGAAACGGGACAAGGCCTAGCCTTATCCCCGGTCTAGTGAAGGCCCACGCCATTCACACATCAATCAAATCAATTTCAATTCACCAAACAATTTCCATTCAATCAAACATTCTAACTAACTACTCAACCAAACAATTTAACAAACAAGCCATCCATGGTCTGTGGATGACGGGTGTCGGGTGCTACTAAGCACCGTCTGCATCCTAGTATATATATATATATATATTACTAGAAAAAGAGAATTTGAGTGAGAAGTTCTCACCGAAAGCTATCCCAACTTCACGACACTTTATTTAGAGAAATCTTCTTCATTCTCACCTTTTTATCATCTTCGTTGCCCGTAGTCACTACATATATAAAAATCACACATTTTTATATTTAGATGTCTTTAAAATAAAAATCACATTTTTATTTATTCACTTTCAATTTAAAAGTCATATTTTTATAATCACTTCATATATTTAAAAATCGAATTTTCACTACGATGTTCAATATATAAAAATCATATTTTTCTCTCGAAGTTCAATATATAAAAATCATATTTTTATTATCACGCTCTATGGATAAAAAAATTCTATTTCTACATTGCTACTATATAGATAAAAATTCCATTTCAAAAATATAGATTTCGCCCTTATAAAAATATAGATTTCGCCTTTATAAAAATAAAGTTTTCGCCTTTATAAAAATAAACACTTCATTTCAACGTATATAAAATAAAAATCAGATTTTTATTTCGCTACATACACAAAGATGATATTTTTATGTTCTCTATCCTATAAAGATTATATTTTTAATACTTTAAAAATATAAAAATCATATTTTTAATATTTCTATATAGTAAAGATTATATTTTTATCACCTTAATCAAATAAAAATTATATTTTTACCTTCTCTATATTATAAAAATTTCGTCTTTCCTTATTTAAAAATATGATCTTTCCTACATATAAAAATCTTAACATTATAAATATAAAAGATCTGAGTTTTTAACCTATAAAAATCTGAGTTTAAACCTATTTAAATAAATAAATAATACATAAAAACAAGGCTTACAGTTCTTGGTTGAAGGAGGGGGTTGTCGTGTGCTTTTGAACAGCGGTGGATGGTCGTCGATGGTCGGAGTGGGGGTCGGGGAGGGCGCTGCCACGACGCAGCAGGCGGAGGAGGTGGCCAGGGGACCCACGATGGCGTCGGGGCTTCGCGGTGGTCCAGGGTTTCGATTAGGGGGAAGCTCGGGTTCCAGGGGCGCGTGCGAGCATAGGAGGGAGGGAGCGAGGCGGAGAACGATGGTGGAGATCGGAGGTGGTGCGACATACGGCGGCTAGGGCGGGGGCGGAGCAGCGATCCGCTGAGGGGCGTCGGTGGTTGCGATTTTTTTTTTTTTTTTTTTTTGATTTCTGATTTTAATTCGGGGGGGGGGCAGAGTTAAAAAGGGGGAGAAATATATTTTATATATTATTTATTTTATTATTTTATTATGAAAAAGTTGACTTTTACATACGACCTTGAAACGAGGCCCACCGCCTGCCGTCCATAGCGTTTTACCCCCATTCCGAACTCAATGGGATATGTATCGTAGGTTGATTCGACCGTTACAATCAGTTTCCGTTAAATTTACATTTAGATCACTATATTGAAATTTAAACGTACATTTCAAATTACCGGGGTCACATACTAACTAGAAAAATTCTAGAAAAATATTTTCTAGCTTCGTATTGACGATACGGTCCTAACAAAACTAATTTCGTCGAATTCCGAGACCGTTGGAAAAATGGCCAATTTCCAGTCGATTAAAATCAACTGAAACTGGTCGAACGCGTTTCCTTTGCCACGCTCACATATTGATTCGAAAAATTATGAAATTTAAAACCTAGCAATAACTTGACATCACGGACCCAACAAAAGTGGTTTCGTCGAAATCCGAGGTCATTTGCAAAATGTCCATTTTTAAGGGCCTGAATTCCATAGCGACTATTCAGAATTTTCAACTGGACATATCTTTTGATTCTCGCTACGAAAATTTGATTTGTCGGATTCGTTGGAAAGATATTATCAATTAGATCCTATTATTTTTGGTTTCACTAAAATCCGGATTGTTTTGCACCCGGTATGTTCAATTGAAGTTTGAAATCGAATTATCGAACTACCGCGCCATTTTCAATTCTATTTATAATTTAAAATAAATATTTATATTCTAACGACGACGTATATAATATATACGTTCGAATTATATTCAAAATAAATTTTCTCGTCGATATTATTTAAAATAATCTATTCTAAATATGCAAAATTCATTAAAATTGCCAAAATAAAAATTTTAAACTGGCCCAGATTTTCGGGTTGTTACATATACTGTTGCAGAGACTCTACTTGTTTGCTCAATGTCTCTATCAAACTATTTGTTGGTTGCATATCCATATGTTCATTGGTTTCAATCTGAAGATGTTGATGTTGGGGCCTTTTTTCAAGAAGAGCTTTTTCATCTTCTGATATGTTTCTCAATTCAACACAAATCTATATAATAACATATATCAAAATGACTGAGTAACACCCAATAAATTAACTAATGCTATGTGGAATTATCATTCTCCATTTTATGCTATATATAACTATCATTCTTCAGAATTAAGTACATTGAATTCTATTTCTGCATTAACGATAAATTTAACTATCATTTAGACTATGAATGTATCATAATAACATGACTACTATCACTATATTCCAAGTTAACATTTATTGTATGTATCTATTTTGTTTGTGTGTTAAAATATACCTTTTCATCATCCATGATTGACAAAATATTTCTTGATACAACCTTCTTTAAGCTAGAAATATTCCATCTTCCAAATCTTGGCAATGTTGAAGAGTAGTTTGGCAAGGGAGATATCAAACTAACATAATCACATAGAAAAAACTGAAAATAAATTTTATTTGTTAAAACATAGAATATGCATAATTTAATTTACGGAAATAAATGCTTGAATATAAAGTTAAAATGATGTACTTACCATTGGAAGCATGGAACAACCCGGCATGCTTCTTGGCTTTGTTTTAAAAGCCGTCAAAGATCTAATCAAAGAATAATGGATTGAAAGTGGCCAAGATACTGAGTTCATTTTCCTTATATCAACGATATAAGGAATGTATCCATCCCCATGGCAAAATTCTTTGACTATCGAGAAAAAAGAAGGTGATCATTGCAAGAATTAAGATTAGTTTCGGAAAATCGGTTTCATTTTCAGTTTTTCTTGTCTCGAGCACATTGTTTATTTTAGAAATTGTAAGGTCTTTTGAGATATGCTCTACAACACCAAAATTTCTTAAAACAAAGTCTTTACAGTTGTAAGGAAAAACTTGGAAACTCATTTTAGGTGCTGGTAAAAAGTTAATACCACTCATAGGTAATCCAAAAAGAATTGAAATATCCTCTGGTTCCAATTTTAGAAAAACATTCCCAATTTTGAAAGCTTCTTCCTCAATAGAAAATGTTTCTGCTATATCATCTAAGGTTGTAGATGATTTAGTGAAAGCCGAAATAGTTAAAATTTGTTTGAAAAAGACATGAACAAACTTTTCAAATGGGGTTTGATTTAAAAAATTAAACTGATTTGCAAGATCACCACCTTTTTGGATAATTTTTTTGAAATTTTTTATCATAGGCAGCAAGCTACAACGATATTGATTTTTTTCTTGAGATGCCTTTTTTGCTTTTTTCGTTGTTGCTGCCTTTAACTTCTTCATTCCTTTCCCTGTTGATTCCTACACAATATTTTCTGAATGAATCAATGTACATATAATTAATTTTAACGCTATTTACATCTATCATGTAATGGCGCGTTTTGTTAGCTGTCGAATAATTAATTTATTTAATTATTTATATATCGATTTGGCGATATCGATAACTTAAAGTAAAACTTTCGAACTTATAATTTATAATTATAATTAAAACGAACCTGAAACGTCGCGGCAGTTCGCAATTTGGCGATTTGAACTTCAACTGAATGTACATGATTCATTTTAAGCCGGATTTCTGTGAAACAAGAAACGTGTGGAGCTGGTGGAGTATATCTTTCTAGTGGAAGAGAAAAATCAGGATTTCGTCGTGTAGATTTTGAGTTATGTCCAAATCAAATTTCAGAAAAGTCGCTGTAGAATTCCTTTATAATTTGCGACGCTTTATATATGTTATAAAAGAGATTTTCAGTATAAACTGAATACCGGGATAATCTAAAATCTGAAATATCAAACTGTAAATTCTGATATGATATTCTGGAGCTGTACGATATCATATGTGAAGATATACGATAATATTTAATTTTAAATATTTAATTTAATTATATTTAAATATATTTATATATTTAAATAGGCTAGTTAGAGCTTTAAAAATAGCCACTTTTGCAAACGAAGTCGGAATTCGACGAAACCAGTTTTGTTGGATCCGCAATGTCAAATAGTTGTTAGATTTCCAGTTTCATGATTTTTAGAGTCACTGTGTGACCGTACGGATTTTTAGAGTGAAAAACAGTCGATATTCTGATGGTTAAAAATACGCTGTGTGAGCATACGAAGTCTGAATTCGACGAAACCAGTTTCGTTAGGACCGTAATATCGAACTGAAGGTGCATGTCCAGTTTGGTGATTTTTGGGTAGCGTATGTAATCACTGGGATTTTTAGAAGTTAGATACAAGGAGAAAATCGATAAAATAAAATAGAAAAATCAAATTAAAAATATCCTAAGTAATTTCTGGTCCTAAACAAGGCCATGTTCACCTCATTCTTAGCCACAAATGATACCAACCCCAACACAGCCTACATAACCGCATAGAAACCATTCACAGCAAAAGTTTCGATCAAAGAGAAATCTGAAACAAATACAATCAAATGCGAAAAATCCTGATACATGTATATTTCAACTCAGCGTAAGAAGTTCTTCAAACTGATACCAAATTCGTGGAGCTCGAACTACCGTGGTTGGGTCTGGGTTAAACAGCGCCAGCTAGGGCTTTCGATTGTCGGAGACTGAGGCACTGATGGGTCGCTTCAGGGTCGTCGTAGGGATTAGAGGATTGAACTGAACTGGTTGGCAAAGTCTGGGGGTGTACGGCGAGAGACGAGGTCGCGACTGCTGTGGCTAGGTATAAAATCGAGGGGTGAAAGGTTGCGTCGAGTGGAGCCTAAGGGGGACGATGGAGAGGAGAGTAGGAATTCGAGTTCAAAGGTGAAGGCGGCGCCGAAAATAGATGGCCAAGGTGGAGGCGGTAGTCGGTCAAAATGGGGTCAACGATTTGGGTAGGGAGCAGATTTTTCTGTTTTGAGGAAGAAAGAAATGTCGGGTATGGGTTATAAAGGATGGAGTTGGGCCAAGGTGTTGTGGTGAGGCCCATAGTAATTAAAACCAAGTTTTATTTTAAATTCAAATTAGTATATAAACTTTATAAATTCGTAACTTGCTTGTACGATATCAGAATCAGACGAAACAAGACCCGATAGGATCGTATGAACGGACACTACCCAACGGCGCTGACCAGAAGTGGATTAGTGCTCATTACAATTTATGGCGAAATAAATTGTCCGACTGAGTCAAATAACGCAAACCGTTATTTACCGGTTAACGCGCAAAAGTGAGTAAAACTCACTAACTCTGAACAGTTTATAATTTCATGTTGTATTGTTAGAACTGTTAAAATTGTCTGTTTGACTGTGTGTTGATTGTTTGATTGAACTGCTAGTCAGTTAGTTAAATTTCTATATTGATTCTGTTTAACAGAATATATCATATGGAACTGAAAGTGATGTTATCTATATTGTCTAACATCTGTGATGCAGGGAAACAGGTTGGAGGAATCCGACTGGATTCCTCAACAGTTATTTTATTGTTTTTCATATATTGTTATATGATATGTTATAAAATCTGTGGGAAATTATATGTGCTTGGACGATATTGAACATCGTGATTTGATATGATTGAATACCATAACATACCGAATGTTGATAAGGGGATTTTCAATGTTTATATTGAAAATGAATCTTATTTATAAAATCGATAGGATTTAATAAAAGGAAAACATTTATTTAATTTGAAAATAAATAAATGAAAAAGGAAACATTTATTTAGAAAATAAATGAAAAAAAAAGAAACATTTATTTAGAAAATAAATGAATTAGAATATAAAGAAATATTTATTTAGGAAATAAATAAAGGAACATTTATTTAGATTATAAATAAATGGAATAAAGGAATATTTATTTAGGGAATAAATAAAGGAACACTTGTTCGGAAAATAAATAGAATTATACAAGGATAGATTTAAACACGTGCTTCGCACACAAGTATAACACGATATGGATTTTAAGGAGATATTGTAGAAGTAGGAATTATAACCAGAGTGTGATAAAAGGATTAAACAAAGTAATTGGTTAGGTTAACCAAAGTAAGTTAGTCGAGTTAAACAAAGTAATTTGTTAGGTTAACCAAAGCAAGTTAGTCGAGTTAATCAAAGTAATTGGTTAAGTTAACCAAAGTGAATTAGTTAAGTTAAACTAATTGGTAAATCAAAGTGAATTAGTTGCGTCAAACTAAGTGAATTAGTCAAGTTAAACTAATTGGTTAATCGAAGTAAATTAGTTGGGTTAATCAAAGTGAATTAGCTGAGTTAAACTAAGTAAATCGGTTAGAGTTAATCAAAGTGAATTAACTAAGTTAAACTAAGTGGATTAGTTCAGTTAATCGAGACAAGTAAATCAAGTTAGGTTAAACCATTTGAGTTAACCAGTTAGGTTAAACCATTTGAGTTAACCAGTTAAAATTTACCAGTTAAAGATAAACAGTTAGAGTTGACCAGTTAAAGTTGACCAATTAAAGTTGACCAGTTAGAGTTGATCAGTTAGAGTTACTCAGTTAAAGTTGATCAGTTAAAGTTGACCAGTTAGAGTTGATCAGTTAGAGTTACTCAGTTAAAGTTGACCAGTTAGAGTTGACCAGTTAGAGTTGATCAGTTAGAGTTACTCAGTTAAAGTTGACCAGTTAGAGTTGACCAGTTAGAGTTATCCAAGTGGAGTTAATCGAGTAGAGTTGCCGAATATCACTTATTCGAAGTAAAGTTATCAAATATAGTGTATTCGAGGGAAGAGTAATCGAATATAGTTTATTCGAGTGGAGAAATCAAATGTTATTCATTTGAGAAGAGTTACCGAATATTATTTATTCGAAGAGTAGTTATCGAATATTGGTTATTCGAAGTTAGTTAATCCAAAGGAGTTATTCGAAGTTAGTTAATCCAAAGGAGTTATTCGAAGTTAGCTAATCCAAAGGAGTTATTCGATGTTAGTTAATCCAAAGGAGTTAGTCGAAGAGTTAATCGAATATAGTTATTCGAAAGAAGGTGTTAATCGAATATAGTTATTCGAGTAAAGTTAAAAGAGTTAATCGAATTTAGTTATTCGAAATGAGTTATTCGAATTAGATATTTGAATAGAGTTAAACACATTAGAGTGATTCGAATTAGTTATTCGAATAGAGTTAAACACGTAAGAGTTAATTGAATATTAGTTATTCAATTTGAGTTAATCGAATTTAGTTATTCGAGAAGAGTTAAATCGAATTTAGTTATTCGAAAGGAGTTAATCAATTTGAGTTAAGTTAATCGATTTGAATTAAGTTAAATCGAAATGGGGTAAATCGATTAGAATTAAGTTAATCGAGTTAAAGTAAATCCAATATTAGTTATTCGAAGGTAAGTTATTCGAATTAGTTATTCGAAGGAGTTAATCAATTAAGTTATTCGAATGAGTTATTCGAAGGAGTTAATCAATTAAGTTATTCGAATGAGTTATTCGAAGGAGTAAATCAAATTAAGTTAATCGATTAGAGTTGAGTTAATCGATTTGGGTTAAATTAAGTTATCGAGTTAAGTAATCGAGTTAAGATTTATCGAGTTAAGTAATCGAGTTAAGAAATCGAATTGAGATAATCGAGTTAAGAAAATCAAGTTGAGTTAATCGAATAAGTTATTTGATAAGAGTAAATCCATTTAAGTTAAATCGGATGTTAGTTATTCAATAAGAATTGACATATTTAAGAAAATCGAATATTTGTTATTCGATAGGAGTTAATGAAATAGAGCCAACCAAGAAGAGTTATTCGAATATTAGTTATTCGATAGGAGTTAATCGAAATAGAGTTTATCGAATATAAGTTATTAACAAGGTAGTTAATCGAATAGAGATTTCTCGAAAGAGAGTAATACGTCGAATTCAATTATATCGAATTCGGGAAAGTACTATTTACTTTCCAGGGTTTAAATCAAGATTTAGTTATTGATTTAGAAATTAGGTGTCTGTTAAATTATTCGAGTTAGGAAATAAAATATATAGGGGTAGGAATTATAACGTTATAGTTATAATCAAACACTGTCATATAAGAAGTGGATTCGTAACCTGAATCCGAGAATTTGCGTAAACAGATGATTGTAAAAAGTGAGTGATGAGCTTCATCTATTTCACAGTAAAGGACGTTGTTCAATTAAGGTCTGAGAGGTAATTATACCCCAACTTGATTGACTTCAGAATTGACAAAGGAATAGTTGTGGTTCGATCCAAAAGGTTGATTAGGAATAAAGTTAAGGAATAAGCGATAAATGGATTAAGCGAAACGATGTTTTATACAACGTTCATTGGAAATCCGTAAATGAGTTTTGGAAACATTTTCCAAATATAGTCAGATATGTTTTCTAAACATAGAAAATGAAATGTTTTCATGATAAGAATTTAAGAAATAGAGTTAAGCAAATTTAGAAACTGACTGGAGAGGGTAAGTTGAACGGTTTTCTAAGTGATGATCTGATGTTGGTTTCGACCTTCCGGATTGATACTTAGAGAATTGTTCTCATACTAGTTACAGTTAGGGACTGATAGATGCGAAATAATAGTGATGTGAAAATAAGCTATGGAAATGTTTTCCAATGATTAATAACATATATTTTCTAAATATATGAAATAAGGAAATATGAACATATGATGATTGATCGATCGGATTCCCATTTGGAAATAAGATCGTTGTTTGTACACCGACATGTTTTCATTTGATAGTTGAATCACAGACTATCATAGTTTTAACCATTTTTACGTTGTTAATATGGAGAGACCGGTTGGATTATTATCCGAAGAACCACTCCGTATTAGCATAAGCGTTGCGAATCAAGTACGCTGAAGATAATTGAAGACGGAGTGAAGTGCAAGGGCTATTGTGAAAAGCCTAGGTAGGATGGATTCACTGAATAGTGCCTTCGGTTTATTCAGTCCCAGAACAACGTATATGGACGAGTGTCTGACAAAGTATTCTTAACGAATCATATGTTGATCTCTTTAAATGTATTACGTTGGTGGCGGAGAAATTCGTTTCTCTTAGCTTTTATACTCGTGATGTCTTGAGAAATCGATAATGATTTGGCGGGTATGACGATGTGGCATTCAAAGTAATTGAAGAAATAATCTGTCAAAGTGATAAACGTGACCTCAAAACCTCACAACCGGGAAATAACAGAAGTTGGGCTAGGCAGCATGGCTAGTTGGGTCATACCCAAGCAGGGTGTATTATCACCATCTAGAGAATATTCAAATTGTACTTCTTTATAATCTATTTCAATGCTGTCCCTTATCCGGAAGGATGGTTGCTGATCCCAACCATCGGTGATAATATATTCGTTACACTCAAGCTAAATGAGTGGACGGTCATGTGTGGCCGGGTTGCAAGACGTTCTTGTTGAACCCTAGTGTATCTCCTCTAGAGTACACTGATCGGAAGGTGCTCCCATACCTTGTCTGTTGGAATCCAATCTCCAATAAGCGCTCACGGTTTTATTTGTATACTATGAATGTGGAACGTGAGATGTAAGCGTTCTGCTAGATTGATATCTATTTGTATTTAGACATTATTATAATATCAGAAAGATATCCTTTATTTAACCAAGTGTTATAGTTTTATTCACACCAGTCCCATGACTGACCCGGAGTTTATTTTGTTTGTTTTCCCTAAACTCTTGGGTGCCTAAATTTGTACGGGCAGTCAAGTCGTCGGGATTTTACAGATACACTTGGAGAGCTTGGAGCAGGAGACTTCAGGATTATAGCTATTTTTATTCCGCTGTGTTGTTAAGTGTTGTACTTTGAAATGGTATGTATATACGAGTACTGATTTGTATTTCAAAGTTATGTTATATTTTATTCGTTCCGCTGTGAGATTCGTCTTTACTCTGATGATGTAAGTTTTTCTTCTTCTTCTATTCTATTAGTTCTATCTTTTCTTCCTCACCCTCTACTTTCTTTCACTAACGTCTCGAAATTTTCGACCCTCGAGGAGTCGAAAATTTCCAGCCGTTACATATCATTAGTAAACAAGTATATGACATGTGAAACTATCATTTCCAATGTCATGTATATATCAGTATAAAACAATAATATGATATATGAAATCATCATTCCAAATGTCATTTGCATGTCTACCATTAGCACCCAGTATATGATATATGATATGTGAAACTATCATTAGAACCTTATATGATAAGTGAAACTTTCGTTCACATCTATCAATAGCACCCAAGTATAAGAAAAGTGAAAGTTACGTCTATCATTAGTATCCAAGTAATAATGTGTTAAAAAAAGAGAGTAATATAGTGTATAAGATTAGTGTTGTTCAAATTGTGGTTATGGGGGAGGTTTGTAGAAACTAGTTTGCGGCTAGAAGTGGGGTGGTGATATGCAGAAGGTAGAGCCTGGTTTATTGATGGATAGCAGTATGCTTGTAGTTCAGTTTGTGATGTAACTGTGCGGAGTTGGTAAAGCGTTAGGTAGATGGCAGAGTGTAGTTTGTTGGAACTGGAAGGTGTTGGATGTGCTTAGTTTGGATGGTCAGTCGGGATGTGCCAAGGTGTTTGCTACAAGGAGGCTCTGTGCAAAGACAATGAAGATAGAATTGCATAATACGTGAAATCCAGACAGGGGAACCAGCGTTAATTCTTCATATTTGCCAAAAAATATAACATTTCTGTATAATGCTTACATAGTGCATGTGCCTATGTGCATATGTGAATATAAAAGACAGTAGAAGATCAACACGGAAAAAAAATTAAGTTAATAACAAATGTACCTTATCTCGTTTTCCTTTCTCCAATGCAGTTGTCTTTTTTTCCTTTGAAGTTGCTAGTGACAACTTTGTCGAAACAACCTGATTTTCATTTTCCATCATTAATCAGGTTTTTCCATGATATATTTGTATATCATTTTTCCATGATATATGTGTATACGTGAATATAAACTTTTTCCATGATATATTTGTATATCATTTTTTAATGGTATGTTTAGGTATCATTCTACAAGTATACATATAACATTTCTGCATAACGCTTGCAACTAATAATATGATATTTTGAACTATCATTTTAAATGATATGTATAATGCTTCCAAACACTGAATGATACGTTTGTATATCATTTACCATTCCCTATAAAGCGCACAGCAAAACAATTTGACGTATTCAACTAAACTTCTTCCATGACATATATGTATATCATTTTTTTAATGCCATGTTTAGGCATCATTCTAAAACTATGCATATAAAATTTATGTTCAATGCTTGCAACTACTAATATGATATTTTGAACTATCATTTTAATAATATGTATAATGCTTCCAAACATTCAATGACATGTTTGTATATCATTTATTGATGGAATTTAGATCAGAGAGAAGAAAGAGATGAAACGGTAAACAATCAAAAGGCTACATTTTTATTAATATGAATTGATGGCCATTACAATGCTAATCCCTCATATATATACATGATACAAAAGTATTTGCAATTGGCAAATATTGTAAAAATGGAAGCTCATTAACTACTCATTAACTCATTCCTATCCTAAATTCATGTCAATAATATTCATTTTTATCCTAAATATTGTAAACCAGGAAACTCAATAATTCATTCTTAATAACATTCTTAATAAGGGAAGGCAATATAATCTCTAGCCCAATCATAGCCCAATCAATGGCACATATTCTCTAACATCCCCCCTCAAACTCACGATGCTGAAAATCGTGAGTTTGTCAAATAGAAACTGCTACTTCTGCATCACCTCAGATGCAAACTTCCTCCTCCATCAGCAACTTCAAACTTTCATATGCCATTAGCAATTCTTCACTTTTACAAATGGTTTTTTAAGTGGACCACACTCAATAATGGTTTTTAAAGTGGACCACACTCAATAATGGTTTTTAAAGTGGACCACACTCAATAATAATGGTTTTTAAAGTGGACCACACTCAATATTAATGGTTTTTAAAGTGGACCACACTCAATATTAATGGTTTTTAAAGTGGACCACACTCAATAATGGTTTTTAAAGTGGACCACACTCAATATTAGTGGTTTTTAAAGTGGACCACACTCAATAGAGGTCAATGGTTTTTAAAGTGGACCAACCACTAGAGTATATTGGTTTTTAAAGTGGACCAACCACTAGAGGTCAATGGTTTTTAAAGTGGACCAACCACTAGAAATAATGGTTTTTAAAGTGGACCAACCACTATGTTTCACAAATCAGCAACTCTTTTTGCCAATCACCCTTTCATCATCAAGTGCATCATCACAAAGTTCTACGTCATGATCATCATCTTCAAACTACACCATTTGTTTCAACATCACCATCTGTTTCAAGATCACCCTCTGCATCACACTGAAATCCTCGAAACCAACCTGCCATAGTCTGCCATTTTCTAAGTTCTTCTCCAAGACATGCAAAGCAATACATGCTCCAGCTCCTCATCAAACAATCACCATACAAGTACAAAAAACAAAACAAAAAACAGTCATAATAACTCTGCCACTATCAACGCAATACAAACACCATTTTTCATCATATTACCTCAATGACTGTTTTTTTTTTAATGGACTGTCACATATACAAACTGTGACTACAAATCAAAAACATAACAAAGACTGGACAACAAGAAGCATTGCCTACATCAGTCACCAAAATTGAATCGCCACCACATCTTCTCGTGCCAAGCGCTTATGCTTTCATCGCGGTACCCAAAATCGACCAATCATAAAGTTAGACCTTAATCACCAGATTCGCACCACCACCGTCAGCAACAAACGCCACCTAATCAGCAAGCCGCGACCATTCAAAGCATAACAGCAACCATGATTCAAAATCTCCAATCCAATTGATTCACGCAATCACAACACCCAAGGTGTTTTGTTTCTGGAAAGCCGATTGTTTTTATAAAAGGGACAAAGCGATTTTTTTTTAATATATACGTACATATATTTTTAATACATATATATACATATCTCTTTCCTCCCTTTGACCTGGCTCTGATACCATGATGGAATTTAGATCAGAGAGAAGAAAGAGATGAAACGGTAAACAATCAAAAGGCTACATTTTTATTAATATGAATTGATGGCCATTACAATGCTAATCCCTCATATATATACATGATACAAAAGTATTTGCAATTGGCAAATATTGTAAAAATGGAATGTAATAACCCGTATTTTAATAACAACATATAACACAAAACAAGGCAGAATTAAATAATAAATTCTGAATCAAGGGAAACGGGCTATGCCATTGCGTTCGTCTCGGAAAAATATGCGAAATAGAGTCCGAGTTTTCGAAAATCGGAGTCCGTATGACCCGATTAAGGCCCAACAAAGTTTTCAGAAAATTTCTAAATAAAAACAGATTTTCAAATTCAAATCTAAGCTTGGAAATTGGGCCAGTTGGGCCAAGGCGGAAAAATTCCCGCCACAGTACCCAAGTCGACAGCCCTGTCGACTTGGGAGTCGACTGGGTCTGACCAGGTCGACAGCCCTGTCGACTTGGCTGTCGACTTGGCTCAGACGCCCAGTCCTGCCTGGTGCACCATCTTGAGAATGTGTTGAGCTAGAGGGCCAGATTCGATTTGGAGGGCTGAAATGAGAACTAGGGTTTAATCCTATGGTCTAAATCACTAGCCTAATCTATAAATAAGACCCTAACCTACCCTAAATCCTCATTAATCTATCCTACAACTAAACTATGGCAAAATCAATCCCCTCATGGCCTCCACTCTCTTCATAAATTCCTAAATCAATTTTCAAGAGATTCCCATGCATACAAGTGTATTTAGGCTTGTATGATCCTCTTTAGCTTGCATTAAAGTCTTGTTTCTCTATTGGCATCATAAAGGAGGAGTCTTGATCAAGTTTGCTTGCATTTTGGGGTTTTAATTAGTTGCATAAGGGGTTTCTTACATTTGCTATACTCATTTGAGTCTTCATAGCATTGTAAGCCTATTTCTACTCTTGTATTTTAACTATGAAGTTAATATGTTATGTTTCAAGTTTGAGTTTGGGGTTAATCATGATATGTGCTTTGATCTTATGATTTTATGCATAAGATTACTCTATGCATGTTAGTAAAGTCATTACCTTGGCTTTATGCATAGAAAGATATGATCTTTGGTTGGAAATGTTGCATAATGCAACTTTGAAACTCTCATAACCCTTGTATTAACATGCATATAATGTTATATGCATGTTACTAGCCCTTATCTCATGCTATCTATGGCCATGTTCCACCTATTTGCCAAGTTTGATGTTATGCATGCATATGAACCTTATGCAAGTTGAAACCATGTTATGCATGCATATGAACCTTGTGCAAGTTGAAACCATGTTATGCATGCATATGAACCTTGTGCAAGTTGAAACCATGTTATGCATGCATATGAACCTTATGTAAGTTGAAACCATGTTATGCATGCATATGAACACTATGCAAGTTAAAATGATGTTATGCATGCTTATGAATATTTTGCAAGTTGATAACATGATATGCAAGTTTATGATCACATCTTTGTCTCATGCCACCATGTTTAACTTGTGGCTCCAACCCCTCTATGTCATGATTATGCCAAGTTCCCTCTTTCTATCCTTTATGCGCTATTGCGATATGTAAGCAATGGGATTGCGTTTGGGATTGGGTAAACTTAAAAGACATAAAAACATAAGCTTGGGAATTTACCTATTAAGTTAGGTCTACCCATTGGGAATTTACCTATTAAGTTAGGTCTACCCAATTGCTTGAAAACTTGTAATGTGATGGACATGACACTTGGAAAACATGAGAAGGGCCAACTCGAGGTTGGGTTGAGCTTGTAGCATAAACCTACCCGGAACCGACCGGCTTAACTAG
This sequence comes from Allium sativum, assembly GCA_030737875.1. NCBI lineage: Eukaryota > Viridiplantae > Streptophyta > Magnoliopsida > Asparagales > Amaryllidaceae > Allium > Allium sativum. The sequence continues at coordinate 720,752,752 of CM060920.1, forward strand.
TTGCTACAAGCAATAGGACCCAATGTGAGTAGTTGGTCATGTCGCACGTAAGACCCGAGGTTAGACTAAGTTGTGGTGTAAACCTACCCGGACCCGCCCGACCTAACTAGTAACCACAACAAGGTCTAATGTGAGAGGTTGGGTGCATTAAATTAATTAATGCCACATGGTAGGGTTAAGTCATGGACCGCTTGAATACTTAACCAATTAAACACGATGGGTTGGTAGGGTTAAGTCATGAACCTTGGGTACACTTAACCAACTTGGTACTTAGATGAGTTGGGTTAACCACGTTTAACCCATTAAGGAAACCCTAGTTACGTGGTCCTTTGCACCAGTAACCCTCTTGGATGTATCATGATACCCTAGGGACTAGGCTAGGGTGGGGCACGATTACTGGGGTGACATGTAAGCGACCAAAACGACGGCTGTGTAGATGCGCCGGTGTAGGTTCAGGCGGGCCAGGGTCGTGCACATGGTCCGGAGTTGAAAAAGCAGGCACGGGCACCAGTAGGTTTAAACTGTGCGTGCTTGGTTTGTGTCAGGGGTTGACACCCTAGGACTTGATACACCCTAGGGTGGACCTAGCACAGTTTAGCTACACTTCGTAGTTGGGCCGTATGACACCGACACTTGACGAGTTAGGCTGTAGGGAGCCGATCGACTAGACCGTGCTAGTTGGGCCTTGATTTAGGTCATTCATGATGGTGGGCCAAACTTGGGCCTGGGGATCACCTCTTGTTTACACTTGACACGACTTGTGATACTAGTACACTTGGTGCAAACCTCAATCTTGTTTATGCGGTACCACATTTGATCTATCCTGTTGACTTCTTACCATGCCAGTTATCATCCTATGACTCATCCTTGTTTATATATACTGTTAACTTTATTAGTTGTTGTACAATTGTAGATAGGACTTACCAGTCTTTTGACTGACCCATTTTCTTTCGCCTCTTTTCTTTCGTTCCCCCCCCCCCCCTAGGTTTACAGGGCGGGAATACCAGCACTTAGCTTGGATCTTAGCTGCTTTTCTTGGATAGCTCATGTATGCTTCGGACTTGAGCTTGCTATGGTTTTCTACTTGGGGATAGCTACTTCATGTTTTCCTTTTCAGTTACAAGTTTTATGTTTCTAGACTTTGTTTATGGAAAATAATTAAGTACTGTGTTGTAACTTAACCTATGGATTTGATATGCTAGCTTTTATCCGCTGCTATACTTACTCTGTTTTTACTTATATGTTCTGTCTTGTGATATCTGCATGCATGATTACCTGATTTAAACGCCCCTCCAAAGTCAGTGTCCTTGCAAGAGTGGCACTGGCGAAGGTGGCGTGTTACATGGAAGCTCATTAACTACTCATTAACTCATTCCTATCCTAAATTCATGTCAATAATATTCATTTTTATCCTAAATATTGTAAACCAGGAAACTCAATAATTCATTCTTAATAACATTCTTAATAAGGGAAGGCAATATAATCTCTAGCCCAATCATAGCCCAATCAATGGCACATATTCTCTAACATTTATCATTCCCCATAAAGCACACAGCAAAACAATTTGACGTATTCAACTAAACTTTTTCCATGACATATATGTATATCATTTTTTTAATGCCATGTTTAAGCATCATTTTAAAACTATGCATATAACATTTCTGTACAATGCTTACAACTACTAATATGATATTTTGAACTATCATCTTAATAATATGTATAATGCTTCCAAACATTCAATGACATGTTTGTATATCATTTATCATTACCCATAAAGCACACAGCAAAACAATTTGACGTATTCAACTAAACTTTTTCCATGATATATATGTATATCATTTTTTTAATGCCATGTTTAGGCATCATTCTAAAACTATGCATATAACATATAACAATTTGACGTATTCAACTAATATTATATTTTGAACTATCATTTAAACATGATATGTTTCTATAAAAAATATAGATCTAACGTTATACCTTTGATTTCCTTTTCCTACTGAATATTTCATCGCACAACTCTTGTTGCTTTAGTTGGTCTTGTTTCTCGGTCTCAGCGGCGAATAATCTTCTCGATTTTCTTTTTTTCCCCTGAATATTACTCGAATCGACTTGTTTTGACGTTCGGGGAGAAGACCTAGTGCTTGGAGAAACTGGTTTTGACGTTCGTGGAGAAAACCTAGTTCTTGGAGAAACCCTAATTTTGGAGATATTTGAATCTTCGGGTTTTTGTGCAAAATCTAAGGAAGACGACGATTTCTCTTCCATTGCTAGAATCGATTGCGTGAGAACTTGAAGTTTGATAAGAGAAGAATTTTAGAGCGAGACTAGGGCTGCCATTTTTAGTGAAGATTGAAAAAGTAGTTTTGTAGAAGAAAATAAAACTAATGAACACGATGGAGAATTTGCCGCCTGTCCTTCAGACGGAAGTTAAAACTTAACGTCCGTTAAATTTAAATATTATTAAAAAAATTCCTTTAAACTAATTTGCTGTTTTGTAAATTTTGGGTCTGTAATTTTACTGTTATTTTACAAACGGTAACCACTCTACAAATGTTAATCATTTTACTGCTTTTCTTATGCTTTCACTATGCTTCTCTATTGCGATTAGATCTCTTTCTACCTATATTACATTAAATCTATGCCATAGGAAAATCATAGTAATTTTTGTATAGAAAATTGAAGTGTTTTCTTATAGTGAATGATCGTCGTTCGTGCTTTAAATTTTGCAGCAGAGTTAGTGATGATGATTTAAATCTGGTTTGGAGCGTCATTTTTCGTTTGTTAACGAAAAAATTTGTACTGATTGGGAAAGAATTTAAAATTAATGGAGGAAGATGAATGCAATGAAGTAAAAACGAGCAGGATTTTAATGCATAGATTACCTTCGGGCTTGTCCTTGAACAAAATAATTATGTCCCTATGACTAAATTTTTAATATAATTTGTCAATTTTTTTCCCTATAGTATAAGCGTGTGCACACATATATATAAAACAGAAACTTTAACTGGTGCTAACGGACATATCGGTACACATATTAAGTTCGAGCGCAGACAAACTTTTTATTTTCCACTCAAATAATTATTATCAACATCCTAAGTCTCAACAATACCATAAACGTATTTTCAACCTTTTCATGAAATCACTTCTTTTGATTCTATTCTACGCAAGAACAATAAGCTTGTTTTTTCCGCAGTTTCTTCTCCACAGTTTGGGGTGTTTTATATATTTAAATAGAGCAAAGAGACTGCGTTAGAAGGAAAGTCCTAAAACTAAGAAGATCAGAGCATTTTTTCTTTCACAAGATCTAGATTTTCCCATAGATGTATTTCCTAATTCAAATCATAGAACAATAATGAAGATGATATACGGTGAAATGAAAAATAATCCATAACAATAATTTTTTGGAAGATAAACAACAAAATCAAGTAGCTTACCAAAATATTTTGAGTCATTCTACCAAGTAGTTTGATCTACCACTGGGAAACAAGGAATCTCCGTTGGTTTTCCTACTCCTTATCCATTCAACAACAGCCATCAAAAGTTGCTGATTTATTACTTCAACAGCATCTCTGAAAGCCAACGTTGTGTATCTAGAAAAAGACGGGAGTACAAATTTTTCCAGAAAACATATATGAATCGCCGGTTGGTGAGGTGTATTTATTCTTGGTTAGGATCCATCTAGGGTTAGCATGCGGGCGGTGCGGGTAAGCAATTCAAATCGCATGCAGCCTATTTTTTTGGCCCACCTAAAATTATCTGGAACCGATGATAGCTGTGATCTGTATCTATTGAAGGAAATTAGACCAGGCCCCTCTTTTTCATTTGTTTCCATGTATGCATTCCATGAGAAGTTACAGTAACAATTCATTAAATGCCGATTGTAGAAACGGAAAAAAAAAAATTATGCGTCCATAAAATCTTGTCTTGGCTTATCTTATACCAAATAAACATAATGTTATGTGAAGTTTTTTTTAATCTCTCTCACTTTTTTATTTTTTTAATGAATTTTTGACCTGTTAACTTCTTGTCATTTAAAATTTTCTTCCATTACCTTTTTTGATTTTATACATTTGGAATGTCAATAAATTAATTATGGATATCAATTTGTTTTTACTATGGTTTTTCTATGTTTAAAGTTTTTATTACAAAGAGAATGCCAATTGATAAAAAGCATGAAAATATCGATGAACAAAAAGCATTGTTAACAACTTTTAGCATTCCAGTTCAAGGATAGGCAACAAACAAAATCTATTTGAGCAACTCACACATACCTACCCATTATACAAGATTCATCACCTAGTATGGAGCATTCTGTCATGCACACTACCAAAAACACTTGCTATATTTACTGAAACTTAAAACGACAAGAAAAGAATATAGAAGTAACAAACATAAATCATACTATTCATGAAAAATAAACTGTAATCTCATCTGCAACTGCAAATATAACTTAACCTTGCATATTAAATATCAAATCCAATATAACTTGACTTCTATACAAAAAAAAATCCTAGCAGACTAAAACGTTGCTGCTCGGCATTGGATGAGAACATCAACCATTATTGGTGGATTTGAAGCGACATTCATCGATTGTAGAATTAACCAATATAGTAGCTCCATGTTCCGAGTTTGATGAGAACATCCAAGTTGTTTTATCACTGCGTTGACATGCAGTCCATGTTCCTGGGTACTGTACAAGATGGCAGATGCAAACATTACGTGAACTTCTATATTAGCATGAAATAACTGAGAAAAGAATGGTTATAAACTAGCTTACAAGCTTGCGTGTTCTTGGAAAATATAATGTCAAATACTAACCGACAGTAGTGTATATCAGTCTCTGAACTTAAAATGTAAGCTGCCAGTGGCCTAAAGCATTAATAGAAGCCCTTAATAATATTGACTGACTAAACAGAAATGAATGATTAATGATTTGACCTGAATTATTATTTTTACTTGATTGGACATGCTCGTTTCATTGGAATGCCTGTTCTCATGCTAGAACTAGCTTAAATATCATTCAGATATGTTAGCGTTATTAGTAATATAACAAAGCAGAGTACATGAATACAGTCGACAAAGTAATGTGTTATAATATTGAAGTCAACCATGGCTCTGGGAAAAATAAGGTACATTAACATTACTGTTTATATGATTTACAATCTGGAGTGTGCATAAATCAGCCTATATGATCTTTACATGCTAAAAGAATTAGTGGAATTGCTACAATTTGACCACTAGGATACACTAAAAGAATGAGGGGGAAATACAAATTACTGTTAGGTTGTCATCTAATTCTACGTTTCACAAGTTGAATAGAAAAAAACTTGAAAGCCATTATAAGATTAAAAAAAAAACTAACAAAAACATGCATAATTGTGAAGACCGAACCGTACGTCAAACCGTGGTAGTGCAAGGTCCAAGACTTTCATGATTCAATCGATCAGATCGTAAAACCGCGCTAATAGTTTATTTCTATTTTCCTAATTTAAACGTAAAATTATATAAATATAGATAAAATTTAATCAATTATGACAAACACTCGTGTTCAAACTGGTTGTGACACTTTGACATGATCCAATAAGTCATGCGTTCAATTTCATCTTCAATCCACTTGTCATGTAGTATGTTATATACTACCGAATTGAATTATATAACAATTTATAATAGAAAGTTGTAAATTTACTAATTTTTTATAGCGTTTTGATGTTAAACCGCAGGTCTGTGCACGCGCAAGTCTATTTCATATTCAGAGCCGTGGCAGTCCAAGGTCGAAGGTTAACCGTGGTCGAATCGAGTTTGGGTTGAGTCTTTGAAACACTGAAAAATATGTATTTACTCATTTACTGCAGATAAGTCATGTGTTTGACTCAAAAGCAGATACAACTTATAGGTTAAATAATATTTTGTTGTTTAGAGAAACATATTAGAAGAATTTATTGGTTATTTCATAGTTGAGTGTAATGTATGGTTCTACTATGACTGTTTTAATAAAAAAAAATGATCAAACACCAAATACGATGCTTTAAAGAGCGCGTCACCCAATACGAGGTAAGGTGCTAAGAAAGCACGTCACCAAGTCAGGGGCAAGGCACTATGAAAAGCATGTATGAAGAAACGTGAAGCCACAATTCGCAAAAACAAAGCAATAAAGGAGAACAAAAGATTTTTAGAGTGGTTCGGTCAAATGTGACCTACATCCACTATGTAAACACTTTCATGATACCAAGTACAATGCCATACAAATCTCTCTCAATTTACAATGTATCTCTCATTTTTTTCCCTCTTTGATTTGGATCGTACTTGAATCTGTCAATGGAACGGTTGGATCTCCCCAAATATTGATTGAAATGGATGAAAAGTCTTCAACACTTCACTTTAGAGGTAGATCTCTTTGATTCCATAGCATTTCAATGGTAGATCTAAGTTTCTAGAGAGGATAAATGGAGATTTGTGTCGCTTGAGTGGAGTTGAATGGATTTTAATGGTGGATCTTCAATGGAAGTGATCGATTAATGGATGGAGATGAGTGGAGCTTTGGAAGCCATGGATGGAGCTTAAGAATGCCTTGGAGAAATGATTTTAGCAGCCCTTCGGGGTGGTGGACTCCTCCCCCCAAGTGTGGAGAAAGGGGCTATTTATAGTTGTAGTTGAGGGGTTGTGGCACACTCGTAATTTGGAGTATATAGTTGGCGCTAGGTTGGCGATGAGTTGGCGATGAGTTGGACAGCAATACCTATCAGCTTTATGCTGAAGACCGACCAGTATTTTAACTTCAACCGACCAGCTTTATATAAAATACTGACTAGGTTGCTTGTTTGCATAGGACCGATCACATGTGTTCCTTCACTCTCCAAGCCACGTGCTCATGCAAATTGTTTTAATATCATATAATGCATGGTCGTCCCTGTAGGTTGCTCGTCCTCTCAGGCTTGCATCTACAACCGATCAGCAAATGTCAAGACCGACCAGGCGACGATCCTATCGTGATCGATCAGGTGATGGCTGCTCGTCCTCGCCAGCATGCTTTGTTTGACCGACCAAGGCTGAAGCTCTAGACCGACCAAGGGGAAGCTCGACCGGACCTTGCTCGCTCCATGCTCGACCAGGAGGAGGCTACTGTCGCGACCGACCAGGTGGTGCTCCTCCCAAAACCGACCAGCATGAAGACTCCGTGACCGACCAGCACGAGTTTCCAGCACCGACCACCTTGTTTTTCCGGAGCCTCCGCCCTTTCCCATGCGAGGACCGATCACTCCATTCATTTGTGCCAGACCGACCACGCTCGAAAGGACGACCGAGCAGACGGGATACGTCCAGCAAGCTGCTCAATCCGATGTTGGTGAACTTGTTGCATGCATGATGTTCGATATAATGTTTGAGTGAGTCTTAGGTAGTTAACAATGACAACGCTGGTTTACTTTCAATGCCATTGGTAGACTTACATGCATAATTTTCTGATATGACAAGGACGTGGGAGGAAGATGAGAGGGGAGGAAGATGACAGAGACAATGGAAAGAAATTTGGCAACAAAAATAGCCTGCTCATTCACTTATTTCAGTATACACATATAGGTGCTTACAATTTCCTGCAGCTACTTGGACAGTTAGCCTTGTATACATATATCCACCATAACTCTGTAACCCCTTTTGTGCTTATAAAAATGGAAAATACCATGAATAAAAGATAAATCCACCTTAGCAGGCTGCAGATTCCCTACCAAACTTGCATTTCCTGGAACAGCTTGTATGTTCATTTGACCGATTTGCATTCATTATCTTTAGCAATGATCTAATAAGCTGATTTATATCATTCATTATCTATGTCACTACCTTGTGTCCTAATCATATTCCTACCTTCACTGCACCATTTTCAATAAACAAAGTATTTATAAATGATTAACATGAATCTTCAACGTGGAATAATTCGAAACAACGTAAAAAACAAATATATATTGAATATATGAGATAGAAATCATGTTACCTTTTTGTAACAACCCGAATTTTAACAACACGTGAAAACAAGAAATCAAGGCAGAATTAAATTTTAAAATTAGAATTAGGTAAAATGGACATCACCATTGCGTTCATCTCGGAAAAATACGCGAAATAGAGTCCGAGTTTTCGAAAATCGGGGTCCGTATGACCAAGATATGGCCAAAACAAGTTTTCAGCAGATTTTCTGGCAGACTGGCTTGTGTCGACTGCCAAGTCGACTGCCAAGTCGACTTGCCCCCCTTGTGTCGACTAGGGAGTCGACTTCCCCCTGTACAGGTCAACTTTTTTGGCCTGGGGTGGCCCAAAACCCATTTTTGAGGCCCGGGATGAGTTTTGATGGTCCGGATTGACTCTAGGGTTGATCTAAAGGCCCTAAATGGTTCCTACACTTGACTTCTTCCCCAAGACATGCTTTGGATGGCTAGGATCTAAACTAGGGTTTATCCTACGGCCTAAACTATCCTAGTCTTCTATAAAAAGACCCCCAACCCTTCCCTAAACCCTCATAAATTGATCCTACAACTAAACTATGCCAAAATTGTTCCTCATCATGGCCTCCATCCTCTTGCCAAAATTCTATCTTCATTTCTATAAGAGATTCTTTGATCATGTGAGTGTATGAGAGTTTCTATGTTCATATGAGAGCTTCTAAACATGATTTCAAGGCTAAAGCTTTAATCTTTGTTCATCAAAGATGGGATTTTTATGGATTTTGCTCAAGGGTTTTCTAAGGAGCTTTTATTTGGGGGTTTTGGTGATAGCATGAACGGCTTCGTCTCAATCTTTTAATTTCATATTGATTTGTGCCTTCATAGCATTGTAAGCCCTCTTCATACTCTTAGATATTAACTTTAAACTTAACATGACATGTTGTAAGTTCAGTTTGAACATTGAGTATGTTGCATGCTATCATGTTATGTATCATATCATGACTAAAAAGTCATTATCTTGATCTTGTGGGCTTAAAGATATAAACTTTATGTTGAATGTTGCATTTTGGCAACATGAGAACTATCATATCCCTTATGATAGCTTACATGTAATGCCATATGCGAACTTCTAGCCATCTTTCTATGTCATTTATCACCATGATTCACCTATGTGCTAAGTTTGAGGTTGTGCATGTTTTTGAGGCCTAATAATGTAATATGCAAATTAATGAACACGTTTATGCCTCATTTGCCACCATGTTTAACTTGTGGCCTTATACCCCTTTTGTCATGCCTTTGCCAAGTTCCTTCTTTTAATCCATTATGTGTTGTTGCGAATGTATATGCGAGTTTAAAAGCGTTGGGTTACGTTATGGGTAAAACTTTAATGACGTGAAACATGATTTGGGTAAATGGGTATAAACATGACAACATGTAACTTTGGCTATGAGCATGGGACTTGAAAACTTGACACGTATGGGTTGTAAGTGTAATAAGACACTAGACCAAACATGAAAATGGCCAACTCGAGGTTGGGTTGAGTTTGTAGCATAAATCTACCCGGAACCACCCGGCTTAACTAGTGGCTACAAACAATAGGATCCAATGTGAGAAGTTGGTCATGTCGCGCTTAAGACCCGAGGTTAGACTAGGTTGTGGTGTAAATCTACCTGGACCCGCCCGGCTTAACTAGTAACCACAACAAGGTCTAATGTGAGAGGTTGAGAGTGCATTAATTAAATTAATGCCACATGATAAGGTTAAGTAAATTTGACTAATGACACTTAACCGATATGACACGAATGGGTAGGTTAAGTGGGACCGGGCTTGATTTCTTAATGACACTTAACCGATATGACACGAATGGGTAGGTTAAGTGGGACCGGGCTTGATTTCCTAATGACACTTAACCATACAAGACAATTAGGGGATGAGGTTAAGTAATTTACGCTTAACTAATCCAACTTGGTAATTAGATGGGGTTAAGTAATTAAGACTTAACTAATCTAAACACGGTAATTAGATGGGGTTAAGTAATTAAGACTTAACTAAGCTAAACACGATAATTAGATGGGGTTAAGTAATTAAGACTTAACTAATCTAAACACGGTAATCAGATGGGGTTAAGTAACCTATACTTAACTAATCTAAACACGGTAATTCGATGGGGTTAAATTAAACACTTAACCAATCTAGACTTGGTAATTCAATGGGGTTAAGTAGCCAATGCTTAACCAACTTAACGAGATAATTTAATGGGGTTAAGTAACTTATACTTAACCAATTATACATGATGATTTGATGAGGCTAAGTAACATATACTTAACCAATCTAATATGCGGACCTGATAGGGTTAAGTCATAAGACCTTTTAACTTAGGCTTAACCATTGTAATATGATTAGTGGATGGGGTTAAGCTAACCCATACTTAACCAATCCGACTCGATAATCTGATGGGATTAAGATAATCTATGCTTAATCAATCTAACATGATAATCTGATAGGGTTAAGACAAATAAATACTTAACCAATTTGAGTTGATAGGGATAAGTCATGAGCTTCTTGGTACACTTAACCAACTTGTAGGGCTAAGCCTTGAACTTGAGTACTTAGCCAATCTTGACATGATTCGTGGGCGGGTTAGGTCATGAACTTGAATGACAACACTTAACCCATTAGACAAAACCCTAGCTCAGGGGACTAGGTTGAAAATCGTAGTTAACAAGGATAGTGGGAAGAGAAGCTAAGTGGTAAACCTTAGTTAAGGATAACTAAGTAATAATTCTTAGCCAAGGACATGGGACTAGTTCATAAATAGATACGGTAAGTCATCGCTTAGTATACGAGGAGGAGCAACTTATCTGACTTGGATAAAAGCTCCAGCGAACTGGGTGACGAAGTGGAAGCTTCGCGGAACGTGAGGGTACTCTTGGTATCCCTCTATGAGGTGGCAAGTGGTCCATGAAACCCGGCCTCACAGAGGTTAAGGTCTGCGGTAGAAGAGCCAAGAGTATGCCTTGGTTGCTATGCGAGCGACCTAAAGACTGGGATGGATTAGCGTGGAGTCGACGATACTTGATTTTGCCCCGGGATAGCATGTCGCCGACTACCTACCATCTTTAGTCAATCGTGTACGTACGGAAAGGCAGGGAACTCCCAAAAGACCATATACTAGCTATCAAGTTATGGGTGAGGTTGGCTATCTGGAAGTGGGCATCGATGGGCCTTAGTGTAGTTCTCATACATGATTTTTCTTGGATTGCCTTTCAGTAGTTGAGGGAGGGGTCACGTGGGACCATAGCCACGGGTACAAAAACAGACCTTGATATCTGCATCAGCAGACGACTTAAAGCTCCCGACCGAGTTCCGTATTTCTTGATTTGCCCTGGCACGGAACTCGGATGGCACATTTAGGAACATGTGCGTCTAGACATGGAAAACGGTTCACGATACATACGTGGGATAAAGGGCGCGGTTGACGGGTGGCATAATCCCTAGTGGCCCTAGGTGGCTGAACCCAAACCGAGACACGGAAACGTTCATTAGGTAGCATAATCCCTAGTGGTCCTAGGTGGCATAAATTCTAAGTGGACACGCGATAGTTCATGGTAAGAAAATATAACTAGATCAAGGGTAGCAGTCCAAAATAACTTCAAGAATAAAACGTTTACATGGGAAAGCCCGTATGGCCTACGGTAAAGGACTGAACTTATACATGGAAAGAAACATACGAGTTGGGAAAACCTTCATATGCTATATATTAGGTTGACATGGACCATTACATGGCGTTGGGCAAGGGACATTCATAGTTAACACATGACGCGGGTTGGGATACTAGTACGAGAGGTGCAGAGCAAATATACATGTTAGAACCAGGAGAAATACACATGATAGATACCGTGGGATGTTATACAGGATAGATACCTTGGGATATTATACTTGATAGAAACCTGACGATGTGATACCTTGATTTATCATGACACCGTATTTTATCATGATATCTTAGTTTACCCTGCTACAGTAGTTCAGCCTGTTACCCTGGTTTAGTTTATCTATCTTGTAGTCATCCTTATGTTTATTCTCAGTTTATGCATGTCATGTTACCTTTACCTGTTTTTATACTGGAAGTAGATAGGACTTACCAGTCTTTATGACTGACCCCACTTTCTTTCGCCTCTTGTCTTCCGTTTCCCCCCCCAGGTTTCAGGGAGGAAACAATGTTATCTAGTTCGGAATTCTTCTGCTTGAAGGTCATCACGCATGGCTTGGACTTTTCTTGGCTATGGCTACTTTACTGTTTTACTTGGGGAATAATTTATGAAATGGTTTTATGCTTCTTTACTATTGCAAGACAGGTTTTGATGTATTCTGATGTAAAAGGCTTTAGACCTTATTTTATATGGTAATGAAATTTGTTTTACTTCCGCTGTTTTATATATATATGTTCTGTCTTGTAATATTTTTGTGCATGTTTACCTCGATAATGCTTCACCAAACCTAGTGCATTCCCTTGTGAGTGACCCTAGCGGAGGTGGGGTGTTACATTTGGTATCAGAGCAGAAGGTTACCAGACTGGACAAAAGTTTTTAAAACCTTCTGAAAACTATTTGAGAAACCGTTTTTCAAAGAAGCATTTTTCAAGAAAAGTTTGTTTTAAAAGGCTATTCCCCAAAGGCCATTAGCATTATCCTTTGATTCCTTGATTGAATCTCTTTTCCTTTCTTTCCTCCATCCGTAGTCACAGTAGTTCTAACTGTGACTAATCTTTGTCTAGCCACATAGGTGTTTTCCGTACGATGGAGGTGGTTCTCGAGAGACCTGTTGCCGTGATACAAGGAGGGATAATAAGAGTAAGGATAAAGGACGCGAGCTTAAGGATGAGCAACTGTTGGTATGGCTTAGTCCATCAAGGAGGACAAGGATAAGATCATCAGAGAGGGCAATTGTACGCTCCCATTTCTAGGGTACCTAAAAGAAATGGTATCGTTTCTGGTAAAGGTTTAGCCGTTCTTTTCTATCATACCGTCCAGACTTTGTCTTGATCATCGTATCATTTAAGTCTGCTTGGATAGTTGAGTCTCTGCACCTTAGTACTAGCATGGTAGAGGATCCCGGTTTTTGGTCCCAAAAATCTGGTTGGAGAGTTGGTCCATTTCTTCATGACTTGTTTGGATTTGAGAATGACATGTCTCGGCTACGAATGGATTCTAGGGATGAAGTGGTCACCCAACAAGGGGTGCCATTCTCGGTTTTGGAAAGAGGGTAGTTAGACTCTCGACTCACCTTGGTGATGTCCTCGAAGTCTCGTGTAACCTTTTGGGTTCTGTCATGATTAGTTACCTAGAATCTCTGGATGCATTTATTGGTAATTGGTAATCCAATCGAGTGGCATTCGCCAATAAGGCGGATGGTTTATTTCACGTATGCGGGAGTTATAGGAATCACCCTAGTAAGTGCACATGGTAACATAGGTGGGCATCGGTAGACGAGATCCAGAATTCACTAGTGAATTTTGGAGAGCTTGCGTGAGTACGCAGATATGTTTGAGCCGAGCATACTAGGGAAAGAATAAGTGAAAGTGAAACGAGGGGCGACAGTGAAATGAGTTCCAACTCATACCTTGGAAATAGGAATCAAGGAGTTACGAAAATCATGAAGTCAAAGGCGATCATCATATCTCTTTTTAAGAGTATATCTTTAATCCTTGGTTCTCCTGTAGAGCTTACTTGCATGCTATCGCTTGGTGGATATCCTCTCGATCCTGTTTCTGTTGCAAACCCCGTAAGGAGTTTATCTTGTTTATCACCTCGATCCTATCTTGGGAATCTTAGGTAGAACCCTATGGATGTAAACATGTATTTGAAACATGTTATGATTGATATGGTTGCAAGTGGTTGCTCGTGGATGCACAAATACACATTAGACACTAGATCGACTCGGTCACGTTTCATGTTGCATATGCACGAGTATTTATACTTGTTTATGGATGAAATTGAATGTGTTATCATGTGGATGTTGCATATGAATGAATGTTTGTGCACGCATATAGTACTTATATGACTAGGACTATTTGCATACATGTTGGACTCATGACACTAAACATATTTTGCATTAGAAAGATTACTCAGGCCTGATCATTAGCATTAGCTAAGGAGCATATACACACATGTTTTGCATATGTTCATATGGCATTAGAAATCGTCTAAGGACAATGGTTGCCTGTGGATGATGTTTTGAGTAGATGGATGATGGATGGTAGGATACGTTCTTCCTAACTTGGAGATTTCGGGGATGAAATCCTTTAAGGAGGGGAGAATGTAACAACCCGAATTTTAACAACACGTTAAAACAAGAAATCAAGGCAGAATTAAATTTTAAAATTAGAATTAGGTAAAATGGACATCACTATTGCGTTCGTCTCGGAAAAATACGCGAAATAGAGTCCGAGTTTTCGAAAATCGGAGTCCGAATGACCAAGATATGGCCAAAACAAGTTTTCAGCAGATTTTCTGGCAGACTGGCTTGTGTCGACTGCCAAGTCGACTGCCAAGTCGACTTGCCCCCCTTGTGTCGACTGGGGAGTCGACTTCCCCCTGTACAGGTCAACTTTTTTGGCCTGGGGTGGCCCAGAACCCATTTTTGAGGCCCGGGATGAGTTTTGATGGTCCGGATTGACTCTAGGGTTGATCTAAAGGCCCTAAATGGTTCCTACACTTGACTTCTTCCCCAAGACATGCTTTGGATGGCTAGGATCTAAACAAGGGTTTATCCTACGACCTAAACTATCCTAGTCTCTATAAAAAGACCCCCAACCCTTCCTTAAACCCTCATAAATTGATCCTACAACTAAACTATGCCAAAATGGTTCCTCATCATGGCCTCCATCCTCTTGCCAAAATTCTATCTTCATTTCTATAAGAGATTCTTTGATCATGTGAGTGTATGAGAGTTTCTATGTTCATATGAGAGCTTCTAAACATGATTTCAAGGCTAAAGCTTTAATCTTTGTTCATCAAAGATGGGATTTTTATGGATTTTGCTCAAGGGTTTTCTAAGGAGCTTTTATTTGGGGGTTTTGGTGATAGCATGAACGGCTTCGTCTCAATCTTTTAATTTCATATTGATTTGTGCCTTCATAGCATTGTAAGCCCTCTTCCTACTCTTAGATATTAACTTTAAACTTAACATGACAAGTTGTAAGTTGGGTTTGAACATTGAGTATGTTGCATGCTATCATGTTATGTATCCTATCATGACTAAAAAGTCATTATCTTGATCTTGTGGGCTTGAAGATATAAACTTTATGTTGAATGTTGCATTTTGGCAACATGAGAACTATCATATCCCTTATGATAGCTTACATGTAATGCCATATGCGAAATTCTAGCCATCTTTCTATATCATTTATCACCATGATTCACCTATGTGCTAAGTTTGAGGTTGTGCAAGTTTTTGAGGCCTAATAATGTAATATGCAAATTAATGAACACGTTTATGCCTCATTTGCCACCATGTTTAACTTGTGGCCTTATACCCCTTTTGTCATGCCTTTGCCAAGTTCCTTCTTTTAATCCATTATGCGTTGTTGCGAATGTATATGCGAGTTTAAAAGCGTTGGGTTACGTTATGGGTAAAACTTTAATGACGTGAAACATGATTTGGGTAAATGGGTATAAACATGACAACATGTAACTTTGGCTATGAGCATGGGACTTGAAAACTTGACACGTATGGGTTGTAAGTGTAATAAGACACTAGACCAAACATGAAAATGGCCAACTCGAGGTTGGGTTGAGTTTGTAGCATAAATCTACCCGGACCCGCCCGGCTTAACTAGTGGCTACAAACAATAGGATCCAATGTGAGAAGTTGGTCATGTCGCGCTTAAGACCCGAGGTTAGACTAGGTTGTGGTGTAAATCTACCCGGACCCGCCCGGCTTAACTAGTAACCACAACAAGGTCTAATGTGAGAGGTTGAGAGTGCATTAATTAAATTAATGCCACATGATAAGGTTAAGTAAATTTGACTAATGACACTTAACCGATATGACACGAATGGGTAGGTTAAGTGGGACCGGGCTTGATTTCTTAATGACACTTAACCGATATGACATGAATGGGTAGGTTAAGTGGGACCGGGCTTGATTTCCTAATGACACTTAACCATACAAGACAATTAGGGGATGGGGTTAAGTAATTTACGCTTAACTAATCCGACTTGGTAATTAGATGGGGTTAAGTAATTAAGACTTAACTAATCTAAACACGGTAATTAGATGGGGTTAAGTAATTAAGACTTAACTAAGCTAAACACGGTAATTAGATGGGGTTAAGTAATTAAGACTTAACTAATCTAAACACGGTAATTAGATGGGGTTAAGTAACCTATACTTAACTAATCTAAACACGGTAATTCGATGGGGTTAAATTAAACACTTAACCAATCTAGACTTGGTAATTCAATGGGGTTAAGTAGCCAATGCTTAACCAACTTAACGAGATAATTTAATGGGGTTAAGTAACTTATACTTAACCAATTATACATGATGATTTGATGAGGCTAAGTAACCTATACTTAACCAATCTAATATGCGGACCTGATAGGGTTAAGTCATAAGACCTTTTAACTTAGGCTTAACCATTGTAATATGATTAGTGGATGGGGTTAAGCTAACCCATACTTAACCAATCCGACTCGATAATCTGATGGGATTAAGATAATCTATGCTTAATCAATCTAACATGATAATCTGATAGGGTTAAGACAAATAAATACTTAACCAATTTGAGTTGATAGGGATAAGTCATGAGCTTCTTGGTACACTTAACCAACTTGTAGGGCTAAGCCTTGAACTTGAGTACTTATCCAATCTTGACATGATTCGTGGGCGGGTTAGGTCATGAACTTGAATGACAACACTTAACCCATTAGGCAAAACCCTAGCTCAGGGGACTAGGTTGAAAATCGTAGTTAACAAGGATAGTGGGAAGAGAAGCTAAGTGGTAAACCTTAGTTAAGGATAACTAAGTAATAATTCTTAGCCAAGGACATGGGACTAGTTCATAAATAGATACGGTACGTCATCGCTTAGTATACGAGGAGGAGCAACTTATCTGACTTGGATAAAAGCTCCAGCGAACTGGGTGACGAAGCGGAAGCTTCGCGGAACGTGAGGGTACTCTTGGTATCCCTCTGTGAGGTGGTAAGTGGTCCATGAAACCCGGCCTCACAGAGGTTAAGGTCTGCGGTAGAAGAGCCAAGAGTATGCCTTGGTTGCTATGCGAGCGACCTAAAGACTGGGATGGATTAGCGTGGAGTCGACGATACTTGATTTTGCCTCGGGATAGCATGTCGCCGACTACCTACCATCTTTAGTCAATCGTGTACGTACGGAAAGGCAGGGAACTCCCAAAAGACCATATACTAGCTATCAAGTTATGGGTGAGGTTGGCTATCTGGAAGTGGGCATCGATGAGCCTTAGTGTAGTTCTCATACATGATTTTTCTTGGATTGCCTTTCAGTAGTTGAGGGAGGGGTCACGTGGGACCATAGCCACGGGTATAAAAACAGACCTTGATATCTGCATCAGCAGACGACTTAAAGCTCCCGACCGAGTTCCGTATTTCTTGATTTGCCCTGGCACGGAACTCGGATGGCACATTTAGGAACATGTGCGTCTAGACATGGAAAACGGTTCACGATACATACGTGGGATAAAGGGCGCGGTTGACGGGTGGCATAATCCCTAGTGGCCCTAGGTGGCTGAACCCAAACCGAGACACGAAAACGTTCATTAGGTAGCATAATCCCTAGTGGTCTTAGGTGGCATAAATCCTAAGTGGACACACGATAGTTCATGGTAAGAAAACATAACTAGATCAAGGGTAGCAGTCCAAAATAACTTCAAGAATAAAACGTTTACATGGGAAAGCCCGTATGGCCTACGGCAAAGGACTGAACTTATACATGGAAAGAAACATACGAGTTGGGAAAACCTTCATATGCTATATATTAGGTTGACATGGACCATTACATGGCGTTGGGCAAGGGACATTCATAGTTAACACATGACGC
Organism: Allium sativum; assembly: GCA_030737875.1. NCBI lineage: Eukaryota > Viridiplantae > Streptophyta > Magnoliopsida > Asparagales > Amaryllidaceae > Allium > Allium sativum. The sequence continues at coordinate 720,770,760 of CM060920.1, forward strand.
GGGTTGGGATACTAGTACGAGAGGTGCAGAGCAAATATACATGTTAGAACCAGGAGAAATACACATGATAGATACCGTGGGATGTTATACAGGATAGATACCTTGGGATATTATACTTGATAGAAACCTGACGATGTGATACCTTGATTTATCATGACACCGTAGTTTATCATGATATCTTAGTTTACCCTGCTACAGTAGTTCAGTCTGTTACCCTGGTTTAGTTTATCTATCTTGTAGTCATCCTTATGTTTATTCTTAGTTTATGCATGTCATGTTACCTTTACCTGTTTTTATACTGGAAGTAGATAGGACTTACCAGTCTTTATGACTGACCCCTCTTTCTTTCGCCTCTTGTCTTCCGTTTCCCCCCCACGTTTCAGGGAGGAAACAATGTTATCTAGTTCGGATTTCTTCTGCTTGAAGGTCATCACGCATGGCTTGGACTTTTCTTGGCTATGGCTACTTTACTGTTTTACTTGGGGAATAATTTATGAAATGGTTTTATGCTTCTTTACTATTGCAAGATAGGTTTTGATGTATTCTGATGTAAAAGGCTTTAGACCTTATTTTATATGGTAATGAAATTTGTTTTACTTCCGCTGTTTTATATATATATGTTCTGTCTTGTTATATTTCTGTGCATGTTTTCCTCGATAATGCTTCACCAAACCTAGTGCATTCCCTTGTGAGTGACCCTAGCGGAGGTGGGGTGTTACACTTTTACTTAACTAGGTGAAACTGATTATATGAGCATGTAGACGATTATTTTAACTTGAAGCTGATTACACACACATATCATGTAGCTATTTTGCAGCATGTATGAACGTGAGATGATTCGAACATTCACTTGTGTATATAATCACTTTTTTAATGATAGTTGCATATCGATTATAAAGGTGAACAAAGAAGAAAATTAAATGAAGTTTCTATTGGTTCTTTTCTTACTTCTTAAGAAAGAATGCAAAAGATCAAAGAAACTACCCGATTTAAGGGTTGCATGTGCACATGGTACTGGTTCTGTAACACAGTCAACTTAATTTACTGCTTAACGACCTTGCTTGAATAGGATTTTCTCCATAGGTTCGTATACTCGTACTTCCTCATCCTTACAACTTGAGGAAAGCATACCAGTCTAGTTGATGCACAACTAGGAATATATGGAATACCGACCCAAGCTTACGATCGTCAACCTCGAAAATCCCAAACAAGTCCTCCGTCTCTTTAATCCAGTTCCGTTCTTCCATAAAGCTTTCTGTTCCACGGAATGGTTTTCCGCCCATAGCACAGAAGTCCTTGCATATCTTAGGGAAATTATCCGCTCGCGAAGGAGCAACAACGACTGCAACTGGGGGAGGGGCGTCTGCTTGGCCTCCAGCGGGCGCCGTAGCCTCAAGGTAGCTACAGAACCAAGCCGGTATCAGAATGCCCTTGGGAAGATTCGGTTCCCCAGACATGCTGAAAAGAAAAGAAAAGGGCTCAAACAGAGAATCGAAAGATTTCTATATGGATTTGGGAATATGTTTTTCAAAAACAAACCTTTCTTTGAAAACACTTTCTTTTTGAAACCTTTTAAAAACGATTTTAAAAATCTTTTATCTGATCTTTTAACCTTCATCCCTGATACTAAATGTGACACCCTATGTCCGTTAATGTCACTCTTTGTCAGAATGCATTAAGTTTCGTGAAGCGTTATAGGTAAAAACACAGAATTACACAAGACAGATATAAAATAGCAGCAGAAATATAATGTTTTATTTTCCAAAAGAAAATACCATGGTCCAAAAATCCAGTTACAACATAATTCTGAAATACTGAAAACCAGTTACATTAAATTAAAGTATCTTCTTTGTACTAAAACCATCAGAGTACATAAATACAAATCCATAGTCCCCAAAAATAGCCATAATAAGGTAGACGGATAGTCAAAGTGATATATCTAAGCAAAGCAAATCCAACTCCAGGTAGAACCAAGAGAGGGATTCCTAATCAAGCCTGAGTATTCCCACCCTGAGAACCTGGGGGAAAAAGAAAGAGAGAGAAAAAAAAAACGGGTCGGACATAAAGTCTGGTGAGTCCAGTGAATTTTAGCATATAAAGAAATAAAAGTAACGAGACAATAAATAAACTGGATGAGAGATAACAACAGTATGCAACAGGTATAAACAGGATGAATTATGCTTCTCAAATACTTTCTTTGCACCAATACTAGTATATCAAGTGTTTCTCAACTACTTAACATAAACAGAATGATCTCAACGTAGCATAAATGGTAAACTTAGTTGTACTTCTAACAACGGGTTTTACCCTAAACAGAATAATAGATACCTAAACATAATATAAAAGGTGTTACCCTAAACAGAAATAACAACTTCCTAAACAGAACTAGATGTACCCTAATTGCTACCCCCGCGATCGGCTCCCTACCATGTAAATACCCTATGCCGGCCCACTGTGGGGTGTATTACTTCCTAAAGTGGCAACTGCCAGAAGGACACAGACCTATTTACAGGTGTTATGACGTCTTATTTTCCCAGACAGAACGGACCCATGCACTCACATGACCATGTTGGAACGCGCCATCAGAACATCCCATCCCAAATGAACCTCTTATAATTAGTCTCAATAAGTGTGCTCTGGCCCCTACCTAGTGCGGGGTCCTCTTTTAATACCATAATGGGTTACTGACTAATACGGGTCCCACACAAGAAATGACACAAGCACCCCTAGACTTGCATCCCCAATCAACTAGGCTTTACACAGGTTAAGTTTTACATGGGTTAATAGTGTCTCTATAACCCCAATAGGTCAACAAGTTTACTTAACCCCCAATAGATCAAACAGAATACATATGTGACACACAGTTCCATTCACATGTTCCCTTAATCTTTGTATTAAGCCTACATGTTTCCATATTCATACACCACATACTTAAGTTATATTGCATAGTATAAGTTATACCCTATACTTTAGTCATATTCACAGTACAGGTTATGCCCTCGAATTACCATTCCCAGTCATTCCTAATTAAACCCAATTTCGCTCGTATGCAAATTTCAGTGATATCGGCCTAGGCTCGAAGGTAGCCAGGCTATAAAAATAAAAAAGGAATGAGAGAGGAAGAAGAACAAAAATAGGCATATAGAAATAACTGAACAAAATAGGTGTATTGCAAATTTCATGTCATTATAGTAGATATGTTTTAAATTTTAATCAACTTCTTAACATGCATAGGTTTAGATCCGGTTTATTAACATGTTGAGATTACTTGTTAAATATTTATATCTAAAAGCAACATGAACTCACAGAGACTGGATCTAAAGAACCGAGAAAAGAATGTTGATGATGTAGCAGAGATTCTTATATACGTATGAGTCGTTGCAGAAGAATAGGCTAATTCAATCCAAGCTTGGGTAGCATCTCGCTGTCTCCATTGTTTTGGGTGTATAAAACAATAGAAATGTTGTCCTATTTATAGCCTACCATCAACGAATCTCGTTCAGAAATAAGTCCAGGTTCAGGGTACGAACCTGGATGGATTTGGGGTGGGTCGACCCTACGGTCGACACCCCCTTGTGTGGGTCGACCCTAGGCTCGACCCCCTTAGGGTGCAAGTCGACCCCCAACGGGTCGATCTCCCGCGTGGTTTCCCGCTCTTTGATTTCGAAATGTTTTGAATTCTGAATTGATTAGTTTATTTTTTTCTTATATGTATACAAATTTCAAACCTAAATATCTTCTTTATACGATGTCCATTTTACGCAAACTCGGAGTCTATCTTAAGCAAAATTCCGAGATAAATGCAATGGTACAATCCGTTTCCATTGATTCCCAATATTTAATTAAGTATTATTTAGTTTATTGTCGTAATGTCTTTTAAAATTACGGGGTGTTACAACTCCTTTTGAAAAGTTAACGCAAATACCTCTTAACACAGTGGTTAGTGCATGATGTTGTTTTTTGAAAGGTCAGAGGTTCAAGTCTCGTGGTTGTCACAAAAAGTATTCTTAATTTTTTCTATTTCACCATCGATAAGTTTGAAACTAAATATTTAATGTGTGAATTCATCGTTTGATATTGCTGGAGAGATATGGGGCGTAGGTCGCTAGAGTGGCTCAATCCTCAAATTGTGAGATGAGCCTAGAGGAGTGTAAATGCACATGGAGTGCTACCATTGACCCGTCTACTCGAAATAGGTGGTATAGCTTCAATAATATGGAGATAATTTGCTTTATTAACTAAATATTAAACTACATTTAATTCTAAATCATAAATTAAAGCTCCTAATAAAATAAATTACAGGTAGCGACAACCATGACTGCTTATAGGTGATTCAGTAGGAGGAAGACATCAGTATGCTTCGTTAACAAATGGACGAGTTTTGGGACTGATAGAAGAGTGTATTGATTGTCATGCTCGGTAAGCGGATCGCTACGTATCTATCCGGGCATGGGAAGATGCCTAGAGATCCGGATGGATGAAGAGGATAATAAGGATGAGCATGAGGATGATGACGCCGACGAGTAGGTGCTAGTCGTTTATGTTGTTTTGTAAATATAAACATATGTTGTTGTATGGTTCTTTTAGTAGACACGAGTTATTTTGGATATTTCGGTTTGATATTTAAATGTGCAATACTAGTATCCGTGGTATATATGTTATGTTGTGGGATATTTATTTGGTTCTTGAGATTTATATCGATATTTATTGAGAAATTGAGTATATTTGGGATTTAATATTAAAAAGCATTATGGAATTGAGTATATATGCTTATGAAATGATTGGATATTGAGTACTGTGAGTATGCGTTGTAGGAAGGTAGTAAGAAAGATGATTTATAGAGAATAAATTTCAGATTTGCGACAGCTAGTGACATCTTTTATGTCACGCTTGGTGTTGGTTAGTGACGGGCTAGCATCGGATTATGTCTCTAGGCTTGCTATGACTAGCAACGGTTAGTATCGAATTATGTTTCCATGCTTGCTATGGTAAGCGACGGGCTAAGGACAGAAACCAAAGAGCCCACAAATTGAATATTTTATGTGGACTGATTTGCAGAGAATCAGTTTCAGGACTGACGGAAGAGTGCACTGACTACCATGATTGGTAAGTGGATCGACGCATATTTATCCCAGCATAGTAGAATGCCTGGGGATCATGATAGGTCAGGGGATATGGTGCCTGATGATGATGAGGTTGATGATGCCAACGAGTAGGTACTCGTCTTTTATGTTGTGTAGTAAATATAAACATATGTCATTAGATGTTTTTTGGTGGATACGAGTTATTCTGGATATTTTCGTTTGGTATGTGAATGTACAGTATTGATATTTGTAGTGTATATATATATATATATATATATATATATATATATATATATATATCTGTGTGTGTGTGTGTGTTGTTTTGTGGTATATTGTTTGATCTTTGAGATTTATATCAATATGTGTTGTGAAATTAAGTGTATATGATATGCGAGATTATTGGATATGGAAATGTATTATAGAATTGAGTGTATATATGTTGTGGAATGATTGGATATTGAGTATTGTGAGTATCGTGTGTTTGGAAGGCAGTACGAAAGATGATTTGCAAAGAACCAGTTTCAGATTTGCGATGGTTAATGACGGTTTGTAAGTCACTCTTGGTGTTGGTTAGCGACAAGATATCATCGGATTTGTCTCTAAGCTTGTTGCGGTTAACAAGGAAAGGTATTAAATTATGTTTTCAGGCTTGCTACGGTTAGAGACAGCTAGCTATATTTTGACATCCAAAGTTGGTCTAATGACGATCACCCCCAAAGTACGTAAGCACACACAATCACAATCATAGAGTACAAAGAAAAGTAATAAGGGGAGCACGACACAATTTTTATAGTGTTTCGGCTTCAACCAAGCCTACGTGCACTTTATAATCTTTGTTTATACTATTGATTATAAGTTACAATTGTTTTTATTGAAAGAAAGTAGAGAGGTAAATGGTTTATACACAAAATCCTTATGTTGTTTTGAGAGTGCGGCTATATATTTTTGGGATGCCGAACACGAAGATTTTGGTAGAGAATTCAAAATGCCTTTCCATTACTAGTAAGGCTGTATTTATAGACAAGGATGTGGGCCGAGCTAGAGGCAATGTGTCATGAATCTTTTTTGGGGACGACCACATGTAACTCGAACCTATAAAATAGTTGTAGATAGCGGGACCCGATCTCCTACCGAGGAATAATTCTTTCCGAAAATTGTGGCATACATGGAGCTTGAGATCTGGTGCATAAAAAGTAGTGCGAGAAAAAACTGACCGATTATGTGGCCTTGGAAATAGTACTCTGTTTTGTAGCACATGACTCGGTCGGATATTTTGACCCGGTATTCTAGGCTTGATCCGATCTTTTGGGGATGACTCGATCGATCGGTCAATTTGACTTCTATAGCATGCACTTATTCTAGGGAGAGATATCTTTTTTTGCTGCGAAGTTGGTTCGGGTCAAACCATATTCGGTCGAACTGGACTGAAAGCTGATCCTGGTGGCTGGAAATTCGATCGGTATTTGACAATAAGGCTCAATCTTGAGTTGTGACGGCTTTTGCTAAAATCTGGTCAACACTTTTCCCCCTAGAACACATTTTCTTGGTGAAAGAAGATGTGTTATGGATCTTTCAATGAATGCTGAGCCCAACATATTGTAATCTAGAAAGCCATGGTTACACCGAACCATATTACGAGGAAGGCCAAAAAACCGACGATCACCGATAATTGTAATAAGGCCAAAAAACCGACGACCGTTGAGGGTCCTATTAAGACCAGAAAACCGACAATCACCAATGATCGTATTAAGTTCGGGTCTCTGAAAATGCAAGAAAATCAATCGACCGCACCGGTTCAGTCTTATAGAAGAGCTAAAGGACCAAGATGTTGCCAAATCAACTAATACCTGTAAAAAGGGCTTTAAGGTAGAAATGCCAAATCTTGACGATGTCGTTTGATACTTTCAATCATAAGCCATGCTTCGGTGATTGTCGGGAGTATAATCCATACTCGAATTATAATCGAGTTTTCTCATCAAGTCCCGACAAGGTAGTTTAGTTCGTCTGGTATAAGCCATACCTGGGAATCCAAAGAAGGGTATAAACCATACCGAATGAGATTGAGTAGGGTACAAACCATACCCTGTAGTTTTGAGCATAAACCATACTATGAGATTTAAGGTGGGGTATCATCCATACCTAGTAATTTAGAAAGGGGTATAAACCATACCCAGGAAGTTGAGAAGGGGTATAAGCCATACCTTGGGAGTCGAGCATAAGCCATACTCGGAGTTTTAAAGTGGGGTATCAGAAATACCCGATATAATCCATACCTTATAGTGGAGTATAAGCCATACTCGAGGGGTGAGCATAAACCATGCTCGGTTGTGAGAGGTAGTTAGGTTCATCATGTCCTAACGAATAAATCGTGTTTTTAGGTATAAGCCGTACCTTAAGGATAGCATAAACCATGCCCGGTTTTGAGGCCGAGGGGTTTGCCACATCTTGGTAGAGTGCTTATGTTCATCAAACATCATCCATGTTCGAGAAATAAATTTTACTGCTGCTAATAGATATTACAAGATCGAAAACAAAACCCTATCGGGCTTATAATTGAATCCAGAGCACACCTAGGAATTAAATCCTAACCCCATACGTGTGTACTTCAATATAGCCACTTATTATAAAATAACAGAAATACATTTCTTATAACCTAAGAAATGGGATGTATCCGCAGTGATCTAATCCAGATCAGTTGATGATGATGCCGTGATTGCTAGGATTTCCCGTTTCGAGGAACTCGGGGACTAACCCAAGGAGCTTGGGAAGATGGTTGTGGCGGTATGGATGATGTGGATTTCTTAACTGTTGTATATAACGGTGTTGTATACACAATTATATGATTTTTGTTTGATGATAACAACCAAATATATATTATTTTAATGTGTTTGTTATTGTACTGTTCTATATTTAAATCACAGACAGGAATATAATATTTATATTTAAATAGAATACTACTGTACACAAATTTAAATATTCACACAGTATTTTATTTAAATATAATATTTTATTTCAATATCAAACAGTACAGAATTACAACTTCACCATTTGTACATTTCACTAATATTTTTCATTTCATACACAGCTCTTCACTACAACCCTGTCAACATATTTTCACATTGATTCATATACAGACACTCAACTCTTTATACAGTTTTTTATTGACACATTCATAAAGACTTATATACACTCACTGTTTTTTTATTCTTTTGTCTTCTGTCCTCTGTCTTCACAGCATCTTCACTGTCAGTCCAGTCATCTACACCTGTCATACAAAAGAAACACACACACACACACACACACAGAGTATCTGACATAGAAATAATATTTTAAATTCCAGCATATATAATTTTTTTTATGTAAAAAGAAAAAATTATTTGCCTTAGATTTCTGGTGTGTTTCTCATCATTTTTCATGACTTGATCTGATCCGTGTCTAGTCAGTCTGCATAGAACAGGGACAGAAAATAATGCTGAATGACTGCATATACACACATGTATAAATATACACGCGTGCACTGCCATGTCAATCAGAGTGCAACTGAGGAGTAGCCACGTGGACCATCTTGACTCAATGCAGCATGGTCAAGCATGAAGACAATGCACAAAGTCAATCATGGTAGAACCAAACAAGCAAGTAAAAAAAAATCAAGATCTCAAAAAATGGCCGAGGCAATCCATTTCAAATTCACAGCAAAGCTCAGGTGAAAACTTGTGTGCATGACAATAACATGGATGGTGCAACTCGACTAGCAGCATGGCTTAAAAGAAGAAATGAACCAGCAAAGGAAACATTATACATACATGCGCATAACATTGATAAAGTCAACAGCAAGTTCATGTGTCAAGCTCAAGTGGACATAAGTATGTGTTTATGGAGCATGAAAACTTTCAGCAAATTCAAGTTCAAAACATATGATCATAGCAGTATGCGTTCAAAGAACAAGTGATAAAAATGACAGATCAGCCCAAACAATGTGAGAATATATTTCTCAGCAAAAACAGTGAAGACAAGTACATGCAGAAATGGACAAGCAAATGGTGATGCAACAAAATATGTCTCAGTCGAGCAATGGTGCAAACAACACTGTCCAGACCAATGTAGCCAAGGTGATCAAGTGAACCAAGTTTCAATTTTCTCAATACAGCATGCACAAAAATGGATCAGACAGTAAGGTGAAGATGCAACAAATTTACACATGTATGACATGTATCAGACAATGCAGGCAAGTCGTGTGTGTGCACAAGTGGTTTTTCATGCAGAAGTGAAGATGTGCATGCATGGCTCGATCAAGTTTAATATACAAACTATTTTTGGCAAGCAATCCAATTTTTCGCATATTCAAAAGCATGCAGCAGCATTTAAAAGGATGGTCAAGTATACATGGTAAGCATATAGTGGCATTTACAGTAGAGCAAGGTTCGAGCAAGTGCACAAAGATGTTTGCATGCAAAAAGATTTAAAACAAATCAATAAGCATCTGTTTGGCAACATTTATATGGGATAAATCAGAGCATTCAAACTAGGCAACACATGTTCATCTCAGGAATCTCTCAACATATTTTGGGCAAGAAGTCATAAAGGAATTTTCCAAAAATCAATTTCTGGAAATAGATAAATGCTTCTTAAGTAGAAAGGTTTAAACATTTTCAGAAATCATGTTGGGGATCAAAAAGAAAACATTGGTTTAGAACGTATATGCAAATCATTCACACAAGGGACGAGAGAAGAATATCTTTGGCCAAGTTTTTTTTTGTTCATCTACTTCTGGCATGATTACATAGCATAATTTTAATCAGGGAGCAATTATCTGGCAAGGCCCAGAGCATTTAGTTCAAGGGGCAAAAACAATTCAACGTTTCTGGAATATATGGCAACAATCAAAAGGAGCAATTTAAAGTTCTGAAAATCATCCATATAGCCGAGTTTCAAGACTAAATTCATTTCATTCAAATTCAACCGAAATTGTTAAAAGAGGAAAGCAATTTCACTAGGACAATTATAATTCAAAGAATTTTTAAAAAGGAAACCGCACAATTCAAATTCAATCGAAGAACCAAAAGGGGAAAGCCAACGCAAATCAGTCAAGCCATTTAATTGAAATCAGAGAGCATTTTTAGGATTTCTATAATCCTATTTTAACACCTATCATCACAGGCAGTTCATCCACCGAAACCAAAACATCAAAATTCCAAGCAGAGATTTAAAATTCAAATAACTCACAATTTTAGGGTTTCGGTCGAGAGCCAGAAAGGAGAATCCCAAATCGATAGACCAAATCAATCGAAGAACGAGAGCATCAACGTTTCGAGCATTCAGAGATCAACATCCAGAGTTTTTATAATATCAGCGATTTGATTTAGGGAGGAATTAAAAAACCCTAGTTTTGATTTCATTCTTCCAGAGCCGCCATTTCTATGACAAGGGAGATCGGGTGAACGCAATCTAAAAGGGCCGGCCTAGTCACATGTTTTACAAGGGGATGACCCTCTTTTCTTAATCTCCTAGGTTTTGTTTTAGTTTGTTTTAGTTTATTTTATTTTTGTTGTATTTTTATTTTCTTTCATTAACCGTCTGAACAGTTTCTAGGCCCGTAAAATCTAGGAAAATTCAGTCAGGGTGTTGACTGTCAGTTTCAGAGTCTGTAAAATCTGGGTTATGGATTACGAGGTTATAATTCGGGAAAATCTGATCGAGGGGATATCGATCAGTCTACGGTTTTGAGCGTAGGGTTAGGACAGGAGCAGGCGCTGCGAGTGTACATGGTCTTGTACGCGGGATCTGTTTATAACACCTAGTAGAAACCTTAGGAATGCAGCAGTAGGCAGGTTTTTGCCGAAGCTGGGTATATCTGTGTGTGATTTATTTTCTGCACTTTTATTTCTGCTGCATTTTGTGATATGTTTATTATTTTAATATCCTGTCAGATTTTCAATTCAGTTAAAAACTGTGATAAACCCTATTCACCCCCCCTCTAGGGTTAATCTAGATCCTACATTAACACACTCGAGTAGCTCTCCACGTCTAACCCTCTCTTCGATGAGATCACGCAAGTGCCTACAGTCATTGGTAACGTGACCTGCCATATCATGATATATGCAATGCTTTCCTGACTCACGTTCTCGTTAGGTCGGCTTCCTTTTGGAAGGCTTGGGAAAAGGTAGGGACTCTTGAACATCGAGGTATATATCCAGTAGTGAGGAATTGAGCTCGGTGTATCGGTCGTATTTGGGTTCTCTTTGGAACCACACATTCCAGTCATTCTTTTCCAAGGCTTTCCCTTTTCCTTTGTTTTAGCCAGCGGTGAACGGTCCTCCGTCCTTTATGGAGAGTACCTCAAGGTTCTCCATCTCGAGGTTGGCGTCTTCTTGTCGAAGGAACCTTTCTACCTCTAGATAAAAGTCTCTAATGTCCTTGGGGTGATCCCTGGTTAAATAAATCTTGGAATCAGATACGTCCAAGACACTGGCTATGGTAGCCATATGTACCATTGATGGATCAGGTTGATCAAACGATGCTATAGCCGCGTTAAACCTTTCGAGGAAGGATCAAAGGGTCTCGCCGGATCGTTGCTTGATGGAAGTGAGGAACATACCATTCTGTGGTCGAGCAATATGGTCTCTAAATTGTTCGATGAAACAGGTGACCAACAGATCGATTTAGTTGTTAGCTGCCGAAACCACATGCCAACAATATCGGTTAAGTATAAGGAACAACTTAGACATAACATTGGTCGATGCCGATAGTACTTCGATGTGCCACATGTAGCGCATAAGATGTACATTTGGATTGGTCCGGCCGTTGTAGGGTTCTAAAGCTGGATGCTTAAAGTCTGGAGGGTTGCACGTGTTTCTAATTCCCTCAGTAAAAGGGTTGCGTTGGACGTTATCTACATCGCTCTGAGAAGTGACCCCTCCGGTGAAGCGCCTAATGATGCTGGCGAGTTGGTTTCCATCTCCGAGAAGTCTTTGCCATGAATCTAATTCTGCATTAGGAATATCGATGAGAATCCCAATGCTAGGCCTGGGTGGAAGCATGCCTCAAGTTCTTGGGGTCAGTTCGGTTCGACACACGAGTGATGGTAGAAGGCGGCCCCCAGCCTCGGGCATCAGTTCGGGATTGACTGAGTCACTTGGGTGGAATGAGTATTGGACCGAACCATATCCGCTCTGGGAAGATTGGTCCAATTTGGGAGAGCGTTATCAGTTCGGGGCCTAGTATTGCTCCCACCTAGGGCAATATCTGAGTGGTTTATAGTAGTGTTTCCCTCCGTCACATTGGGAGCTGGTATGGTAGGATGGTCATGGTGGCATGGAGGTTGCTGCCCCATCCCTTCTTGGATCGACATGCTGGGAAGGCTGTGCGGGAGACTGCATAAGACGAGCTTGTGGTAAGATACTGGGTTGGACCGTAGGTTGTATCAGTCCATGTTCTGATCGACCCAGAAGTTGCTCTGATTCAAGAACGGTTTTTCTAAGGTGTTGAGTCGAACCCTGGACTTAAGGAAAAATGGTTGACCGATCCAGAGCTTGGCTTCGGTCGGCCGAAGAATCTGCAACTACTCCAGCTTCGTTGGATGTCGGAAGTGGCGACCTAAGATCTGGCCGATCGGGAAGTGAAGTTGAACCAGGTGGAAGCGTAGATATAGAACAATCTGGGGCTTGGATTTCATCAGCCTGAATGTTGGTTGTTGCACGAGTTTCACAAGGTGCAGGAAGTGATGCTGGGTTGCTCTGCCTTCCTTCCATCTGAGCCATGAAGTTGTTCATCATTTCCTTTTTCTGTTTGAGGAGTCCATCCTGGTGTGCCACCCGTGCTCTGAGTTCGGTCAGAACTTTATTCATCTTGTCCTGAGTTAAGTATTGGGACGGGTCTTCGTGGAAGGAAGCCTCCTGGCTTGCCCTCACTGCTGTTGTGTTTGTTGCTTCAGCAGGTTGAGATTGAGCATGAGAAGGTGTTGCATCCTTATCTGTTTTACCATTGTTTTTTTAATAGTTACTGAAGGTCGTAGGTTCGCCCCTACTTGGCGTGCCAAAGTGTTGACGCCAAATGTTGGTCCAATGACGATCAACCCCCAAAGTGTGTAAGGCACACACAATCATAATCACAGAGTATAAAAGAAAAGTAAAAAAAGGGGAGCACAACACAATTTTTATAGTGGTTCGGCTTCAACCAAGCCTACGTCCACTTTATAATCTCTGTTTATACTGTTGATTACAAGTTACAATTGTTTTCATAAAAAGAAAGTTAATAGAGAAATGGTTTATACACAAAATCCTTTTGTTGTTTTGGGAGTACGGCTATATATTTTTGGGATACCGAACATAAAGATTTAGGTAGAGAATCAAAAATGTCTTTCCAATTCTACAAAGGCTGTATTCATAGACGAGGATGTGGGCCGAGCTGGAGGTAACGTGGCATGAATCTTTTTGGGTCGGCCACGTGTAACTCGATCCTATAAAGTAGTTGTAGGCGCCGAAACCTAGTCTCCTACTGAGGAACAGTTCTTCGCGAAAATTGTGGCATACGTGGAGCTTAAGATCTGATGCATAAAAAGTAGTGCGAGATAAAGCTGACCTATTCTGTGGCCTTGGGAATAGGTCTCTGTTTGGTAGCGTATGACTCAGCCAGATATTTTGATCTAGTATTCCAGGCTTGATCTGATCTTTTGGGGATGACTCGACAATTGGTTGATTTGACTTCAGATGTGTACGCTTATTCTGGGGATAAATATCTTTGCTTGCTGCGAAGTTCATTCGGGTCAAACCATATTCGTTCGAACTGGAACTAGACTGAAATCCAATCCTGGAGACTGAGAATTCGATTGGTATTTGACAATAAGGCTCGATCTTGAGTTATGACGGCTTTTGCCAAAAAGCTGGTCAACACGATAGAAACCAAAGAACCCAGAAATTGTCAAGTGCCTCACTTAGTCGTTGCCATCCGTTGCTAACCTGGCTACAAAAGCTGATACTTAAGGCGTAGCTATTTTGTTAATGTCAAATTGAATATGTAATGATCTGGAAATCTAAACAATTTTAAATAACGTGTTTAACTGAAATTTTACTTAAGAATTTAAAATTTTATTTAATTTGAATTTCAGGAAATGTATATATTTGATTTCTGAATATATAATAAAACACGTATGTGTATATATTTTACAAAAGCTTCTTTCTTTTTCTCTCATTATCTCAATGATCATGTGAACTTATCATTTGAAAGTGTTACGTGTAATGATGAGGCCGTTGAACAAGGCTTGTATTCTGAAGCAATGTTATTTATTTTTAAACAACATGACCGACGTGCTGGAAAATGTATGGAAGTATGGCTAGATGATAAAGATTACCATGTAACACATGCATGTATTCTTCTTAATTGTCCTGAAGTTGCTCCATTTATTTGGTTATTATCACATTACAGGTATTGTTAAATTTAATACTATGCGTGTAAATAAATAATAATGTAATATATCATGTTTGTGTTTGCAGTATTTATGAATCACAAAATCCAAGTGGTGATTTAAGCAAAGATTTCAGTACTTGGTTTTCGAATTACGTTTCTAATCCCACAAACCATGTGCTCGATGAAGGATTGAAACATTTGGCGTTTGGACTGAAAAGAAAAATTAAAACGTATCCAATATTTTTTGTTAATGGATATAAGTCCAACACCAAAGAATACAGTGATGAAAAATTAACAAACAATACTGGTGTATTTGTTAAAGGGGCAGATGATCCTAATAATCATATAAATGATTCTTATTGTGTGTTAACTCAGATTTTGCAATTGACATATTTTATAGGACCCGCGGAGGATGTTTATTTGTTCAGATGCAACTGGTCTAGCAACGTTACGGGTTCTGGTATTAACATGCATCCAAATTATGATCTTATAAAATTAAACATACCCCGCATTATCAAAAGTACAACCCTTTTATACTAGCCAAACAAGCCCTACAAGCTCATTATCCCCCTTATTCATTCTTAAAAGGGATAAAATAGACCAATCTGTGGTTTTTAAAACCAAGGCAAGATTTACGTTCGATGGGAAGAATATTCCAAACGAACAAGCCTATCAAGAAAATCTAGAGGAAAATGTTGAAATAGCAATTACAGACGATCAAACTGATTTTGGACCTTTAAATGATGAAACAAATGTGTTAGTCGAAGCATTTGAGAGTGTATAGAGGAAAACGACATAGAACACGAAAACGAGTCCGAATCAGAAAACTACGAGGAATGAGTAATATCTGGTAATTATTACAACTATTCATATTACATTTATCCTTGATTAATATTGCATTTATCCAAGTTATACGATTTTAATGACAACATGTGTATACTCATACACACAACACATAAACAACATGACACATGTGTTGCATGTATTACATTTTTTAATGGTTCATCATATCATAATTATTATGAATTGTATATGCATGTATGTGGTAGATATATTATGTCTGGCTCTGGCTCTCGGCGACGTAGCTCTTTCCAGCAAATCGGTGAGAGTAGTGGGGAGCCACAAGCTCGTCCAGTCGTTTAGTTGAAGCCTACGGCTGATCATGCGTAAGTATCAAAATTAGCAGCATAACAATTTAATCTTTTGTACGTGATATATCTATAATTGTCTAAAGTTATATTTTATATTTAACGTAAGGGATTTGAGTTGGGGCCATCGTCAGTGGTTTTGAACATTTCTAAGAATGCGTATACAGCTAGGATGAGCGATTTCTGGCTTAAGTGGAGCAAGATCCCCGACACCGTGAGAGAGGCCATTTGGCAAGATTTTTTTGGTAAGTTTATACCGCTTTACAAAAGTATTAAATACAAATAAATAATTAGTAATATTGTCTCATTATACAACGCGAAGTAGATCTGCAAGAGTTTGACATTAGCCTAGTTCAGTGACACCAGAACTCAAAGGTCACTACGAACTATAGGGAGAAAATGTCAGAGATTAAAAAATTGGGGAAGAAACCAAAGTGAATGAGCTCGGCTGTATAGGAAAAGTGGATTGACTGGTGGAACACTGATGAATGCAAGGTAAATTTATAATGAATCTCATTAATTTTTTGGTTGATAATTAAATAATTATTCAATGTAAATTTGCAGGTGGAGTCAGCAAGGAACTCTGCAAACAGGAGCAGGAATCTAGTAACTCATCGTGGAGGATCCAAGTCTTTCTAATATCACCATGATGACTTGGTAAATTTATCAGTTATTACATTTGTATATTTCTTAATTTAGTAATTAGCTATATGGAATTGAATTATCTAAATTATCAATTGCAGGAACGAGCTTGTGGACATCCCGTGTCCTATATGGACGTATTTGCTCACACTCACGCATCTAGGCAAGTATACGAGGCTGAAAACATCACATATCAGTGGGGTGATTAGGATAGGGCGATAACTGCATATGTATGCGTGTTTTAAATTCTATTACTCATATCGATAAGTTTATTATTTACTAGTTATGTAAAATAAAATTAACTTTCGATTATTTTCAACTGAAATTGTATTTTGCATTATAGGCAAGGTTCCGGGAGGCATGGTCTCATGCGCTTGGGGAGTCTGGTCGTGATGAGTTGACACTCGAGGAGGAAGATAGTATATTTGGCGTTGTTATGGATCCGATGCAGCGAAGTAGACGTTACGGCTTTGGGAACCTAATGGTAATTAACGCTTTTACATATATACAACAAATTAACATGTGATATATAGTGGTGTAATATTTTATATGCTGATATAAACCTTTTGCTATTCATGATTGGGTCAATATGATAAGATATGTACCCATAACCCTTTTGCTATTTATTCTATTTGCATGCTCAAGTAGCTCAAAAGGCCAAAAACAAAGCTGAAATAAAGGAGCTTAGAATAATGATTGAGCAGCTGCAGGAGCAAAATCGTCTACAAGCTATACAGATGTAGCAGCTAAATCAAAAGCTTGCGGAGTATATGCAGCATCATGGTTCTTCTCCTTCGTCGTCTGGTGCTTTCGGAAACGACGAAGATGCTTAAGGTATGTTTTGTGTGTGTTTGTGATCGCACGATTTATATATTGACTTGGAGATGGTGAGGATTCTGTTTTGATGTTGTATATGTTGGTACGGAGTGGGTAGGAATAATATTTTGAATATATTTTGATGGTTTGTATTTGGTTTGTTGACATATGACGTTGATGAGTTGGTTTTTGATGTTTGGATGGCTTATTTTGTTTATATTGATGTTTATTTGATTTATGTTGGTTGTTTATATTGTTATTGATATATACATGTTATATATGTGAGGAATTGATCGGAAACTGATTAAAAACGGAATGGATTGGAAATGGGGTGGCTGGAAGGTAATAGGCTTAATTTTATAAAAAAAATCACCTAGATTTCCAACGGCTTGAAATGGTTACCAATGACTTATTGGTCATCTGTTTCTAACGTTTTCCAATGGCGTGCAATCGTTGAAGGCAGTTGGAACAACCGTTGGAAATTCTCTGTAGGTTCCGTTGGAAATCATTAGAATTCGTTGATTATATTCCAAGGACTTGAAACTGGCGCTAGCGGCTCCCAACTGTTGGAATAGTCGTATTCTCTTGTAGCGAATTGAAAATTCGGCTAGCTGAATGTTCAAACTTAAAAGTTTGAATACTCAGGAATCAGTTGGCTGAATTTTCAATTAAGTTGCATGATGCACATGATTTATGCATATGTGCTTAGCCTCTGAAAATTAAAAATGTTATATGCACACACACACACACACACACACACACGCGCGCACACACACACTCTTTAGGAGATATTTTAACAATAAAAACCAATTAAATACAGATTCGAATACACTAGAAATATAACAATATACCTTCTTGTATTTATGCTATATTTTTCTCTTTTTTCTTGTAAAAGATATTAGTGAGTAATATCGTTGGTATATAGTTGTCGTAATCAAAATCTAGTTCAAGAAGGGAGGTTCTAACATGGATGAATTAGTAATATCTTCTTTAGCCATTGCAGAGAATCAAGAATTGGATAAGAACTGATTATTGTTTGGCAACAAAATGGTGGAGAATCAGGTAACAACAAATTTGAAGTCAATTCTGTGTAATATGATGATATTACTCTGAATTCCTGGCAAGGCAGTGTGCACTTCTTGATAAGTTTTGATTTTGTGTTACGGCCGGAGAGGTCGAGGATGATGAGGCTTCTCTAACTCACTTCTTCGGTGTAGGGCACAGAACCAAATGATGAGAAGTGATCTTTTATACAAGATCAATGAAAACCAATTCAAAAAAAAATCTATTCTGACAGTCTCAAATGACGATTTACTTTCTCGTTAGGATCTTGCTATCAAGTAGTTTGAGTATGCTTTGATACCATGTTAGAAGTGATGAGATAATAATATAATGTTATTTTGATGACTGAGAAATGTATTATTATTGATATTTTTGGTTTGTACAGATTGATGTATTTATATGCATGTTGATGGGCTTCAAATACAACAAAACCCATTAATAACGACTAAATCCGCTTATGTATAACTTGTGTTACATTGATTGGTTCATACACTCTTACATCAACATTCTTCTTTTTTGGTGTAATGCATAATAAATTAAATTATAATAAAGCTATGAAACTGAATTTAATGCGAGAGAACTGTAACTAAAAATATTTATATTAGCGTAAACTTTGTCATCATACATTGAAATCATATTTCTAGATTCAAAGGATTAAAATAAATGCATATAAGTAAACAGTTATATTGTAATGCAATACCTAAGCAAAAATATTTTTTTGTTAATTAAAAAAGTCAAACAATGCTAAATTTGTCTACGTAGCACGTGTTCGACCATATTATATATATGGCCATAATCAGAACTAAGCAAATCGAATTTTGGAGGGTCTAAGTGTTTATATAGATTCAAAGTTTCAGTTTTTCATTTAAATATTTACTTCAAACGTAGACGGTGAATTGTTGGAAGATTCAAACCATTATAACAAAAGTGGAAAAAGCAAAAGAAGATGTAGTTTTTTGTTATTTTCCAATCCCTAATTAATATACGCTAGAAATGCTAAAACTTAAATCAAATAGATGCATACAACCTAATCGATTTTAGTTTGCACACTGCGTTTGCTACATTTGTTACAAAGTATGAGGATAACAGGAGGGAAATTTAAAAATTTAGGTTATCACGACTGCGGATGGATGTGATAGATTATGTTTAATTTTCTTCGTTACTTCTCGAAACAAGAAAACAATATAGGTTGTTTTTCTATTTTATACGTTTATTTCATTTTTTAAACTGGCTAGGTAATGTTTGGCTTGAAAACAGAATTTTGAGTTTTGCTTTCAGTATGAATTAAATAAGGTACCGAACGTGAGGATGTCATGGTAGGACATGGCCGATGTGGGTAGGGGTGAGCGTTCAGTCGGTTCGGTTAGTTTGGACGTAAAAAACCTCAAACCGAATTGAAACTGAAAATTTTCTAAATCGAACCGAATTAATTTCGGTTAATTCGGTCGGTAACCGACTTAACCGAACTTGAAGGATGTACTATAATTCAAATGATGGATTCACTCAAAGTAAAACATAAATTCATGTTTGGATAAATTTTATGTGGTAAATTTTATGTTTGTGATAAGATTTGATCTATTTGCAACAAATTTCTTTATGCTATATAACCAAACAAATTGTTTAAAGTACTACAATACCATAAAATTAGATAATAAATTAAAAGTTCGGTTAATTCGATTAAACCGATAACCGGAAAAAATTATTTTACAAATCGAATTCAAACCGATTTAGTTTTAAAAGCGAACCAAACTGATCGAAATGAACCGCTTTGGTCGGTTAATTCGGTTTGAACTGAATATCGCTCACCCTTAGATGTGGAAAGGGGAAAAAGAATAAAAGTTTTGTTTATTTTTTTATATGTTAAAACTGTTTTTTATTTATTTATTTATCATTTTTCAAAATTTAATAATTTTATCATATGTAAATTCAAAATTGAAAACTACAAATCAAACTAGCTTTTGTTTTCCAATTTCTTTGAATGAAAAAAAAAAAGTCGCAAAGCAAACCGGAGAAAATAAAAAAATTGGAATGTAACCGAGATACTTATGAAAGATGTAAAATAAACTAACAAAAACATACTTTCTGGTTGAACCAATACACTCTCCAAAACTCCAGACAGGAGCTCCTAATCCATGAGGGAAAGCAATACAATCATTGCACCAAATCCATAACATAAGAAAAAAAGATTATATAAATAGGCACACACATATAACACATATCACACAAAAAACAGAACGCATCACAAAGAGTGTTAGCACATCAAAACATGTGGGCATCTTCATCGTCGTCATCATCAGCAGCAAGAAGCTGGTGCATAATTCTTTTTCTTACAGTCTCATGCACCTTTGCCTCTCCATTAGCCGACTGTCCAGAATCACAATTCGACCCACTTAATCCTGCTATCTTCGTCCAGTCTCCACCAGCGATCCCGAATCCAGACAGCAGCGATAATATTCTACCAGAAGCACCACTCCCTCCTCCTCCTGCACAGGTTGCCGGTGCACCAACTGAGCAGGTGCACCAACCGATCCCGAGTCCAGACAGTAGTGATAATATTCTACCAGAAGCACCGCTGCCTCCTGCTGCTGCTGCTGCACCGGTTGCCGGTGCACCAACTGAGCTGGAGCCACCAATGCAGCCTAGTACTAATACTGGATCGGGAGGAGAAGAGTTAGGGGAGGATGACCAAGGCGACAAGGTGAACACTAATACTGGATCAGGAGGAGCTGCAGCTGCAGTAGGAGCACTGCCACTTGTTGATAACACACCTTTTGATAGTGCTAGCAGCTTCATCGGCCACGGATTTATTGCATCTTCTTCTTTCTACTTTGCTCTCATCCTTTGTGTCTTCTTCTAGACTACCATGTTCGAGTCCGAAGTCACCATTGTTTCTGTTTTGCTTTGATTCAAGTGTTGTGGGAGTAAAGTGTGATTGTTGTAAAGGTGAAGTGTGTGCGAATGTTTATGTAAACGTTGTTGTTCTACTTGGGCTTATTTTGTAAAACGAACAGTTTAAGTGTTCATTAATTAGAAGTTGTGCTGCATTAATATTTCAGCCATGATCCTCACCTTTGAACGAACGCTTCAGTGTTCAGAACAAATGTAAAATTGAAGTACATATCAGAAGAACCGCGCCCTTTCCATAGATGACAACAATGTTACATATATAAAATACCAGACAAATTCTGAAAAAGGTAGCAGAAAATAAATCTTAAGCCTCCAGCTCCTCAAATTACTAGCTTCTACGTTCTAAGCTACTACTTGAAATGTATGTCGGCATGCTTCTTTTTATTTGCAGTCATTTAAAATATTCAAGTGGCTCTTCTCCTACATTTTTTTTTAAAATTAAAGATTCGTTCTGCTTTCAATATTGTATTTATAAGTGTAGAGGAAAGTACATAGAGCCTTAATTCACACTCAGTTTATCTCTAGAGACTTGACGAAAAAGATTTAGTTACTTAAAAGATACATGGAGATATGCAAGAGCATAGAGCTGTATTGACTCAGCTTGTAGTACATGACCACATCAACTGATCTATCGATCTATACCGACGAGTTTTCAAAAGTCATACAGTACAATTTTGGTTTTTCAAACATATGTTGCACCTCAAGACTTCGAGGTTGCTTGCTGGAATTCCACCAACCGGAAATTGATTAATGTAGCTCCATATCATAGTTTCAAACCATGTTTAAAGACCAAATCCATTGAATGCTTGCTGAAATTGCATCAACTTATCACCATCTTGTAATCCCTTGAACTTGATCATTCAAGCGTTTTAGTTGAAGTGATTATAAAGTTCTTAGAAGCTACTACTATAATCTAAGAACTAGTCAAATCTATTTTATTTATTGTTTTAACTAATATTGTCTTTCTGTATCTTAAATCTGTAATTGAATAATACCAGATTTTTATCTTTTCAATCTTGGTCGGAGCACCATTGCCTCACTGAACATTATAAGCTTCAACAAATTGAACAGGACAGCCTCAGCACAAAACTTCACAAACAATCAGACTCAATAGCTATCTTCTTGCAAAATCAACAATCAGCCAAATCAATCGAACCGCAAAAAGGACCGACATAGTCGAACTTTCAGTATCTTAGTTGGAACTTCGAACCATGATATCAATACCATAACAAAACTTCGAAGCCAACTGATCATTTCAATTTCGCTCGATGAGAAAAGTTTTTATTGCGAATGTTTCATATTTCAATCACAATTAGAGGCCTTGGCCTAGAATCTTTCATCAATGGCACATCCTCCATGTCACCAACATGTTAATCTGAGTAAGAACCGAAGAGAGCGAACGCAATGGTAAGTTACCGTATTGAATTCCCGAGTTTAATCGCACGCAGTTTCTTGAAACAATATTGCACTATCTACGACACTAAAATGTATGAGCAATTTGTCTCCCAAAATAAAACAGACAATTTCCGCAGTGCAATGCTTGCAAGCAGAGCGACGATAAATGCAAGAGAAAATTGAATTAAGAGCAGCGGGGGAAGAAGAGTACTAAGTGAATTTTATATCCAATTCATTTAGAAATTTGAAGCGTATTTATAGTTTTGGAAATGCCTATTCGATCCAACCGTCGGAATGTTTGAAAAGCTTGTGATCCTTTAACTAAGCGTATTTATAGTTTTGTATCCATTGACTTTAAGCGGGAGCAGAAATGGGCGCAAGCGCTAGTGTAGGCATGGGGCGGTGCGTTGCACCATCCCTTATAATGATCATGGTTACTCATGCTTTACTAGTTCTACCGTATCCCAGCCCTAGTATGTAAGACTTTGTTGGGTCATATCTTACAATATGTTGGACCATCCTTATTCCTTTGGTCACTTCTTCCTTATTAGTGCCTCTTTCACTTATTCATTTTCACTCACTCAATTATGCTGCCGGTAATAAAAACAAAGGACAGAATCTTACCAAAGACAATAATCCAAATCAAACAGGTGGTTATCTCAATCGAGGCAGAGGCATATGGAATAACTAACCAAAATGTCAGATTTGTGAAAATACTGGGCATGCAGCACTGAAATGTTACTGTAGACTCAGTACAAACTATGTCTCAAATCAAGGTGAAAGCAATCAAAAGGGAACAAATCCCAACGCTAGTATTATCCAAGCACAGAATGATTCAACAACACAAGGCAGTAGTAAAGAATACAATCAATCTGAAGTTGCAAGGGAAGATCACATTCAAGATGACAATTGGTACCTAGATAAAGGTGTCACTAATCACATGACAAATAGTTTGGACAATCTCAATCTTGTAAATAGGGAGTACAGAGGTAAACAGTGTATTAGCATGGGTAATGGTAAATGCATTAATATAATACTGTTATAAAATGCAAGAAACAACTTTATTTGAATAACTTATTGAGGGTGCCCAAAATTAAAAAGAATTTAATGAGTGTGTCTAAATTTGCAAAGGATAATAGTGTATACTTTGAATTCTTTCCTAAATATTGTTTAATCAAAGACATGCTAACACATAAAAAAAATTTGCAGGGTAATGAGGTGGATGGACTCAAACTATGTAATGAATCATAGTGAATGCAGTAAAAATTCTTTTGACTTATGTCACTATAAGTTGGGTCATCCCAATGTTAGTGTCTTGAAAAACATTCTTAATAGTAATAATATTCCATTTAATGATGCTACTTTACCCTATGTATGTTCTTATTGTCAATTAGGAAAAAATCATAAACTATCTTTTCAGGATTCATCCACTGTTTACTCTAAACCTTTTAATCTAGTTGTAACTGATCTTTAGGGACAACCCCAATTTTAACTGATTTTGGATATTAATACCATGAGTCATTTATAGATGCATTCTCTAGCTAGATACACTTGGATATATCTTTAAAAGTGGCAAGTCAGAGACACATATTATAGTTGTCAACTGTATCAATATGATAGAGAATCAGTTTAAGGTCAAAGTAAAAATTATTCAGTCTAATAATGGAACTGAATATAAATCTCTTAGCAATTATTTTAAGGGTAAGGGAATTATTCATAGAACAACATGCCCTGTACTTCAGAGCAAAATGGTATTGTCGAAAGAAAACATAGACATATTGTTGAGAATGGGTTAACTCTATTAGCACTGGCATCATTGCCACTAATGTTCTTGTCTGAATCTTTCAATACTACTGTTTATTTAATAAACAAAATACCCACAGAAGTTTTGAAAGATTTAAACCTACTTGAAAACCTATATAATATTAAGCCTGATTATCATTGTTTAAAAATGCTTGGATGTCTATGTTTCCCATGCTTAAGATCATATAATACTAACAAATTAAATTTTAGATCTAAACCATGTACTTTTATAAGATTTGCCACAAATTAGAAATGGTATAGATGTATAGATGAAAATGGAAAAATATTTATTAGCAGACATGTTGTTTTGAATGAAAATATATTTCCTTATAGATCAACTGAAATTAAAACCACAAACAAGCTTTACAAATTGTAAGAGAATATACCCTTTATACCTAACTATCTGACTTACAACGGACTGGCAATGAGAGAGTGGTTGTTGATGCTCAAAGTCAACATTAATTGAAACCAATTTATTTAGTTTTGAGAACAATGAGCCATCCAGCCTCGCCACTCCTTTACCTATAACAAGAGAAAGCAATGATGTTAAAAATGAAAATATTCAATAAGTGGAAGAAATTGCTAATGAATTAAATGCTACCTCACCAGCTACTACCACCAGTTCAAGTAATGAAACTACATCCATAAATAATCAGTCAGTTCATACTGGACATCCCATGATTACAAGAGCCAGAAGTGGTATATTCAAACCAAAGACATATGTAGCCAGCATCACATCTGATGAATCAGTCACATATAATCAAGCAGCCAATCATAAATATTGGAGAGAAGCCATGGATGAGGAGTACAATGCTCCCATCAAAAATAAAACATGGGAATTAGTTCACAAGCCAGATAATAAAATCTAATAGGCTGCAAATGGATTTCAGATTAAAGAAAAATCATAATGGATCAATAAACAGATGCAATGCAAGGCTGGTAGTTAAAGGCTACACACAAGAATATGAGTTTGATTATACAGAAACATTCTCTCTAGTCATTAAACCAACAACAATAAGGCTGATATTTACTATTGCACCGAAGAATCAATGGAGCATCAAGCATCTAGATGTGAACCATGCTTTCCTCAGTGGAACATTAGAGGAAGAAGTATATACGCAACCACCAGATGGCTACATACAGGATTCAAACCTTGAGTGTAAACTAAACAAAGCAATTTATGGGCTAAAAAAGTCACCCATGGTTTGGTTTGATAAACTCAAATCAACATTAGTCAAAATTAGCTATCTCCTGCAAAATTTGATAATTCTTTGTTTACAAAAATCAACAGTACTTCAACTATATATATTTTGATATATGCTGATGACTTGATTGTTACAAGTAATAATGAGAAAAAAAATAAAACAGATTACAAGCTATCTGAACCTATAACTTTCAATGAAAGACCCGGGCAATGTTTCATATTTTCTGGGCATTGAAGTGCAAAAAATTTCCGAATTAGAATTATTTCTATATCAGAGAAAATATATTGTAACAACCCGGAAATCCGAGCCAATTTAAAATTTTTATTTTGGCAATTTTAATGAATTTTGAATATTTAAAATGATTTATTTTAAATAATAACGACGAGAAAATTATTTTGAATAGAATTAGAACATATATATTTATATAGATCGTCGTTAGAATATAAATATTTATTTTAAATATAAAAGGAATTGAAAATGGCGCGGTAGTTCGAAAATTCGATTTCAGACTTCAAATGAATGTACAGGATTCAAAATAAACCGGATTTTAGCGAAACCAAAATATTAGAATCTAATTGAGAACATCTTTCCAACGAATCCGAAAAATTGAAATTTCATAGCGGGAATCAAAAGCTACGCCCAGTTGAAAATTCAGAATAGTCGCTATGGAATTTTGGCCCTTAAAAATGGAAATTTTGCAAACGACGTCGGTTTTCGACGAAACCACTTTTGTTGGATCCGGGATGTCTAGTTATTGCTCCAAAATTCGTAATTTTTGAAATCAATATGTGAGCGTGGCGAAGTAAAACGCGTTTTAACAGTTTCAGTCAATTTTGATCGACCAGAAAATGGCTATTTTTCAAACTGTCTAAGAATTTGATAAAATTAGTTTTGTTAGGACCGTATCGTCAATACGAAGCTAGGAAATATTTTTTGGGAACTGTTAGAGTCCGTATGCGGCCCCGGTAAATTGAAATGTGCGTTCAAATTCAATATATAGATTTATATTTTGATTTTGACGGAAACAGGTCGAAACAGCCGAATTGGCTTGCGAAGCATATCCCATTGTGTTCGGAATGGGGGTAATTAGCTAGGAGCAACAGTCGGTGAGTTCGATTCAGAGTTCGAATGGAACACTAACTAAAAGGATAATAAGATAATAAAATAATTAATATATAAACTTTGGCCCCCCTTTTTCTCTTTAGACCAGTCAAACAAAGGGAAAAAAAAGAAAAAAAGAAAAGAAAACCTAAAATCGATCGAGCCCTCCAGCAACCGCCGATGCCATCGCCTTCGCCCCCTCACCGTCGACGTCCACTGCACCACCGAGATTCGGCGCCCTCCCTCCATCGCGAGCTCAGAGTAACGCACCACCATCGAACTGCTTCAGCCCCTCCTCCCTTCGCTCTACTCCCCCTCTGATGCCGCCAAAGTACCCCCTCCGTCTGTCCCCCGTCCCCTCTGTCAGAGATGAACGTTGAAGCCAACAAAGGTGAGATTTTTAGTTTTAATTCATTTTTAAAATCTGATTTTATTCATGGTTAAAATCAGTTTTTTATATGTTAAAACATATTTTAAAAAAAATATCAGTTTTATACGTTTAAACATAGCAGTGTAAAAATATAAGTTTGATTATAAACATAGCGGTGTAAAAATAGGATCTTTCTTCGGGTAAAGATAGGATTTTTTTATCGTGAAAAGATTCGATTTTTAAATATATAAAGAAGTGATTTTTCTATATAATAACAAAATAAAATTTACTTTGCTTTCAAGAATAAAAATGTAGCGATATAAAAATATAATCTTTTATATATGTAGCGAAATAAAAATATGATTTTATGTATATAGCGCTGAAATAAAAATGTGATTTTTATAGCATTGAAATAAAAATGTGATTTTTTATATGAACAGCATAAAGAAGACTGCGTTGACATGGCAGACAAATCCAAACCGTTCAGAAATAAAGAATGGAGGAGTGGAACCCTCGGTGAGAACTTCTCACTTTAATTCTTGTTTTCTAGTTAATTATATACTAGGATGCAGACGGTGCTTAGCAGCACCCGACACCCGTTGTCCACAGACTATGGACGACTTGTTTGATTTTGTTGTGTGGTGGAAATTGATTGTGATGTGAAATGAATGGAAATAAATATTCATGTGTTGAAATAAAATATTATATAGTTAAAAATATAATTTTTAACGCGAATGTGAATAAATAAATATTCATTTACAAATCGAAAGATTTGTTTATGTACACCCATTTGAAGGATATTGATTGGGACGATGAATTTTACACGTCGCCCAACTACACAAATAGTATTCAATGTTTGTTGATTTGAAACCCCACACGGGTGTTGTGATGATATTTGGCGTACACTAATCCCAATTATTTAGTTGTATGTCGATCGACTGGTCGACAGACTGTGTAAGCGTTAATTATTTATATTTAATGCTTATGCAGTTGTGTGGTGCACTTTGGATGATGGTTGATTATTTATCATTGCTATTA
Source organism: Allium sativum (assembly GCA_030737875.1). Lineage (NCBI taxonomy): Eukaryota > Viridiplantae > Streptophyta > Magnoliopsida > Asparagales > Amaryllidaceae > Allium > Allium sativum. The sequence goes on from CM060920.1 coordinate 720,798,733, forward strand.
TATACATGTGTTGTATGGAATCTATATGATTAACATTATATGGTAATTGATTGGGCCTCATTCCAATCTGGAAAATAAAGAATATTATAAAATAAAGATTCTTGTGTTGAATAGAATAAATAGTCATGTGTTAACGATACTCATGTGTTGAAAGAAATATATATATTCATGTGTTGAAGAAAATATTCATTTGTTGAATAGAATAACGAAGTTATTGAAAGCCGTGTTTGTAACACCCCACTCCCGCTATGATCACTCACAATGGGAATGCCATAACATCGGTGGAGTATTTTAGTGAATATAGAACAGAAAAATTACAACAAGACAGATATAAATAGTACTTGAAATTTTAAAACATCATCTCATAACAGCGGAAGTAAAACATGTCTGGTTACATCATAAACCCACAATAAAAGTCAAGTACAATATCCATCAAGATAAAGAAGTACATAATCCCATTCTCATACAATAGCCAAAACAAAAGGAAAGATAACTGGAGCTTTACATCTACCCAAGCTCCTAAAGACTGGAACAGCAATCCGATCAAGCTCCACTACTGCTAGGATCCACCACAGGACCTGAGGGTTGGGAAAAAGATAAAAACAACGGGGTCAGACATAAGTCTGAGCGAGTCCTATAACTTTAACAATACAATCGTTAAAGTAACCAGAGAAGACATAACTTGATATACGGTAACATATAGGGATGAACGGCTATACTAAGCAGTCAACTAAACTAAGATAAAAGATAAAGACGCATCTACCCTTCCTAAGGTAAATTACTAAACTGCACCACACCAGTCGTTCCTAACTTAAAGGTTGATCCCACCCATGGACTTATAAAATTAACTTAATAGTACTTGCGTACCCCTAGGTGACCAAGTAGGCGCCACAGGGCCCTACAATCCACTAGGTGTACACACTACCCCCCATTCGATCGGCTCCCTAACGTAGATACCCGTGCTGGCCCCACCGTGGGGTGTACCATTCCCCAACGTGGCAACCTGATAAAACTAACGGTGCACGGCTTATATCTACACGATGCAACAACGGCTTACCTACCAGCCCGGGCCCACTCCCGCATATGAAGCCCGTTGGACTTGCGTTGCCACCGCTAACCCGTTTTGGCCTCTTATAATCAAGCCCAATATGCGTGTCCCGTCACTCGACATGGGTCGAGCCCACAAAGATACGTTTGGGATATTGGTTGAAATGGGCCCCCACAAGCTACCCACTTAAGCTTGTCCAATATCTAGTGTATCCCACTTAACCCTTTAATCATGTTTAATTACATGTTTCTCTTGGTTAAGTATTCTAATCGTATTTTCTATTGCCACCCAAGGCAACCCACTATATTTCACATGCCACCCAAGGCACCCACTTAACCCCTCATGTCCCATTACGTGCTATTATGGTTAAGTGTTTCTTAATTAATTAAGACTGTGATCTCCCGTAAAGACCTCCCACATTAGACTGGCTGTTATGACCGCCTGGTTAAGCCGGTAGAATCCGGGCAGTCTTACGTCATAACAGAGTCTAACCTCGTGTCTTTACCTTAATCACGTATTTAATTTATGGCCAAGACCTCTCACATTGGGCTGACGTTTGTAGCAACTGGTTAAGCCGGTCGGGTCCGGGCAGTTTTACACTACAAATGAGTCCAACCTCGTGTCTTAGTCGATTAATTACACCTAATTAATCACCCCCATATTAATTATCCCTAAATTAATATCAAGTTTTTCTTAACATGGGTAGACCTAACTCAATAGGTAAATTCCCATGGGGTAGACCTAACTCAATAGGTAAATTCCCAACACATAGTATGGGTACACCTAACTAAATAGGCAAATTCCCATACTATGTTCATTTATCTTATATTATGCATAATTATATTAATTTCACATAATCTTATTAACCTATGCATTTAATTACCCCATCGTCCCCACGTAATTTCGTTCTCATGATATAACACATACAAAAGGTGTCAACTTGCATATGAATGAACATGTTTCGAAGGTGCCATCTTGCATATTAACAAACACATAACTTGCACATGCACTTGCATAACATGTCACATAACTTGCATATAATATGTCACATAACTTACATATTCACTTGCATAACAAACTTGCATATTAACTCATAGACTTGCATAATGTGTCATCATGAACTTGCATATTTACAAACATGTAACTTGCATATTTACTTACATGTGACTTGCATATTAACAAACATGAATCTTGCATATTAACAAACATGTAACTTGCATATTAACAAACATGTAACTTGCATATTAACAAACATGTAACTTGCATATTTACATACATGAATCTTGCATATTAACAAACATGTAACTTGCATATTAACAAACATGTAACTTGCATATTAACAAACATGTAACTTGCATATTTACATACATGTAACTTGCATAGCATATCACCATGAACTTGCATAACATGCATATGATTACATAGCCCACAACTTGCATATTTAGCATCATGCAAACATAACATACATCATATTAAACTTGCATAAACTTACATACTCAACATGCATAAACATACATACTCAACATGCATAAACATAAGATTAATGCTAACATCATATCATATGATTCAAAGCTCATTCACCCACATACAAAACCATAAATCTCATCACATCTCATCTAATTAGTTTACCAAAAGATCATCAAAGTGATAGAAACTCACTACTAGCAATTTTGCACACCAAATGAAGAAGATTAAGATGCTAAGAAGGGATTTGAGGTTGATTAGAGAGTGATTAGCATGCAACCCTCTTCATTGATTTGTGGAGGCCATGATCAAGTTGCATTTTGCCATAGTTTAATTACAAGGTTTAATTATGAATGAATTAGGGTAGGGTTGGGGTCTTATTTATAGGATTAGAAAGTGTTTTAGGCCCTTAGATTAACCCTAGATTAGATTAGGACCCTTAGATTTCGGAACCCTCTAGAACATAGCCCTAGACTCAGCCAAGACCAAACCTGGTGCACCCAGACCAGCAGGGCCGACACCCTGTGTCGACACCCCTGTCGACAGGGCTGTCGACACCCCTGTCGACACCCCTGTCGACATGGCTGTCGACACGGGGCTAGGCGGGAATTTTCCCCCCTTTCCTCTTTTGGCTCCAAACTTGTTTTTCAAATCTGAAATTTAAATTTAAATTTCCTAAAACTTCTTTGGGCCATAACCGGGCCGTACGGACTCCGATTCTCGAAAACTCGGACTCTATTTCGCGTATTTTTCCGAGACGAACGCAATGACGCAGCCCGTTTCCCCTGGTTCTTCCATCTGAGATTAATTATACTTTAATTTCTAACCATTAGCGTTAATTGAAATTCGGGGTGTTACATTCTCCCCTACTTAAAGGATTTCGCCCTCGAAATCTCTAAGTTACGAAGAACGTATCCTACCAACCAAACAACCATCTACTAAACCATCAACCACAAGCAACCATTATCCTTAGAAACTTCTAATGATGTATGAACATATGCAGAAAGTGTGTGTATATGTCTGTATACTAATGCAAAATCAGGCGGTCTACTGATTCAGTCGACCTCCTTAATGCAAACCATGATAGTGCCATGCATCCAATATGTATGCGAAACCCTATTGACACATACAAATTTCTACATGCGTGCACAACCATACACAAAAATGCATCATCCATATGATAACACAGCCATGATACATCCATCAATACTAACTACCACATCCATTTATGCAATATGCAACATGAAGTGTCTGAGCCGATCTAGTGCCTAATGTGTGTGTATATGCATCCACGAGCAACCACTAGCAATCAATTGCATCCACATGCATCCATCAACCATAACATGTTTCAAACACATGTTTCAACCATAGGTTTTACCCTATCTAAAGGTCATAGGTACTAGCGAGAGGATATACTAAAGATAAGATAAGTACTAGACAAGCGATAAAGGAGAAGTTAAAAGACATACTCTCAAAAAGAAATGGATACAAAGAACGCATCTTCGCTTCCGTCTCCCAAGTAGCATTGCTTTCGTCATCTCCCCATTGCACTTTAACTAGCTGAACTTCTCTGTTCCTTAACTTCCTAGTTTCTGACCCAAGGATGCGAGTAGGAGCTCGTCGAATCGTCGCATCACGCTCTACCTCTACATCTCTAAGCAAGCTCGGCTCTACCACCTCTGCGGTCTCATGTAAGCACTTCCTCAGATGTGATACATGGAATACATCATGAACACCACTAAGTCTGTCGGGCAACTCCACCCTATATGCCATCCGTCCGATCCTTTCCTTAATAGGAAACGGCCCAACAAACCTTGGTGCTAACTTCCCAACGGACCCGAAGCGAACAACATTTCTCAACGGAGATACTTTGACAAAAACCATGTCCCCAACCTCAAACTCAAGATCCGTCCTTCTCTGATCCGCATAAGATTTCTGTCTGTCTTGCGCTGCCTTCATCCTTCTACGAATTAAATCAATCTTCTCTGAAGTCTCTCTAACCATATCTGGCCCAAGCAAGATCTTATCCGTAGATTCCCACCAACATGTAGGAGATCGACAAGGCCTTCCATAGAGAGCTTCGAAAGGAGCCATACCAATACTGGACTGGAAGCTGTTATTATATGCGAACTCCACCAAAGGAAGATGTTCTTCCCATGTACCTCCAAAATCCAAGATACAAAGCCTCAAGAGATCTTCTAAGATACGATTCACCCTCTCGGTCTGACCGTCCGTCTGAGGATGATATGCGGTGCTCAAACACAACTGAGTCCCTACCGCCTCTTGCAAACTTCTCCAAAACTCACTAGTAAAGATAGGATCTCGATCACTCACAATGCTGGATGGTACGCCATGCAATCTAACAATCTCTCTAACATAGACTGAAGCAAGCCATGGAGCGGTCCTCTTACTCTTCACGGGTATAAAATGGGCACTCTTGGTAAGTCTGTCCACCACAACCCAAATTCCCGTATTGCCCTTCCTCGATCTCGGTAACCCATCGATGAAATCCATCGAGACACTATCCCACTTCCATTGCGGGACTTCCAATGGGTGTAGCAACCCACCGGGTTTCCTTTGCTCCGCTTTAACTTGTTGGCATACTAAGCATCTAGCCACGTATTCGGCCACATCTTTCTTCATACCGGCCCAGAAGAAAACTCTCTTCATGTCTTGGTACATTTTGTCTCCTCCGGGATGAATAGTCATTCTTGAACGATGTGCATCATCCAAAATAGCCTTCTTCAAACCCTCATCTTGCGGTACACAAAGTCTACCGTCTCTATGCAACCATCCCCTATCATCTATGGTGTATCTACCCAAATGGCTGGACGACTCCCCCCTTATCAGCTTCTCTACCAACTCAACCAACTGTGGGTCGTCTCGCTGAGCCTCGCCAATCCGTCCCAAAAGGGTAGGTCTAACTTCCAAGGATGCCAACAAACCAGGTACAAAGTCAACAGAAGGTCTGAAGTCGAACAAAGAAAGAAACTCCAAGCTTCGCCGTTCCATGAACAATGGACTCAAAGATAGCCTTTTTCTACTCAAGGCGTCTGCCACCACGTTACCCTTGCCAGGGGTATACGCTATCTCAAAATCATAGGATGCTAAGAACTCCATCCACCTTTGCTGTCTTAAATTTAAATCCTTCTGAGAGAATAAGTACTTCAATGATTTATGGTCAGTGAACAACTCGAATCTCTCACCAAGAAGATAATGGCGCCAAGACTTAAGTGCGAAAACAATCGCGGCCAACTCTAGATCATGGGTAGGGTAATTCTTCTCATGCACTCTCAATTGTCTCCCTCCATAGGCTATTACCCTTCCCTCCTGCATCAAGACTGCGCCCAATCCTGTTCCACAAGCATCGGTATAAACAACAAACGGCTTACTCCCATCTGGAAGCACTAAAACCGGAGCGGTGGTCAAAGCTCTCTTTAACCGTCGGAAAGCATCATCACAATCTACGTCCCATGAGAAAACCAGATTCTTCTTCGTCAAGCGGGTTAATGGGGCTGATATCTTCGCGAAGTCTTTGATGAACTTCCTATAATATCCTGCCAACCCCAAGAAACTTCTTACCTCGGTAGCATTTTTAGGAACTTTCCAATCCTGGATAGATACTATCTTTGCGGGATCCACAGCTATCCCTTCCTTAGAGACCACATGCCCTAAGAATCGCACCTCTCTTCTCCAAAAATGACATTTAGAGAATTTAGCTTTAAGACTATGTGCTCGAAGAGTCTCCAACACTTCCCTGAGATGTAAGGCATGCTCTTCTTCACTCTTGGAAAAGACCAAGATGTCATCCACAAAGACCACTACAAACTTATTCAGATACTCTCTGAACACTCTACTCATTAGATCAACAAAGTATGCAGGGGCGTTTGTCAACCCAAATGGCATCACAAGCCACTCATAAAAACCATCCGGAGTCCGGAAAGCAGTTTTCTCTATACTGTCCTCCGCCACTCTCAACTGATGAAACCCTGTAGCTAAGTCCATCTGCGAAAATACTGAGGCGCCAACCAACTGATCAAAGAGATCATCTATCCTTGGTAATGGGTGTCTATTCTTCTTCGTGAGCTTATTAAGTTCTCTATAATCCACACAAAGTCTGAGGGACCCATCCGCCTTTGTGGCAAATACCACTGGAGCTCCCCACTCCGATATACTCCGCCTTATGAACCCCTTCTCAAGCAACTCCCCTACTTGCTTATGAAGTTCTCTTCTCTCACGCGGAGCCATGTGGCGCACTGGCAAAGACACTGGTTTGGCATTATCCACCAAATAAATTCGGAAATCTATCTCCCGCTTCGGAGGCAAACCCTTCACTTCTTCAAACACATCCAGATATTCCCGGACCACTCTGACAGAACGCAAACTCTCAACCGAAGCATCGAGCGATTCAAGATAACTTAGCAAAACAGATTCCATGGGATTACAAGAGATCTCGAGAGTATTACCCAAGCGGGCCATAAGCCTGACAACTCTCCTTTCACAATCAAGAACGGCACCATTACTGGATAACCAGTCCATGCCCAAAATCAACCCATAGCCCGTGAAGCCTAATACAAAAGCATCACATCTAAACTCAATGCTAAGTATAGAAATTTTCAAACCCAAACATATCATAGACAGATATATGGAGCCCCCAATTGGGTTTGAAACAACCAAGGGATCATCAACTAGACTTGTGTCTAAGTGCAGTGACTCAACTAACGATGATGAGATAAAAGAATGCGATGCGCCAGAGTCAAACAAAGTACGAACTGGATGATCACACAGAAAAACCAGACTTTCAACGGAAATAGTTCTACCTCTCTGCTGAATCGGTGGAACTGAGAGAGCCTGAACTTGCCCCCCTGACTGAGGTGGTGCTATAAGAGCTTGCACCTGACCTCCTGAGGTAGACCCCGTCTTCTGCCCCTTCTTTGGGCAGTTTTTCACAAGATGCCCTGCTTCACCACAATGAAAGCAACCGGTCTTCTTCTTTTTGCGACAATCCTTACTGAGGTGCCCTGGTGTCCCACAATTAAAGCACTTCTTCTTTGTCTTCTTCTTGTCACCATTGCCTTTTCCACCCTTGCCCTGTTGTTGTTGTTGCGGTTTCTTCTGATCCCCCTTTTTCTCTGGTGCCTTAGAATTCTTATCATCCTCATGCATAAGTGCCATGTAGACAAGCTTCTCAAAGGTGGCCCCCATAGGAATGTGAGTCATAGCTATTCCTTGCAATGGTTCGTTCAAGCCTCTAACGAACCTCAAAGCCTTCTTCTCCGGTGTATTCACCAACTCTATGCCAAACCTTGCTAATTGATTGAATTTGTTGACATATTCTTTCACCGTGAGATTCCCTTGCTTCAAATTCAAGAACTTCTCCATAAACAGATTCTCTTCCGCCCTTGAGAGAAACTTAGCCCCAAACCTTTGCTTAAAATCTGCCCAAGAGTCAACAGGGCGTTCTCCATTAGTGACCTCCCACCAGAATGAGGCCTCTCCCTTCATCAACCAAGCCGCCAACTTGACTTTCTTTCCCTCTTCCACTTCAAAGATATCTAGCAACTCTTCAACTTCTTTAAGCCAATCTCTAGCCTCTACGAAGGTCTCTGAACCTAGAAAAGGTTTTCCTCCTATAGCCTTGAACTCCTTGCAAACCTTAGCAAAATTATCCACTCTAGGCTGAGGAGGAGGAGCGGTTGTCTCTGGTGTAGTAGCATTGGCTGGACCCGCAGCCGCGGCCCTAGCCTCTTGCAACCTCCTATACCATAGTGGTATAACTAAACCCTCCGGGATGTTAAGATCTTCAGCCATGCTGAAACGAAAGAGGAAAGATTCAAAAAGGAGATTCCGAAAGATAAAGATATGGCTATTGGGGATTATGCTTTTCTTTTTCAAAAACTTTTTCTCTTAGAAGACATGCTTTTGAAAATACTCTTAGAAAATAATTTTTCTAAAAAAATTATCTGTTCTGGTAACCTTAAGCTCTGATACCACGTGTAACACCCCACTCCCGCTATGATCACTCACAATGGGAATGCCATAACATCGGTGGAGTATTTTAGTGAATATAGAACAGAAAAATTACAACAAGATAGATATAAATAGTACTTGAAATTTTAAAACATCATCTCATAACAGCGGAAGTAAAACATGTCTGGTTACATCATAAACCCACAATAAAAGTCAAGTACAATATCCATCAAGATAAAGAAGTACATAATCCCATTCTCATACAATAGCCAAAACAAAAGGAAAGATAACTGGAGCTTTACATCTACCCAAGCTCCTAAAGACTGGAACAGCAATCCGATCAAGCTCCACTACTGCTAGGATCCACCACAGGACCTGAGGGTTGGGAAAAAGATAAAAACAACGGGGTCAGACATAAGTCTGAGCGAGTCCTATAACTTTAACAATACAATCGTTAAAGTAACCAGAGAAGACATAACTTGATATACGGTAACATATAGGGATGAACGGCTATACTAAGCAGTCAACTAAACTAAGATAAAAGATAAAGACGCATCTACCCTTCCTAAGGTAAATTACTAAACTGCACCACACCAGTCGTTCCTAACTTAAAGGTTGATCCCACCCATGGACTTATAAAATTAACTTAATAGTACTTGCGTACCCCTAGGTGACCAAGTAGGCGCCACAGGGCCCTACAATCCACTAGGTGTACACACTACCCCCCATTCGATCGGCTCCCTAACGTAGATACCCGTGCTGGCCCCACCGTGGGGTGTACCATTCCCCAACGTGGCAACCTGATAAAACTAACGGTGCACGGCTTATATCTACATGATGCAACAACGGCTTACCTACCAGCCCGGGCCCACTCCCGCATATGAAGCCCGTTGGACTTGCGTTGCCACCGCTAACCCGTTTTGGCCTCTTATAATCAAGCCCAATATGCGTGTCCCGTCACTCGACATGGGTCGAGCCCACAAAGATACGTTTGGGATATTGGTTGAAATGGGCCCCCACAAGCTACCCACTTAAGCTTGTCCAATATCTAGTGTATCCCACTTAACCCTTTAATCATGTTTAATTACATGTTTCTCTTGGTTAAGTATTCTAATCGTATTTTCTATTGCCACCCAAGGCAACCCACTATATTTCACATGCCACCCAAGGCACCCACTTAACCCCTCATGTCCCATTACGTGCTATTATGGTTAAGTGTTTCTTAATTAATTAAGACTGTGATCTCCCGTAAAGACCTCCCACATTAGACTGGCTGTTATGACCGCCTGGTTAAGCCGGTAGAATCCGGGCAGTCTTACGTCATAACAGAGTCTAACCTCGTGTCTTTACCTTAATCACGTATTTAATTTATGGCCAAGACCTCTCACATTGGGCTGACGTTTGTAGCAACTGGTTAAGCCGGTCGGGTCCGGGCAGTTTTACACTACAAATGAGTCCAACCTCGTGTCTTAGTCGATTAATTACACCTAATTAATCACCCCCATATTAATTATCCCTAAATTAATATCAAGTTTTTCTTAACATGGGTAGACCTAACTCAATAGGTAAATTCCCATGGGGTAGACCTAACTCAATAGGTAAATTCCCAACACATAGTATGGGTACACCTAACTAAATAGGCAAATTCCCATACTATGTTCATTTATCTTATATTATGCATAATTATATTAATTTCACATAATCTTATTAACCTATGCATTTAATTACCCCATCGTCCCCACGTAATTTCGTTCTCATGATATAACACATACAAAAGGTGTCAACTTGCATATGAATGAACATGTTTCGAAGGTGCCATCTTGCATATTAACAAACACATAACTTGCACATGCACTTGCATAACATGTCACATAACTTGCATATAATATGTCACATAACTTACATATTCACTTGCATAACAAACTTGCATATTAACTCATAGACTTGCATAATGTGTCATCATGAACTTGCATATTTACAAACATGTAACTTGCATATTTACTTACATGTGACTTGCATATTAACAAACATGAATCTTGCATATTAACAAACATGTAACTTGCATATTAACAAACATGTAACTTGCATATTAACAAACATGTAACTTGCATATTTACATACATGAATCTTGCATATTAACAAACATGTAACTTGCATATTAACAAACATGTAACTTGCATATTAACAAACATGTAACTTGCATATTTACATACATGTAACTTGCATAGCATATCACCATGAACTTGCATAACATGCATATGATTACATAGCCCACAACTTGCATATTTAGCATCATGCAAACATAACATACATCATATTAAACTTGCATAAACTTACATACTCAACATGCATAAACATACATACTCAACATGCATAAACATAAGATTAATGCTAACATCATATCATATGATTCAAAGCTCATTCACCCACATACAAAACCATAAATCTCATCACATCTCATCTAATTAGTTTACCAAAAGATCATCAAAGTGATAGAAACTCACTACTAGCAATTTTGCACACCAAATGAAGAAGATTAAGATGCTAAGAAGGGATTTGAGGTTGATTAGAGAGTGATTAGCATGCAACCCTCTTCATTGATTTGTGGAGGCCATGATCAAGTTGCATTTTGCCATAGTTTAATTACAAGGTTTAATTATGAATGAATTAGGGTAGGGTTGGGGTCTTATTTATAGGATTAGAAAGTGTTTTAGGCCCTTAGATTAACCCTAGATTAGATTAGGACCCTTAGATTTCGGAACCCTCTAGAACATAGCCCTAGACTCAGCCAAGACCAAACCTGGTGCACCCAGACCAGCAGGGCCGACACCCTGTGTCGACACCCCTGTCGACAGGGCTGTCGACACCCCTGTCGACACCCCTATCGACATGGCTGTCGACACGGGGCTAGGCGGGAATTTTCCCCCCCTTTCCTCTTTTGGCTCCAAACTTGTTTTTCAAATCTGAAATTTAAATTTAAATTTCCTAAAACTTCTTTGGGCCATAACCGGGCCGTACGGACTCCGATTCTCGAAAACTCGGACTCTATTTCGCGTATTTTTCCGAGACGAACGCAATGACGCAGCCCGTTTCCCCTGGTTCTTCCATCTGAGATTAATTATACTTTAATTTCTAACCATTAGCGTTAATTGAAATTCGGGGTGTTACAGTGTTGATTACATTTGCGCCATTTTGACGCGAACGACATTTATATCGATTATATTCGTTTTTATAATGAATATAGAAAAGGAAGTGATTTCAAAATCTAATATTTTGAAAATATTATCATTTATATATTAATGATATGGAACATTCAATTTCGATTTAAAATTGAATATGAAGTTGAAATTGTTTTGAAAACGAATTTAAAACGATTTATAAAATACGTTTTGAATTGAAATCGAGGAAATATATATAATATATATTATATATATTAAATGGCCTGAATAGAACGTGCCGCGCCGCGGTAGTTCACGAATTTTGACCATTGACTTCGAATTGACGTTACGGGAGATCCGACCGTCGGATTCTCCTAAAACCAGAACCGTTTGGATCGTATCAGAAAGAGCTTTCCAATGAATATTAGAAATTTGAAATCTAACGGTTGGATTTGGAATTAAGTCCAAATCAAATTTGAAAAAGCTCGCTGTAAGTGCAGTTTGGTGGCCTTTATTGAAAACCGACTGCACGGGCCTTGATAAAATTATTAAAAATATTAATAATTTGTGTAAAATCATAATATATGAATTGGAAAGAACTGGGATGAAAATTTCCACATTTGTAAGGATAAAAATATATTTTTATCGGAATGAACTAGTTATGAACTAGAATTATAATCCAATATTTTTGAATAAATAAATTGGATTTGAAGTGGTTTTAAAAATAATCAGAATTTCCAATACGTGAATTGGAATGGATTTCAATCGAAATTGTCTTTGGAATATTTCGATGTTGGATTTCGTGATTATACAGATATGGTTGTAGAAATTTGAAAGATATATTTATATCGTTATTTCCAATACGATATTTGTTTGTTTCAGAATTTGATATTGAATATAAGCTGATATATTTTCTATTCAGAGCCTTGTATTTAATATCAAATGGGATTTTGGGTTCGTCGTGAATGGTGTCTTGAATAACACTGTTCTTGAAACCAGCTTAGAAAAGAATAAATCTTTTAATTAAGATTTAGTGAAATTGTCCAGTTAATTAGTAATTAATTGGAATTGAATTTAAATTGGTTTTTGGGGTTTATCGTGAGCGGTGTTTTGAATAACACCTGTTCTTTAACCCGATTAACAATGGAATGTGATTTTGGGTTTACCGTGAACCGTGTTTTAGATGACATTGGTTCTTTAACCCAGTTAAAGACGAGATATTGATTTTTGGGAAGATTAAAACTAAGTGGAGTTTTAATGAATCTTAAATTAGATTAAAGTGATCGAGAATGGAGTATCACCAGTTTTGCTCCAAAGCGATAGTTAAATCTTTAATTAGATTTGAACGTGAAATGGTAATTAATATTTACCGATAATACTATGGTGTTAGATATGGAGTATTACCAGTCTTGCTCCATGGGATGAATAGGTTGGGAATGGAAAATAAAATAAATGATTACTTCAGTGTGGTTCGCTAATCCCGACTAGTTTGGAAAACCTTAACATGGTTTGAAATGATATCCAAAGGAAGATTAAAGAATAAATTTAGAAGAATTTATCTTTGATAAAATTAATGGGAACCTTTCCCTAAGAATGTGAATATTTGGATAAAAGAATATTCTGAATTGGAATGAGGCGTATGTCGTGTTTGTGTAACACTTGTTTATTATATACGCGGGTTATTCGGAAAGGCCGGGTTTATACCCATTCTGAATAACCGATTCGATGATAAGTCGAAGATGAAGACGGTGGTTGAAGAACGGAGGTCTTCACATCGTTTGGATGATTATTGATGATCTTAATTGGGTTGTACACCCAAGAGGAGGGAATCAGTTGGTGATCGTCCAGACGTACTTGAAGATCGATGGATATGCGAGGAATAAGGTTCCTCCGGTTTCGTTCAGACCCAGAACGAACTTATAAATGGACTGTGTGTCTGACATTGGATTTTATTCTGTGTGATTGATTTCTATTAAATATATATCTGTTTGGCGGTGGAGAATTTGTTCTCTTGCTTAACGCCCTTCTCTGAGACGTACGAGCTTAGAGGTTATATATCGATAGATATCAATCACATGACATGAATTGCCTATGTGGCATGCCTAAGTGGCAAATGATCAGGGCTTCTGTTGAAAAGCAAAGTCTTGTTGTTGATGATCAAAGCACGGCCTGTGTGGCACAACTTTGTATATAGCGTTAATTCGCGAGCCTCACACCTCGGTATGAGTCAAAAACGGGATAGTGACTGCACGGAGAGCACGACGTTTCTTTCTAACTATGGGTGATGTCAGTGACCTACCACCCCTGACATTTATATACTTTTTACCTGTGTGGTTGTTGGATGCGAGGCGCCTCGGATATAGGTCTGTTAGGAACGTGAAACGTGTGTTCAGGAATAACTAATCCTCAAAAGTAAGAGAGGACCGGCCCTGAAGATCCAGGATCGTTGTGTGTGGTCCTGAGACATTTGCTAGAGTGTCTCGCACGGAGAGGAGCTTGCCCCTTGTCTCGAATCATGATGGAATCCAATTTCCAATACGTGACATTTCGGTTTTATTTGTAGAGCCTAGTATGGCGACATAGTAGCATGGGATACTATGCCGTTTATGATTGATACTTATGATTGAAATTGTTTTGACACTATACACTTATAGTAATATCAAAATAATCTGTTTTTAAACGTATCAAGCATTCTTTGGCTATTATAAGGTAAAACCCTATCCTCTGGCTTGCGTTGCATTGTGTGATGGGGCCTGGGTCTTATAATAGCTTCATTTTTCTTTATTTAGCATTGCGCTATTTGTTTTATGCACTGGTATTCTTGGGAGGAAACCCGTTCCGTGTTATACGGCGTGGTCCCTTGATTTACCTAACTTTAAAATAAAGATTAATAACCGTTTTAGTTCTCACACCAGTCACATGACTGACCTGGAGTTTATTGTTTTAACCTAAACTCTGGGTGCCCCTATTTTCCACACGGCCAGCTAGTAGTTTTGGTTTTGCAGATTTATATTCACAGGATCCTGGTTTACAGCTGGAATGATATTCGGAAAGCTCTGTATCCGTATATCGCCTTCAGTTGTGTTTTGTATTATTTTTCCGCTGCTATGTATTTAAATGTAATTTAAATCTCTGATGTTTTTCGAATGTATATTTATTCATACTCTATATATTCTTGTACTCTGATGGAATTATTGTAATAAACAATGAAATGTTCTTCTGTTTGTGTTTTGATTTGTCGTGTTTTCAAAGCAATCTGTGCTTTCCTTCACGGGGAAGTTCGGGTCGTTATATATTAGAGCTACTCATGAAAACTGATATGGACAAAGAAAAACCACAGCTTACTCCTATGATTTCAAATCAACATTATTCTGAATTCAGGGGAGAAGCCATAATTAACACTAAACAATATAGAAGTGTTGTGGGAGCACCTCAGTGTGCTACCATAACACGACCTGATATAGCATTTAGTGTTAACAAAGTTGCTCAATTTTTGCAGGAGCCTAAAGATGAACATTGAAAAGCTGTTAAGAGGATCCTTAGATATCTAAAAGAAACAATCAATGTTAGACTAACACTTTAAGGAGACAGAAATCTTAATATTATCGAATATTCAAACTCATATTAGGCTGTTGATCTAGATGACATAAAATCTGTCACTGGATATTGTGTATACATTGGTGAAAAATTAATATCATGGAGTTCCAAAAAGTAATCAACAATATCAAAATCTAGTGCCGAAGCAGAATATAGAAGCATAGCTAGTGTGGCTATAGAAATTATTTGCCTACAGTCAATTCTCAGAGAGCTTTAACCAAATACATATGCTAGAGCAACCATATGGTGTGATAACCAAATTCTATTTACATGTAAGGCAACCCTATTCAACATGCCAGAACAAAACACATCGAAATAGATATCTATTTTGTTTGTGAATATAACAACCCAGATTTTTTAGAGGTTAAGTAATTAATTAATTTAATTATTTAGTAATTTTTTGGAGATTTAATGGTTTGTATTCAATACTTTTGAATAATTAATATAAATAGTGGGAATTAAGTTGAATTTACAATATTGTGTGAATTGGATAATTTAAAAAATTAATTGAATTTAGCTTCGAATTATATTAACGAATTTATTTATAAATGAAATTTGAACAAATTAATTATAATATAAATTAAATGAGCTCATAATGTCATGGTAGTTCGTAATATTACGTTTTGAACTTAAATTAAATATACAGGACCAATATAAGTTGGATTTATTTGAAACAAGAAACGTTCGAATCTATTGAACTATATTTTTCTAATTGAAGTGAAAAATCAAGATTTCATCTTATGGACTGTGAGTTATGTCCAAATAAAATATTCAGAAAGTCGCTATCGAATCGTTTATAAACTATAACGATTTATTATATATAAATCGATTTTAAATAATCCGAACGTCGTTTCAATTTAAAATATCGAGTTATAAATACAAATATATTTATTTTGGAGCTATATGATATTCTATTCGGATATGTATAATAATAATAATAATAATTTGTTATTATCAAATTGAGTTGTTTTTTAATTTATTTATATTTATCGATTTATTTAGGAATTTTTGCAAACGACCCCCGTTTTCGACAAAATCAGTATTATTGGATCTGCAATGTTAAACTATAGTATAAAAATAAGTTTTGTGATGATTCGATATCGTATGCGACCGCTGTAGCCATAAACAAATAGCTAGTTTACGTAGCGATTAATCAAATGAATTTAATTTGATTTAAAAAGAATTTGTGCATAATTTGAGATAACAATCGAACTAAAATGTGAAACCAATTCCATTGAATCCGTATTGATGTTTAGAATCATGATATGTATATAGTTCATTATTTTTGCTGATCGGGTAATTTGGTATCCAAAATAGTGTCGTTTTGCGTATAAAATATCATTTTGAGAGAACAATCTTGGAATGCAACGCAACTTGTTCCATTGGATCTGTATTTGTGATTTATTATAGGATTTCTATTTTCATATATATTGGACTTATTGTTTGATCGTGCGAACAATAAACGTATAAATTTTTATTTAATCATCTTATTGATTTAATATGGAATTTAAAAATAATCAATTTTCAAACGATTTCCGATCTCAACGAAACCAATTTTATAAAATCCGTATTGGATAATTATTGTAAGATTTCCAGTTCGGAGTCAATTGGAGTTATTTTGATGATCGTGCGCAATTTAAACGCGTATCGATTCACGTTATGAATTAAAAAGGGAGTTTACCCAAATGATCTCAGAATTCGATGAAACCAGTTCCAACATGTTTGGAATATTCTAGGATTTCAATTTTCGTTTCAACCGGAAGTCTTATAGGGTAGGTTTTGCGTGTTACTTCGGCCCTAAGTTTCAAAAATAAATAAAATAATATATAACTCCATGAATATATACCCTCTAAGTCTAAACCCTAAATTCCTTGTCTAGATGAACAACGCGTGGTCAACGCTGATGAGAGCTTCCACTAATGAATTTAACGGCTAAGGTTTTCAATCGAACTTCCTCGAATAACATGAAACCCACTCACCAATCAAAGAAATTTCCAACAACATTCTTCTTCAGCATGTCGAGATCCTCCAACTGGACGGTGGAGATGGGTTTTAATGCATCCAATCGCCAGAGTTTAGGGCTTGAAGCCGCCGACTTCAAGCTGAGTTTCTGGGGCGAGTACAATCTTGAGTTGAACGAGATTCATGACATCAGAGGCACGAAGGAAGGGATTCGATAGCAGGTGGACGTTGAGCTCCGGAGATCCAGGTTATGAACAACAATCGGAGGAAGGGTTCGAAATGTCTCGGTTGAAGCTAGGGAGGAATCACAGGTCTTGCTTGGGTAAAGGAAATTACGTCCCTAATTAGTTTGTTAATGATATAATTAAAATTGATAATATTATTTTTGAAAATCGTAAATTTAAACATGAATATCTTGTTCGTTTTAGGTCAAAATACAATGCGGTCATTCACTGTGACACCCCCACGTCGCTTAATGTCACCCATATGAGGATGCGTTAAGTCCTGTGAAGTGCAATAATAATACAGAGACTAAATGTAACAAGACAGAGTATAAAAATACAGTGGAAAACCTTTAAATTTTTATTTCAATTTAAATTCAACATTACATTTTCAAATGAACCATCAATGTCATAAAGTCATAAACTTTTGTCTCATAAATCATCAGAGTAAAAATCCATAAAATAATATTTCCTCACATTCCATAATAATAAACGTAAAAAAAACTGAAGTAATACGTGGAAAGATAAGTAATCCTAATCCAAGATGAATAGAATCATGATCACAGCTACTGTACGCCACCACTCTAAGAACCGGTGGGGGAAAGGAAGAGAGAGAAGGAAAAGCAAAATAGGTCAGACATAAAGTCTAGTGAGTTCTAGTGACTTTTAGCATAAGCTTAAGGTAAGTAGTACCAAGACAGATAAATGGTACTAGATATGGAAATACAGTAAAGTATGCAAGTACGAAGTAAACGAGATAACAAGGCAAGTTAAAGATCAAGTAAGCTTCTCGTTCAAATCCCAAGAACAAATTTCTGCACCAACTACTAGAATAACAGGATTAGGTTTTACCCTAATTACTACCCACGCGATCGGCTCCATACAAACACAAATAGCTTGTGCCAGCCACGACAGTAGGGGATATCAGTCCCTAACCCGTCAACTTATAAGACACAACCCTATTTGCTTGTGTTACAGCTTCTTGGTTTCACCTAATCAGACACATGCATGCTCATGACTCCACCGAAATGCGCCTGTACCCGCCTTAGAGACTTTGAGCCTCTTACAATCCAAATCAATAAAGCATGTCCTGGACCCTACCTAGTGTGAGGCCGTTCTATGATACCAACAGGTATATGACTGATATAGGTTCTACACAACAAGATTGACACAAGCCACCCCCTAGGATTGCGCCCCCAAATAACTAGTATTTAAAGAGTCCAAAAATAGGATATAAACAGCAAAACGTGGGGCCTCTTAGCTTATTAATTTACAGGTTTAACTTTGCAGGTTTAAGTTCATTAATAAGCATGGATGTAAATGACATTTCCTATATATGTTATTCTTTGTACAACCCCTGCACATAAACAAACAAACACCAACATATATATATATATATATATATATATATATATTACAGTAACCAATTTTATTTAATTTACATTTGATCCTCATATTTTGCATAACATATTCTACTTAATATTAAATTAAGTCCAGCCTATTCAGATTAACATGTTTTGCATATTCTTCCCTTTGTAATTACCCCAAATTTACAGTCAAAGGTTCCTTAATTGAAATATGCCTAATTCTCCTTATTGTCATTACAAGTTAATTATTCCAATTTATCACAATTATACGCATATCAAAGGGAAAAGGCCTAGGCTCTCGATGTCCTAGGATCAGCGTAAATTAAAAAGGAAAAGGAGAAAAAAGATCCAAATTCAAGTTGAATAAATAGGCGTAAAAAAACTGTAAATAAATAGAAGACAAAAATGGGGACAAGGAAGAAAGGTGTATACATGAACATATAATAATTGTAAACTGAATAGATAATTGACAGTAAAACAATAACATATAAACATTGTTACTTTTCAGATCCAAATCATTTACTATCAAAATACTGTTTAAATAGAAGATCTAAAATAACTAGAACTCACGGTGATTAGATTAAGATCCAAAAAAATGTCCCTTTAAAATTGTTGTTTAGAAAGACTAGAATTATCCCCTTTAATTTATGTTTTAGCAGCACCTCGGCATCTTCTTATTTTTATTCAGAAATAGTTTGGAGGAAGAAGAATGAATAATGTTTGTGTGTAAGAAAATGGCGAGGCTGCTAGCCTATTTATAGATTAGCTAGGATAATTCTAAACCGTTAGATTTTAGGTTTATAAATCCAACCGTACACCTCAAGCTGAGTCAGCGTACGTATGTTGTGTATAAAACAGTCCAGATTCAGAAGCACGATCGCATGCAGGTGGGTCGACCCACCTTGGACTCGGGTTGATGCTAGGGTTGACCTGCCTTAAACCTAGGTCAACCCCTATGTCGACTCTATGTTGACCCAAACTGGGTCGCCCACTTGTCGTTGCTTTTCTGTGCTGTTTCATTTTAAATTATTATATATAATTTACTATTTAGTCAAATCTTCTTTAGTTCATAACTTCTTTGTATTTTATCCGATTTATGAAAGCCAAGAGCCTATTTGAACTAGAATTTCGAAACAAACACAACGGTAAAGTATGTTTTACCTAATTATGAATATTTAATTAATATTCATTTTATTATCTTCTTAATATAATTACTGTGTATTAAAATATATGGTGTTACATTCTCCCCTCCTTAAAGGATTTCGTCCTTGAAATCTCTAAGTTAAGAAGAATTTTTCTAATTAAAACCTACACCCATCTACTCATCCATTAACCACATGCATCCATTGTCCTTAAAATTTCTAATGCGTGGTATGAACATATGCAAATGTGTTGTGTATATGTTCCTACACTAATGCGAAAATTAAATGGTCGACTGATTCAGTTGACCTCCTTAGTACAATATATGTATGTGCCAATATCCAGTATGTACGCAAAAGAGTCCTAATGGTACATATAAGTTCTATTCTATATGTGTGCATAACCATTCACCAAAATGCAACTTCCATGTGATGATTCAACAATTTCATCCATTGAAATTTTAAAATGCGCACACATTCTTATGCAATATGTAAGTGTTTAAGCCGATCTAGTGCCTAATGTGTGTGTATATGCGTCCACTGAAAACCACTGGAAAACACTTTCATCAACTTGCAACCATCAAACATAACTTGTCTCAAACACATGTTTCCAACCATAGGCTCCTACCAAAGGATCGAGATTCGAAAGATAGGATAAACATACCTGAATGATAGAAATAACATATTCAAACTCAAAAGCTCTGAAAGGAAATTAAGAATGTACTCTCAAAGAGAAAAGGGTAAGAAGTGTGAACCTTGTCGTCGGGTTCCCATGTCGCATCGTCTCTCTCTTCTCCCCATTGCACGTTCACTAATTTGATCTCCTTGTTGCGCAGTCTCTTAACCTCCGATCCAAGAATATAGGTAGAAACTTTTCTAATTGATACCTCCTTCTCAACTTAAACATCCTCAAGCGTACTTGGCTCAACTACCTATGTTGAATCATGCAGACATTTCCTCAAATAGGAAACATAGAACATGCCGTGAACTCCTTACAACCTTCCTAGTAGTCTAACCCTACAGGCCATCTAGTCTATCCTCTCAACGATGGGGGAAGGTCCTAAAAACTTGGTGCCAACTTCCCTACTGAGCCAAAGCGAACAACATTTCTTAGAGGAGATACCTTGATAAAGACATTATCTCCTACCTCAAATTCTAAGTCAGTCCTCCTCCAATCGGCGTATGACTTCTGCCTATCTTGAGCTGCTTTCATCCGTTTGTGAATAAGGTCTATCTTCTCTGAAGTCTCCCTAATCATCTCAGGCCCTAGTAGAAGTTTGTCTATAGACTCCCACTAACATTTTGGCGATCTGCATGGATATCCATAAATTGCCTCAAAGAGAGCCATCCCTATGCTTGACTGATAACTATTATTGTATGTAAACTCAACCAATGGGAGATGCTCCTCCCAAGTCTAGGATACCCAGTCTCGGTATATCTTCCAAAACCCTATTGACCCTCTCAGTCTGACTGTCGGTCTGAGGGTAATAAGCTATGCTCAATCATAACTGTGTACCTAGTGCCTCTTGCAAGCTCTTCCAAAACTCACTCGTGAAGATGAGGCCACAGTCACTTACTACACTAGAAGGTACCCCATGAAGTCGGACGACCTCTCTAAGGTAAACCAATGTTAGCCAAGCTGTTTTCCTCTTGCTCTTGAATGGAATAAAGTGAACTCTCTTAATAAGCCAGTCCACTACCACCCATAAACTTGTGTTGCCCTTCCTTGATCTGGGCAGTCCATCAATAAAGTTTATAGAGATGCTTTCCCATTTCCATTGCGGGATATCCAAAGGCTGAAGTAATTCGCTAGGTTTCCTTTGTTCAACCTTGACTTACTGGCAAGTCGAACATCGGTCCACAAATTCCGCAACATCCTTCTTCATGCCAATCCAATGAAAAACTCGCTTCATATTTCGGTACATTTTTTCACTGCCCAGATGGATAGTCATCTGAGATGATGAGCCTCATCAAGAACTAATCTCAGCAAATCCCCAACTCTGGGAACACACAATCTCCCATCTCGTCTTAGCCACCCTTTCTCGTCCATAGAATATCTAGCTGGTGACTAGAGAGGACCAAGCGTAAAGTCCGTAGATGGCTTAAAATCAAATGTCGAGATAAACTCAAAGCTCTACCTCTCTACGAACAAAGGACTCAAGGTCATCCTTTTCCTACTCAATGTGTACGCAACTACATTACCCTTGCCTGGGGTGTAAACTATCTCAAAAATCGTAGGACGTAGGGAATTCCATTCATCGATGCTGCCTTAAATTGAGATTCTTCCACGAGAATAAATATTTGAGCTACTTGTGATCTATGTGTAGCTCAAATCTCCCTCCAAGTAGATAGTGTCGCCAAGACTTAAGCGTAGACACTATTGCAGCCAAATTCAAGTCATGGGTAGGGTAGTTCTTCTCATGTACCCTCAATTGCCTACTTCCATAGCAGGCCACCCTACCTTCTTGCATCAACACAACACCTAATCCCATGCCACAAGCATCCGTGTAGACCATAAACACCTTGCTACCATCAGGAAGAGTTAGAACAGGGGCTGATGTCCTTTAACCTATGGAATGCATCCTCGCAATCAACTCTCCAAGTGAAAAGTGTTGACCCGCCTTTTGGCAAGGCCGTCAACCCATGGATCCATCACAGGAAGGCAGACTCGAGGCTTTTTGGCTCGAGGATTCTTGGATCGAAGCACGTCATCTTGAAGGACCAGAGTTCGGTGATCTTGAGCTCAGCTTGCACTGTAGAAATGACTTGGTCACGAGACCTATTTCATAGCCTACGTACTTGGTCCAACTACCTATTCTAAAGCCTATAAATTCGGATTGAGTTATACTTATGCTGCCATATATTGGAGGGGACCTCTCCATGTAATCAAGACTCAGCTCTATCATCTTCTATTCACATGGATCAACCGACACATGGCACCTCAAATTTTTAAGGCCTGCTACCTATAAATACACCAAGCTACATAACAAAGAGGGGACTATTTTGGCTAAGATCAGAGCCTCACTTTATAGCTCATGCATGCCCTCCACAACTCAATCATGGCTGCCAACCACTTCCATCTCGAAATACTCGCTACATTCATCAAAAATGACTATGTAGTAGAGATTTTGACGATCTCATGTATTGTATCTCCAACCTTATTACATTATTGGGAGATTATAAAGTGGATGCAGGCTCGTTAATGCCAAACCACTATAAAAATGTTGTTGTCTCACTTTTTCAGATATTTCTTCATATATCATGCTCCAAACCCGACTTTTGGGTGTTGGTGTCCACTTTTTGGTGTAAAAAAAAACAAGTTCTTCTTTGTTAGACGGGTGAGCATAGCTGATATCTGAGCAAAGTCCTTAATGAAATTTCTATAATAAACTTCCAATCCCAAGAAACTCCTAATCTTTGTCGCATTCTTAAGGGCTTTCCAATCTTGGACTGCAACAACATTAGTGGGCCCACCGTTATTCCATCCTTAGAGACTACATACTCTATTAACCTTACTTCCTTTCTCCCGAAATGGCACTTAGAAAACTTTAGCTGATGAGATCTGAGACTGCTGAGAACTTCCTCTAAGTTTATGGCATGCTCTCCCTCACTCCTCAAGAAAGCCAGAATATCGTTCATGAAAACCACTGAAAATTTATTCAGGTACTCCTTAAACACCCGACTCATTAAATTCACAAAGTATGAGGGTGCGTTGGTTATCCCAAAAGGCATGACCAACCACTCAAAGAAACCGTCCGGAGTCTTGAAAGCAGTCTTATCGATACTATTATCGGCTACCCTCAGTTGATGAAATCCCGTAGCTAGATCCAACTATGAGAAAACCGAAGCGCCTACTAATTGGTCAAAAATGTCATCAATCCTCATAAGTGGATGTATATTATTCTTTGTGAGTTTATTTAACTCTCTGTAGTCCACGCATGGACGGAGAGAGCCGTCTGCCTTGGTTGCAAAGAAGATTGGAGCTCCCCACTCAGATATGCTCCGTCTAATGAATCCTTTCTCCAATAACTCACCTACTTGCTTGCTGAGCTCCCTTCTCTCTCCAGGATCCTTGTGGCGCACCGGTAAGCGATTGATTTTGCATTCTACACCAAGTAAATCCGGAAATCTATCTCTCGTCTGGGAGGTAATCCTCTAACCTCATCGAACACATCCGGAAACATCTATTTATGGGTATTGATAGAAGATCGCTAGCGGAAGCATCAAGAGAATCTAGGAAACTGAGCATAATTGACCACCGTGGGTCATAAGAAATCTCGAAAGTTCTACCATGGCATGTTAGAAGTCTAACAACTCTCCTCTCACAATCTAGAATGACACCATACATGGCTAGCTAACCCATTCCTAGAAAAAATATGTAACAATAAAGCCAAGAACATATGCGTCGCATTCAAATTTGATCCCCGTAATAGAAATTCTCAAACCCATGCATATCATAGATAAATGAGTACTTCCTCCTATGGGGTTTGAGACTACAGCAGGATCTGAAACAATACTAGTGTCTTGATGCAGATTATCTACCACAGAATTGAATATGAATGATTGAGAGCGCCAGAATCAAAGAGAGTCTTAATATAAGAGTCAAAAAGAGAAATCGAACCTTCGACTGTGACTTTCCAACCATGACCCAGTCCACCAGCCTCTAGAGCATGGCCTTGTCCTCCAGACGATCCTGCCTTCCGACCTTGCATGTAAGGGAATTGCCTAGTGAAATGTCCAATTTGACCACAACTAAAACAAGCATTCTTCATTTTCTTATATTCTCACACAAAGCACCCCCAAATTTCCATAGCCAAGGCACTTAACCTCTCTCTTGATCTAAGCCTTGTCAAGTTTTCCTCCCTTTATTGCTGCTCCCTTCTTGGGCCACCATTTCTTTATCTCATTCTTGGGTTTTTCCTCCTTAGTCTTAACTTCTTTCTCTCCTCTTCACCATCCTCATGCATCAAAACCATGTCAACTAGCCTCTTGAAAGTTTCTACTATTGGGATATGAGTCAATGCTAGTCCTTGTAGTGGTTGGTTTAATACTTTCGCGAACCTTACAGCCTTTTTATGGGGAGTGCTTACCAAATCCAGGCCTAATCTTTCTAATTGGTTAAAACTGTTGACATATTCCTTCACCGTCATGCTTCCTTGTTTCAAATTCAAAAACCACTTCATTTTCTTTCCTTCCTCTGCTTGCGACAAGAATTTCATCTCAAATATTCGTCTAAACTCATCCCATATGGCTACCTCCTGCCCCCTTCCTGAGTCACCTCCCACCAGTATGAAGCTTCCTCTTATAGTTGTCAAGCGGTCAACTGAATCTTTCTCCTTTCATCGAGCTCCAACAAGATAAATACATTCTCTGTTTCTCTAAGCCAATTGCGTGCCTCTACAAAACTCTTAGTACCACAAAATGGCTTGCCCCCATCGCACAGAAGTCCTTACAAAGCGTAGAAAAGTTTACAATAGGATTGGATGGAGCTACTGTGGCTGCAGCTGGGGATTGGGTATTTCCTTGCACTTTGGCAGATGCAGTAGCCTCTACGTATCTACGGAACCATGTTGGAATGGGAATGCACTTAGGGAAGTAAGGATTCAAAAAGAGATCGAAGAAATATTGTAAATGACTTTAAGGGATTTTTTTCTTTCCAAAAATTGTTTTATTTGAAAATCTTCACTTTGAAAAATACTTTTTCAATAACTTTTTCCCTAATCTTGTAACCTTAGGCTCTGATACCAATGTGACACCCTGTGTCCCTTAATATCACCCATAAGAGGATGCATTAAGTTTAGTGAAGCGCAATAATAATATAGAGACTAATTGTAACAAGATGGAATATAAAAATGCAGCGGAAAAACTTTAAACTTTTATGTCAATTCAAATTCAACATTTCATTTTCAATTGAACCATCAATGTCATAAAGTCATAAACTTATGTCTCATAAATCATCAGTATAAATCCATAAAATAATATTCCCTCGCAAGCCATAACAATAAACATTAAAAAAACTGAAGTAATATATGGAAAGAGAAGTAATTCTAATCCAAGCTGAATAGAATCATGATCACAGCTAATGTCCTCCACTACTCTGAGAACCTGAGGGGTTAAAAGGAAGAGAGAAGGAAAGAAAAATAGGTCAAACATAAAGTCTTGTGAGTTCCAGTGATTTTTAGCATAAGGTAATAAGTATCAAGAAAGATAAATGGTATTGGATATGAAAATATAGTAAAATATACAAGTACGAAGTAAACGAGATAACAAGGCAAGGTAAAGATCAAGTAAGCTTCTCATTCATATCCCAAGAAAAAGTTTCTACACCAACTACTGTAATAGCAGGATTAGGTTTTACACTAAATACTACTAATGTGATCAGCTCCCTACAAATGCAGATAGCCTGTGCCAGCCACGACAGTAGAGGATATCAGTCCATAACCCATTAACTAATAAGACACAACCCTATTCATTGGTATTACAACATCTTTCTCCTAATCGGACCAATGCACGCTCATGACTCCGTCGGAGCGTGCCCATACCCACTTCCATCCTTTGAACCTCTTACAATCCAGATCAGTAAAGCATTCGCTGGACCCTACCTAGTGCGAGGCCCCTCTATGATACCAATAGGGATATCGACTTATACGTGTTCCACACAGCAATATTGACACAAGCCACCCCCTAGGCTTGTGCCCCCAAATAACTAGGATTTTAAGAGTCACAAAACCAGATATAAACAACAAGATGTGGGACCTCTTAGCTTATTAATTAACAGGTTTAACTTATTAGATTTAAGTTCATTAATAAGCATGGTTGTAAATGACATTTCCTATAAATGTTATTCTATGTACAAAACCTCCCCTAAAATAAACAAACACTTGCCTAGACGGATATATATATATATATATATATATTACAGTAACCAATTTTACTTTATTTACATTAGATCCTCATAATTTCCAGAACTTCTACTTAATATTAAATTAAGTCCAACCTATTTAGATTGACATGTTTTGCATATTCTTCCCTTTTCAATTACCCTAAATTTACAGTCAAAGGTTCCCCAATTACAATATACCCAATTCTCCTTATTGTCATTACAAATTTACTATTCCAATTTACCTCAATTATATGCAATCTAAACGGAAATGGCCTAGGCTCTCGATCGCCTAAGCTCAGCGTAAATTAAAAAGGAATAGGAGAAAAAAAATCCAACTCAAACTTAATAAATAGGCATAGAAAAGACTGCAAAAATAAATAAAAGATAGAAAAGGGGATAAGGAAGAAAGGTGCATGCATGAACATGTAATAACAGTAAACTAAATAGATAATTAACATTTAAACAATAACATATAAACATTGTTACTTTTCATATCCAAATAATTTATTGTCAAAATACTGTTTAAATAGTAGATCTAAAAATAACTAGAACTCTTAGTGATTTGATTAAGATCCAGAAAAATGTCTCTATTGTTGTTGTAGAAAGACTAGAATTATCCCCTTTAATGTATGTTTTGGTAGCACCTCGACATCTTATTTTTATTCATAAATAGTTTGGAGGAAGAAGAATGAATAATGTTTGCGTGTAAGGAAATGGTGAGCCTGCTACCCTATTTATAGATTAGCTGGGATAATTCTAAACCACTATATTTTTGGTCTATAAATCCAACTATACACCACAAGCTGAGTCAGCGTATGTATGTTGTGTATAAAATATTCCAGATTCAAAAGCCGGAACCTGTCCTACATGCAGGTGAGTCGACCCATCTTGGACCTAGGTCGACACTAGGGTCGACCTACCTTGGACCTGGGTCGACCTCTGTGTCGACCCAGATAAGATGCTGGGTTGCCCACTTACTGTCGCTTTTCTATGCTGTTTCGTTTTAAATTATCATATATAATATACTATTTAGTCCAATCTTCTTCAGTCCATAACTTCTTCATATTTAATCCGATTTATGAAAACCCACAGTCCATATGAACTAGAATTTCGTAACGAACGCAAGGTAAAGGCTGTTTTACCTAATTCTGAATATTTAAATAATTAATATTCTTTTTATTATCTTCTTAATATAATTACTTTTTACTAAAATATGGGGTGTTACAGTCACGTTGTATTCATAACAACAAAATCTAAGTTGTGGAATTGATTAGGCTAAGGATAAAGCTACTAGAATTTCATGATAAAATCAAACGCTTGTCTGGTTGTAAATAAAATAAAAGCAGAATTTCCAATTGCGAACCTATGTGAGTAAACTCACTAACTCTGGCTCATTTATATTTTATATCAACGAGTTTTAAATTTTTATATATCAATTTTATGTTGTGTGATGGTTATTTTGGATGAATGGTTGGTAAATTGGTTGAAATAATTGATATATTTACATATATAAAACGTTGGTTGAATACTGATTTTATTCACCATGATATCTCATATAGAGTGAAATTGATGTTATTTGCGTTGATTAACATCTGTCGATGCAGGAAAACATATTGAGGGGACTAACTAGATTCCTTAAAATTTATATTACTATTTTTCATTGACTGTGATATATAATCGGTAATCGATTATGTTGTATTTGAATAAACCTAGCCCTAGAATTTTGATATTTAAATACCGTAAAATATTTTCGAATATAGAAATGAGATTTGAGATTTTAAAAAGGAAATTTATTTCCAAAATAGAAATTAAATTTCGAACGGACTTGAAAATAGGGACTTGTTTTAATGAATGAAACAAGAAGTTTATTATAAACGATGTAACACCCCACCTCCGTTAAGGTCACTCACAAAGGGAATGCATTAACTTCACTGGAGCGTCATAAGTGTATAGAACAGATAAATTACAAAACAGAAAAAATTTAAACAGCGGAAAATAAATAAAACTTTACTTTATTGATAAAACAACAGCTTGGTAAAACTGCTTGTAAAGACTATTTTCTAGCACTAAAACACCAATACCCATTACAACAAAGCATCTGTCTTACTTAATAAAATAAAGAAGCATGAAATGACAATGATATTCCCCAATAAAGCATGAGCCAGCCATAGCAGTGGAAGAGAGTCCAAAGCAATACATCGTCTATCTTCGAGCTTGGAAAGAAAACTGAGTTAAGTGGTAATATTCCCTCCCTATTAACTGGGGGAGCGGAAGAAAAGAGAGCGAAACAAAACAGAGTCAGACATAAAGCCTGGTAAGTCCAGTGATTATTCAGCACGTAAACAGGTAAAAGGATCATAACATGAATAAACTGGATACCAGACCATAACCATGATAATAAGCATAGCAAGACAACAAATGATGATCGTTAGATTAAGATACACTGAATGCGCTTCGGTTCTTTCTCTGATATCCTATTTTCTCTGCACCACCCAACAAGCATCCTAACTAGTGTATTTTATAGAACGATTCGTATTCCCTACTAGTGTCCCAACTAGTATCCTGTGAAAAAGGATCCGTATCCCCTACTAGTGTCCCGCTAGTATCCTGTGTTATAAAATAAGGTGATCCCAACCTCGCAATTTTGGTAGCCTTCAAGTGTACATCTAGTATGAGGATCTTACCTCAACCAGCCTAATTGCCATGAAGATGTTAGATGTACCCTCACTACTTTATCGATCGGCTCCCAACTTGTATTAACTTACCTTGTGTCTGTGTCAATCGGCCCTCTCTTGCGTGTATATACCCTGTGCTGGTCCCACCATAAGGTGCATCAATCCCTATGATAGCGACCCGACACTATTCAAGATGCATATTATATACTACTGATGTCCAGTGCCTGCTTTTCCACTCCGGAGCACGTGCACGCCCATACTCTGTCGTAATTACACTGCTGCACCCCCTGCCGCTATTTTGACCGCTTATAATCAGCCCAGTAATCGTGCCCCACCCTGCCTAGTTCAGGGTGCCGTGATACATCTATGTAGGTTACTGCTGAAATGGGTCCCCGTTACTATGGTTTTCTAAGGTCATTCGAATACCCCCTAAATTGGTTAAGTGTTATCCATCCATTCAAGTTAACTTAACCCATCTACACGTCATGTCATGTTGGTTAAGTGTTTCTTATTAACATAACCCTTCTCATTCAATCATGTTGTAATTGGTTAAGTGTTTCCCCTTAGCTTAACCCCATTCGTTCATCATGTTATATTGGTTAAGTGTTTCCCATTTACTAAACCCACTCGTTCATCATGTTATATTGGTTAAGTGTTTCCCATTAACTTAACCCCACTCGTTCATCATGTTATACTGGTTAAGTGTCATCAATCCAGTCGAGTTAACTTAACCCACCCACTTGTCATGTTACATTGGTTAAGTGTTTCCGTCTTGTGTTACTTAACCCTATCACACATCATGTTGTATTGGTTAAGTGTTGCCTTCTTGTGTTACTTAACCCTATCAAACATCATGTTATATTGGTTAAGTGTTGCCTTCTTGTGTTAACTTAACCCTACCACTTGTCATGTTACATTGGTTAAGTGTTGCCCTCTTGTGTTAACTTAACCCTACCACTTGTCATGTTACATTGGTTAAGTGTTGCCCTCAACCCTCTTGTGTTAACTTAACCCTACAATTTGTCATGTTACATTGGTTAAGTGTTGCCCTCTTGTGTTAACTTAACCCTACCACTTGTCATATTACATTGGTTAAGTGTTGCCCTGTTGTGTTAACTTAACCCTACCATTCTTAGCCTGTCTGTTTCCTATCTTTAATTCATTCATTAAAGCACCAACCTCTCACATTATATCTATATTGTTGCGGTCGCTGGATGTGCCGGGAAGTCTTACACCGTAACTCAATCTAACATCGGGTTAGGTAGGCATATTCATTTTTTAATTAATTTACATATTTACAATTTATGTTCATATGTAAATTATCCATAAGTGCTGTCAACTCAAGTCATGCCCCATTTACCCTCTAAATTATGTCCATAATTCTAGGTATACAAATTCTACCATTTCATGCTACTAATTATTTACATGATTATGAACCAATCTATGCCAATAGCATGTAGTTTAATATTTTTTTCCCAACGTCTCCCCCGTTATTCGTTCGCATAATTCACATAGAATGTTAGGCTCGCAAATTAGCCTAACTTATAAATAAAAAGGAAAAGAAAGGGACATGTAACATTCCAACAGGCCTAAACAATATAGATCAACATGCGTAGTATAAATTTGGGGATAGAACGACAAAAACTTAATTAAGCACATGAACGTGATCTTACATTTAAATTAGATCCAATTAACTTGCGAACTAGCATAGATCTAATTGTATAAGCATGAACTTATATAGATCTTAAACATGGGTACTAGCTTGGATCTAAACATGTAAGCATGTATGAACATAACTTATCATTTAATTTGCATATACAGCATGGTAGGTTCAAAGTCCAATAGTCTCATAGGCATAGGATGTACAACATGATAAATCAATCACAACAGTTCCATAGGCATGATAGGTTCCATTTTGTCAATCCAACAGTCTTACAGGCATATTAGGTTTCATTATGTCAATCACAATAGTCTCACAGGCACGATAGGTGTCATTACATCAATCACAATAGTCTCAAAGGCATAGGCAATTCAGAATTGACAAAAGGATAGGCACAAATAGAATTAGGCATAGTTCTAGATCCAGTTATTACTATCATGATTTCTTATTAGGTGTTCACATCTAAATAATAACTGTACTTACAGAAAATGGACGAATCTTTATTTCTGGGATCTGATTTCTGAATTTGAAAAGCTATCCTTTGATGTAGACGTTTGATTCTCTAGTTCTTCTAATTGATTCCTAGTTTGAATTTGTTTCTCTAGTTTGGGGTAGATGAATGAAGGCTAGGCCAGTTTGTAGACGAACAACAAGACGACTTCATAGAATGGGTTCTAGGGTTGAGGTTTGGGGGTGATTATATAGAAGTCTAGGTTCAATTCTAGCCTTTAGATTAGTCTAGGAGAAATCAGAGCCATCAAACCAAAGAGATGTGTCTTCCAGCCAACCATAACATGACACATAAGCCCTAATACCTCAGAAATTAGTCATAGGTCAATCAGAGAAGGCCACACCAGCTCAGGGCTTCAAAAATTCGTCACTGGAAGAGGATCTCAAAGGGGTCGACTCCCTATGGGGGGTCGACACCTATGTCGACTCCCCCTGGGGGGTCAACACCCTGAGCGGGAATTTTCCCGCTCAGCCTGTTCTGTCCGAATTTTGAATTTTGAACTGGATTTATTATTTAATTATTATTTTCTGTTTATTTTTGAAATCTTCTAAACTCCATAACTTCTTCATACGGAGTCCGGTTCACGCAAACTCGGACTCTATCTCAAGCAAAATTCCGAGACGAACGCAATGGCATAACCCGTTTCCCTTAATTATTCTTCTAAAAATTAAGTGTTCTTAGATATGTTAATTTTAATATTCACAGAAAATATGGGGTGTTACATTCTCCCCTCCTTAAAGGATTTCGTCCCCGAAATCTTTAAGTTCAGAAGAATGTATCATAATATCCAACATCCATCTACTCAACCATCAATCACAGGCATCCATTGTCCTCAAAATACTTCTAATGCTTTCAGGATTATATTCATAGTGTGTGTATATGTCCTTATCTAATGCAAAATCAAGTGGTCTACTGATTCAGTTGACCTCCTTGATGCGAATCATGTCAGTGCTATGAGTCCATCATGTATGCAATTATTCCTAATTGTATTTTGTAACTTCTACATTAGTGAACAATCATTCGTACAAATGCAACATCCACATGATAACACATCAAGTTTTAATCCATATATAAATCCATATATGCATATGCAGTATGAAAGTGACTGAGCCGATCTAGTACCTAGTGTGTGTGTGTGTGTGTATATGCATCCACGAGCAACCACTAGGAAACACTTGCATCCACCAAACATAACATGGTCTCAAACACATGTTTACATCCATTGGCTTCTACCTAAGGATCGAGGATAGGACCGAGAGGATATACTTAAAAGATAAAGACTAGCATGCAAACAAACTTTACAGAAAAAGAGAGATCAATGATATACCCTAAAAAGGGTATGATGCGCGTATCTAGTCTTCAGCCTTCTAAGTCGCATCTTCTTGATCTTCACCCCATTGTGCTCTGACTGTCTTAACTTCACGATTACGTAGCTTCTTAATTTCTATTTACAAAATATGAGTTGCAACCCATTACCTCTTCTCCTTCTAGTATACTCGGGACTACAACTTCTGCTGTGTCATGCTAACATTTCCTCAAAGGGTCTTCAAAATTCACTAAAGGGTAATCCATGTGGAAGAACCGTCTCTTGAAAATAAACAGATGCTAACCATGTTTCCAAGTGTAGTTATTAAGGTGATTAGAGGTCTCTTCTCTACTTAAATTATCTTTTGTGTCAACTATCTGAGAGTCTTTTCTTTGTGAAGTCCCTATTTGATCCAAAAGCGTAGGTCTTACTCCTAGCGATGCCAACTACTAACTTAACCGAAGGTTTTAAAATCAAAGGTTGATGTGTATTCTGAACTTTTCCTTTTCACATAAAGAGGACTTGAAGTCAACCTTTTTCTTCTTAAGGCATCCGCTACGACCTTACCCTTCCTTTTCACATCAAAATGGTGCCTAGTCCTGTGCCGCATGCATTCGTGTATATTGTAAACCTTTTACTACCGTAAGGTAATAGTCAAAACTGGGGCCGTTGTAAAATCCCTCTTCGATCGTTGGAAAGCGACATCATAATCAATATCCCGAGCAAAGGTTAGATTCTTCTTTGTTAATCCAGTTTGTGGGGCTAATACCTTCGTGAAGTTCTTAATGAACTTCCTATATTAACTCGATAGTCCAAGAAATCTTCTTACTTCTGTTGCATTCCTTGGGATCTTTCAGTCTTGCACCGCAACTACTTTTGCAAGATCTACTGCTATCCCTTCTTTGGACGCCACATATCCTAGAAACCTTACTTCTTCTCTCCAAAAATGACATTTTGGAGAACTTCGTCTTAAGTTGATGTGCTCGAAGTGTATCCATGACTTCTCTTAAATGCAAAGCATATTCTCCCTCGTTCTTTGAGAAAATCAAGATATCGTCCACGAAGACTTCTACAAACTTATTAAGGAACTCCCTAAACACCCTACTCATTAAGTCATCAAAATAAGCGGGCGCATTCATCCAACCGGAAGGCATGACGAGCCACTTAAAGAATCCGTCATGGGTCCTAAAAGCAGTCTTGTCCATACTGTCCTCAGTTGATGAAACCCCGTAGCCAAATCTAGTTGGGAGGAAACAGACGCACCTACAAGCTGGTCAAACAAATCATCTATTCTTGGAAGTAGGTGCCTATTTTTCTTTGTCAGCTTGTTTAATTCTCTATAATCCACGCATAAGCGAAGTGGACCATCTACCTTAGTAGCGAACACTACTGGAGCACCCCATTCAAAAATACTTCGCCAAATAAACCCCTTCTCAAGCAACTCTTTAACTTGCTTGCTGAGCTCCCTCTCCCTAGGAGTCGTGTGTTGTACGGGTAATGCAACTGGGTTGGCGTTATCAACCAAGTATATGCGGAAATCTATTTCATGTTTTGGGGGTAAACCCTTCACTTTATTAAAGACATCGGGTGTGACGGCAAGGAAATTCGCTCGATCTGAATCAGTCGTTAAACCGATCTAGACCGTTCGAAACCCCTGATCGTTTGAGAACAGGACAAATCAGAACGCAGACGGAAGAACATTTCATTGTTATTACAACAATTCCATCAGATAGAAGAATATACAGAGTATGAATGAATAAATTACATTCGATAAATAACAGAGATTACAATAAATTACATAGCAGCGGAAAATAATACAAAGCACAACTGAAGGTGATATACGGATACAGAGCTTTCCGGATATCATTCCAGCTGTAAACCAGGATCCTGTGAATATAAATCTGCAAAACCAAAACTACTAGCTGCCCGTGTCGAAAATTGGGGCACCCAGAGTTTAGGTTAAAACAATAAACTCCAGGTTAGTCATGTGACTGGTGTGAGAACTAAAACAGTTATTAATTCAATTTTAAAAGAGAGTAATTCAAGGGACCACGCCGTATAACATGGAACGGGTTTCCTCCCAAGAATACTAGTGCATATAAATAAACAGCGCAATGCTTTTTCTAAAAATGAAGCTATTATAAGACCCAGGTCCCATCACACAATGCAACGCAAGCCGGAGGATAGGGTTTTTCCTTATAATAGCCAAACATGCTTGGTACGTTTAAAACAAATCATTTGATACTATAATAAGTGTATAGTGTCAAAACAATTTCAATCATAAATATAAATCATAGGCGGCATGAATGTCCCATACCACTATGTCGCCATACTAGTTCTACAATTAAAACCACAATACACGTATTGGAAATTGGATTTCCATCATGAGTCGAGGCAAGGGGC
The DNA here is from genome assembly GCA_030737875.1 of Allium sativum. NCBI lineage: Eukaryota > Viridiplantae > Streptophyta > Magnoliopsida > Asparagales > Amaryllidaceae > Allium > Allium sativum. Next base: position 720,834,097 of record CM060920.1, read on the forward strand.
AAGCTCCTCTCCGCTTTCGAGACACTCTAGCAAATGTCTCAGGGCTACGCACTCTGGGCAACCCTGGATCTTCAGGGCCGGTCCTCACTTACGTTAGAGGATTGGCAATTCCTGAACACACGTTTCCCGGTCCTTACAAACCTAAAATCGAGGCGCCTCATCCAATAACCACATAGGTGAAAAGTATATAAATGTCAGGGCTGGTAAGTCACTGACACCACCAAAGCTAGAAAGAAACGTCGTGCTCTCCCTGCAGTCCGTATCCCGTTTTTGACTCATACCGAGGTGTGAGGCTCGCGAATTTATGTTATACACAAAGCTGCCACATAGGCCGTGCTTTGATCATCAACCACAAGACTTTGCTTTTCAACAGAAGCCTTGATCCATGCAAATGTGCCACACAGGCAGTTCATGCCATGCGATTGATATCTATCGATATATAACCTCTAAGCTCGTACGTCTCAGAGAAGGGCGTTAAGCAAAAAAAATAAATTCTCCGCCGCCAAACAGATATATATTTAACAGAAATCAATCAACACAGAATAAAATCCAATGTCAGACACACAATCCATTTACAAGTCCGTTCTGGGTCTGAACGAAACCGGAGGCACTTTCCTCGCATATCCATCGATCTCCAAGTACGTCTGGACGACCACCAACTATTTCCATCCTCCTGGGTGTACTGCCCAATTAGGATCGTCAGTAATTACCCAAACGATGTGAAGACTTCCGGTCTTCAACCACCGTCTTCGTCTTCGACATATCGTCGAATCGGTTATTCAGAATGGGTATAAACCCGGCCTTTCCGAACAACCCGCGTATATTGAAAACAAATGTTAAACAAACACAACATACACCTCATTCCCATTCAGAATATTCATTTATTCACAAAATCACATTTTTAGGGGAAAGGTTCCCATTAATTTTATCCAAGATAAATTCTTTAAAATTTATCATTTAATCTTCCTTTGGATGTCATTTCAAACCAAATTATGGTTTTCTAAACTAGTCGAGATTAGCGAACCACACCGAAGTAATTATTTATTTTATTTCCCAATCCCAACCTATTCATCCCATGAAGCAAAACTGGTAATACTCCATATCTAACACCAGGGTGTTATTGGTAAAATTAATTACCATTTCACGTTCAAATCTAATTAAAGATTTAACTATCGCTTTGGAGTAAAACTGGTGATACTCCATTCTCGTTCATTTTCTAAATTTGATAATTTAAATTATCAATCCACATTTCAATTCAATTGAAGATTCATTAAAACTCCTTTTATTGGGTTAAAGAACTAATGTCTTTTAAAACACAGTTCACGACAAAGCCAAATCACATTCTATTTATTATCGGGTTAAAGAACTGGTGTTATTTAAAACACTGCTCACGATAAACCCACAAATCAATTCTATTTCAAACCCATTTCAAATCCAATTTATTTATTTGAAAATAAATGGGTTTTAAAATTTTAGTTCTAAATTAGTTCATTTCGATAAAAATCTATTTTTATCTTTTCAAATATGGAGTTTTTCATCCCAATTTTTCCCAAATCATTTCTTATGATTTTACACTAATTATTACTGTTTTTAATAATTTTACCAAGGCCCGTACAGTCGATTTCCATCAACGACCATCGAACTGCACTTACAACGACCTTTTTCGAATTTGATTTGGAAGTATCTCCAAATCCAACCGTTAGATTTCAAATTTCTAATATTCGTTAGAAAGCTCTTTTCGATACGAACCCAACGGTTCCGGTTTTAGGAGAATCCGACGGTCGGATCTCCCGTAATGTCCGTTTGAAATAAATGGTCGAAATACGCGAACTACCGCGGCGCGGCGCGTTCTATTCAGGCCATTATATTATATATATAATATATAATACATATTTCGTCGATTACTATTCAAAACGAATTTTATAAATCGTTTTAAATTCGTTTCAAAAACATTTCAACTTCTATTTCCAAATCAAATCAAAATTGAATTTTTCCCTATAAATTCGTTTTAAAATTCATTTGAATTCAATTCAAATTTCAATTCAATTTGAATTCCTTTCAAATTGATTTTACTTCTATTACTATTCGTTTTCAATTCAATTTGAATTCAATTCATTTTCTATTCAAATTCGTTATTTATTCAATTCAATTCGAATTCGTTATTTATTCAATTCAAATTCAATTCAAATCAAATTCGTTATATATTCAATTGAAATCAAATTCGTTTTCTATTCAATTCGAAATCGTTCTATATTCAATTCATTTCGAAATCGTTTTATATTCAATTCATTTCGAAATCGTTTTATACTCAATTCATTTCGAAATCGTTTTATATTCAATTCATTTCGAAATCGTTTTATATTTAATTCATTTCGAAATCGTTTTATACTCAATTCATTTCGAAATCGTTTTATATTCAATTCATTTCGAAATCGTTTTATATTCAATTCTTTTTGAAATCGTTTTATATTCAATTCATTTCGAAATCGTTTTATATTCAATTCATTTCGAAATCGTTTTCAATATTCATTTCATTTCGAAATTGTTTTCAATATTCATTTCATTTCGAAATCGTTTTATATTCAATTCATTTCGAAATCGTTTTCAATATTCATTTCAAAATGAATAAAATCGATATAAATATCGTTCACGTCAAAATGGCGTCAATCTAATCAACACGGCTTCATATATTCCTTTATTCTATTCAACAAATGAATGTTTATTTTTGTCAACACACGACTAATCTCAATGAATGAGTACTGTCCACGTGTGACTATTTTTGTTAAATTATTTCGTTCAACACATGACTAATCTCAACGGATGAGTACAGTCAACACATGAACCTTTATTTTATAGTGATAAAGATATGAAATTTAGTGTTAAAATATTACGTTCAACACATGACTAATCTCAACGGATGAGTACAGTCAACACATGAACCTTTATTTTATAATATTCTTTATTTTCTAAATTGGAATGAGGCCCAATCAATCACCATATAATGTCAATTATATGGATTTTCACACATCACACGTATATAATAGCATTGAAAAATAATCAACCATCAACCAAAGTGCATTACACTGTATAAGCATCAAATATAGATATCTAATGCTTACAACAGCCTGTCAATCAATCGATCGACATATTTAATCAATCAGGATGAGTGAACTTCAAATTTCATCCCAACACCCATGTGGGGTTTCAAACAATCAAACACAGATTCTATTTGTGCAGTTGGGCGATGTGTAAAATTTATCGACCCAATCAATGTCCTTCAAATAGGTGTACATAAACAAACCGTCTGGTTTGTAAATGAATATTTTATTTTATTCACTTTCATGTTAAAAATTATATTTTTAACGATAAAAACATTTTATTTCAACATATGAATTTCTATTCAGTTCATTTACAAAATAAAAATGATAATTTTATTTTTCTAACTTATTTTAGAAAATTTCGGCGGCATAACGACACGATACTAGAAACGGGACGAGGCCTAGCCTTATCCCCGGTCTAGTGAAGGCCCACGCCATTCACACATCAATCAAATCTATTCTATTTCACCAAACAATTCAATTCAAACCAAATAAACTAACCAACTACACAACCAAACAAACAAGTCCATGGTCTGTGGACGATTGTGTCGGGTGCTACTAAACACCGTCTGCATCCAAGTATATATAGATAACTAGAAAATGAAATTGAAAGATGAGAAATTCTCACCGATAGCTATCCACTCCACGACACTTCGTTTATAGAAATCTTCATCGTGCTTGCCATTCATTACTTTCGTCCCCCGTATTCACTACATATATAAAATCGAATTTTTACTTTGCTATTCAATATATAAAAATCGAATTTTTACTTTGCTATTCAATATATAAAAATCATGCCTTTTCAAATATAAAGATTTCGCCTTTTCAACTATAAAGATTTCGCCCTTTTCAACTATAAAGATTTCGCCTTTTCAACTATAAAGATTTCGCCCTTTCAAATATAAAGATGATATTTCTAATATTCATATCATGTAAAAATTATATTTTTAATTCTCTACCTAAACAAAAACCAAATTTTTACATCTTCTACTTAATAAAGATTATATTTTTAATACTTTAAAAATATAAAAATCATATTTTTAATTCTTTAAAAATATGAAAATCATTTTTTTTAATATGCCACTAGTATAAAAATTATATTTTTTTACCTTTCTATATATCATAAAAATTATATTTTGAACTCTCTCCAATAAAAGATCCTTTCTTTCTTGCATGACCATTCTATAGAGATTATATATATTATAAAAAGATAAAATAAAATAAAAACGAAGAACTCACTGCCGAAGTCGGAGAAGGGGCGTGGGGTGTTGCTACGCCTTGCTGGTGGTCGGAAGGGGGTTCAGAGGGGCGCTGCTATGGGTGGTGGCGGCTATGGGTCCCGGAGGTGTCGGATGGGGTCTCGCGAGGTGGGCTAGCGGGGTTTTTGGGGGTGCGGTCGCCTTGGGGGGCGCGGTGAGGCGGTTTCCGGTGATGAGGGGGCGGAGGTTGAAGGAGCGGTGGCGGCGATTGTTGGAGAGGTCGGGGGAAAGGCTCCAGCTAAGAAAGAAGGGAGGAAGTAGAGGAGGGGCCCCCTCTGGATGGCGGCGCCAGAGGCGCGCCGCCCCCTGGTGGCCGCCGCGGCGGCTTAGGGCAGAGGCGCGTTCTCTTTTTTTTTTCGTTTTGAAATTAATTGAACGGGGGGGGGGGGGGGGGGGGGCTGAGGAGTTTAAGGGAGAGAGAGAGAGGAGATTTTTTTTATTAATTTTATATTCTAAAAGTTGACTTTTACATACGACCTCGAAACGAGGCCCACCGCCTATCGTCCATAGCGTTTCACCCCCATTCCGAACACAACGGGATATGTATCGCAAGCTGATTCGACTGTTTCGATCAGTTTCCGTTGAAATCAACATATAACTCTATATATTGAATGTAAACGCGCATTTCAATTTACCGGGGTCACATACGAACTCGGAAAAATCCAGAAAAATTATTTCTAGCTTCGTATTGACGAAACGGTCCTAACAAAACTAGTTTCGTTGAATTCCGAGACCGTTGGAAAAATGGCCATTTTCCAGTCGATTAAAATCAACTGAAACTGGTCAAACGCGTTTTCCTTTGCCACGCTCACATATTGAATCGAAAAATTATGAAATTTGAAACCTAGCAATAACTTGACATCACGAACCCAACAAAAGTGGTTTCGTCGAAATACGAGGTCGTTTGCAAAATTTCCATTTTTATGGGCCTGAATTCCATAGCGACTATTCAGAATTTTCAACTGGACATATCTTTTGATTCCCGCTATGAAATTTCAATTTTTCGGATTCGTTGTAAAGATATTATCAATTAGATTCTAATGTTTTTGGTTTCGCTAAAATCCGGATTGTTTTGCACCCGGTACATTCAATTGAAGTTTGAAATCGAATTATCGAACTACCGCGCCATTTTCAATTCTATTATAATTATATATATTCTAACGACGACGCGTATAATATACACGTTTGAATATATTCAAAATAAATTTTCCGCCTATACTATTTAAAATAATTCATTTTAAATATTCAAAATTCGCTAAAATTGCCAAAATAAAAATTTTAAACTGGCCCAGATTTTCGGGTTATTACAATCTCCCCCACTTAAAACTTTTCGTCCCCGAAAAGGAACAAAGTCGAAAGTGGTTTGATCAATCAAATCTGCGTTCGATCTGGCTTCCATTCTCCAACTTTTCAATTTCTGAGAATTTTCAAATTTTTCAAAAATTTGGCTAACACCCTAAATTTTCGAAAAATTTCGCCGTAACCTCCCCTGCACCGGGAGCCACGGGAAAATCCCGAAATTGCCATATAGGCCTTCTGATCTCAAAAAGAAAAAGAAAAAGCCAAGCGGCTAGCCAATAGGCTCATAAAATCATCATCACCCAAACAAAACAGTAAATTATATACTAAACATGTACCTATTTGTCGGGCAAACAAATTTTATTCTCTGCTCTAGCCTCCTTGCTATGACCTGTTCAATGTAAGTATATGTATATGCAAGCAAATGCGACCAATTTTCAATACAATCCAACATTTGGTTCTATTAGGCTAGATGGTTCAAAATTATCAAACAAATAAACAAACAACACAAACATCAATCAATTAGTGAATTAGAGTTTCAAATCCATAAAATTTGATACATATACAGAAAATCATGTTTTTGATGCCAATTCACAACAATGTTTTCTAGCTGTATAAGTTTTGGTTCTCACACCAGTCTAATGGAAATATATAGATATCACACCTTCGAAACACGAAAATAAATACTGGTGATGGTATAATTCATCATCAGGACCATGTCCGGGCGACTAGAGTGTGACTCTATATCTATCTAATATATTAAACTTCGAATATACGTTCATGACGCGTATATGCAAAACCTTTATATACTAGATCGTCCAAATTCAAAATAAATAAATATCAAATACGTATAAAATGGTTTAAACTTCAAAACAAAATTGTTTTCATTTTAAAAATAAACTCTTCACATTCGTTCTAGGATACTACTGATCCTATCTCTAACGAGTCATTCTAATTGGATATTACTAATCCAATATCTGATGAATTCTTTCGTATGGTTCTAATGTGTCTTGTTCTCGAGCTCTGTAAACCAAAGCACTGATACCAAATGTGACGGCAAGGAAATTCGCTCGATCTGAATCAGTCGTTAAACCGATCTAGACCGTTCGAAACCCCTGATCGTTTGAGAACAGGACAAATCAAAACGCAGACGGAAGAACATTTCATTGTTATTACAACAATTCCATCAGATACAAGAATATACAGAGTATGAATGAATACATTACATTCGATAAATAACAGAGATTACAATAAATTACATAGCAGCGGAAAATAATACAAAGCACAACTGAAGGTGATACACGGATACAGAGCTTTCCGGATATCATTCTAGCTGTAAACCAGGATCCTGTGAATATAAATCTGCAAAACCAAAACTACTAGCTGCCCGTGTCAAAAATAGGGGCACCTAGAGTTTAGGTTAAAACAATAAACTCCAGGTCAGTCATGTGACTGGTGTGAGAACTAAAACAGTTATTAATTCAATTTTAAAAGAGAGTAATTCAAGGGACCACGACGTATAACACGGAACGGGTTTCCTCCCAAGAATACTAGTGCATATAAATAAACAGCGCAATGCTTTTTCTAAAAATGAAGCTATTATAAGACCCAGGTCCCATCACACAATGCAACGCAAGCCGGAGGATAGGGTTTTTCCTTATAATAGCCAAACATGCTTGGTACGTTTAAAACAAATCAATTGATACTATAATAAGTGTATAGTGTCAAAACAATTTCAATCATAAATATAAATCATAGGCGGCATGAATGTCCCATACCACTATGTCGCCATACTAGTTCTACAACTAAAACCGCAATACACGTATTGGAAATTGGATTTCCGTCATGAGTCGAGGCAAGGGGAAAGCTCCTCTCCGCTTTCGAGACACTCTAGCAAATGTCTCAGGGCTACGCACTCTGGGCAACCCTGGATCTTCAGGGCCGGTCCTCACTTACGTTAGAGGATTGGCAATTCCTGAACACACGTTTCCCGGTCCTTACAGACCTAAAATCAAGGTGCCTCATCCAACAACCACATAGGTGAAAAGTATATAAATGTCAGGGCTGGTAAGTCACTGACACCACCAAAGCTAGAAAGAAACGTCGTGCTCTCCCTGCAGTCCGTATCCCGTTTTTGACTCATACCGAGGTGTGAGGCTCGCGAATTTACGTTATACACAAAGCTGCCACGTAGGCCGTGCTTTGATCATCAACCACAAGACTTTGCTTTTCAACAGAAGCCTTGATCCATGCAACTCAGTGTGCCACACAGGCAGTTCATGCCATGCGATTGGTATCTATCGATATAAAACCTCTAAGCTCGTACGTCTCAGAGAAGGGCGTTAAGCAAAAAAAAAAAATTCTCCGCCGCCAAACAGATATATATTTAACAGAAATCAATCAACACAGAATAAAATCCAATGTCAGACACACAATCCATTTACAAGTCCGTTCTGAGTCTGAACGAAACCGGAGGCACTTTCCTCGCATATCCATCGATCTCCAAGTACGTCTGGACGACCACCAACTATTTCCATCCTCCTGGGTGTACTGCCCAATCAGGATCGTCAGTAATTACCCAAACAATGTGAAGACTTCCGGTCTTCAACCACCGTCTTCGTCTTCGACATATCGTCGAATCGGTTATTCAGAATGGGTATAAACCCGGCCTTTCCGAACAACCTGCGTATATTGAAAACAAATGTTACACAAACACAACATACGCCTCATTCCCATTCAGAATATTCTTTTATTCACAAAATCACATTTTTAGGGGAAAGGTTCCCATTAATTTTATCCAAGATAAATTATTTAAAATTTATCTTTTAATCTTCCTTTGGATGTCATTTCAAACCAAATTATGGTTTCCTAAACTAGTCGAGATTAGCGAACCACACCGAAGTAATTATTTATTTTATTTCCCAATCCTAACCTATTCATCCCATGAAGCAAAACTGGTAATACTCCATATCTAACACCAGGGTGTTATTGGTAAAATTAATTACCATTTCACGTTCAAATCTAATTAAATATTTAACTATCGCTTTGGAGCAAAACTGGTGATACTCCATTCTCGTTCATTTTCTAAATTTGATAATTTAAATTATCAATCCACATTTTAGTTCAATTGAAGATTCATTAAAACTCCTTTTATTGGGTTAAAGAACTAATGTCTTTTAAAACACAATTCACGACAAACCCAAATCACATTCTATTTATTATCGGGTTAAAGAACTGGTGTTATTTAAAACACTGCTCACGATAAACCCACAAATCAATTCTACTTCAAACCCATTTCAAATCCAATTTATTTATTTGAAAATAAATGGGTTTTAAAATTTCAGTTCAAAATTAGTTCATTTCGATAAAAATCTATTTTTATCTTTTCAAATATGGAGTTTTTCATCCCAATTTTTCCCAAATCATTTCTTATGATTTTACACTAATTATTACTGTTTTTAATAATTTTACCAAGGCCCGTACAGTCGATTTCCATCAACGACCATCGAACTACACTTACAACGACCTTTTTCGAATTTGATTTGGACGTATCTCCAAATCCAACCGTTAGATTTCTAATTTCTAATATTCGTTAGAAAGATCTTTTCGATACGAACACAACGGTTCCTGTTTTAGGAGAATCCGACGGTCGGATCTCCCGTAATGTCCGTTTGAAATAAATGGTCGAAATTCACGAACTGCCGCGGCGCGGCGCGTTCTATTCAGGCCATTATATTATATATATAATATATAATATATATTTCGTCGATTACTATTCAAAACGAATTTTATAAATGGTTTTAAATTCGTTTCAAAAACATTTCAACTTCTATTTCCAAATCAAATCAAAATTGAATTTTTCCCTATAAATTCGTTTTAAAATTCATTTGAATTCAATTCAAATTTCAATTCAATTTGAATTCCTTTCAAATTGATTTTACTTCTATTTCTATTCGTTTTCAATTCAATTTGAATTCAATTCATTTTCTATTCAAATTCGTTATTTATTCAATTCAATTCGAATTCGTTATTTATTCAATTCAAATTCAATTCAAATCAAATTCGTTATATATTCAATTGAAATCAAATTCGTTTTCTATTCAATTCGAAATCATTCTATATTCAATTCATTTCGAAATCGTTTTATATTCAATTCATTTCGAAATCGTTTTATATTCAATTCATTTCGAAATCGTTTTATATTCAATTCATTTCTAAATCGTTTTATATTCAATTCATTTCGAAATCGTTTTATATTCAATTCATTTCGAAATCGTTTTATATATTCATTTCATTTTGAAATCGTTTTCAATAATCATTTCATTTCGAAATCGTTTTCAATATTCATTTCATTTCGAAATCGTTTTATATTCAATTCATTTCGAAATCGTTTTCAATATTCATTTCAAAATGAATAAAATCGATATAAATATCGTTCACGTCAAAATGGCGTCAATCTAATCAACACGGCTTCATATATTCCTTTATTCTATTCAACAAATGAATGTTTATTTTTGTCAACACACGACTAATCTCAACGAATGAGTACTGTCCACGTGTAACTATTTTTGTTAAATTATTTCGTTCAACACATGACTAATCTCAACGGATGAGTACAGTCAACACATGAACCTTTATTTTATAGTGATAAAGATATAAAATTTATTGTTAAAATATTACGTTCAACACATGACTAATCTCAACGGATGAGTACAGTCAACACATGAACCTTTATTTTATAATATTCTTTATTTTCTAAATTCGAATGAGGCCCAATCAATCACCATATAATGTTAATTATATGGATTTTCACACATCACACGTATATAATAGCATTGAAAAATAATCAACCATCAACCAAAGTGCACTACACTGTATAAGCATCAAATATAGATATCTAACGCTTACAACAGCCTATCAATCAATCGATGGACATATTTAATCAATCAGGATGAGTGAACTTCAAATTTCATCCCAACACCCGTGTGGGGTTTCAAACAATCAAACACAGATTTTATTTGTGCAGTTGGGCGATGTGTAAAATTTATTGACCCAATCAATGTCCTCCAAATAGGTGTACATAAACAAACCGTCTGGTTTGTAAATGAATATTTTATTTTATTCACTTTCATGTTAAAAATTATATTTTTAACGATAAAAACATTTTATTTCAACATATGAATTTCTATTCAGTTCATTTACAAAATAAAAATGATATTTTTATTTTTCTAACTTATTTTAGAAAATTTCGGCAGCATAACGGCACGATACTAGAAACGGGACGAGGCCTAGCCTTATCCCCGGTCTAGTGTAGGCCCACGCCATTCACACATCAATCAAATCTATTCTATTTCACCAAATAATTCAATTCAAACCAAATAAACTAACCAACTACACAACCAAACAAACAAGTCCATGGTCTGTGGACGATTGTGTCGGGTGCTACTAAACACCGTCTGCATCCTAGTATATAAAGATAACTAGAAAATGAAATTGAAAGGTGAGAAATTCTCACCGATAGCTATCCACGACACTTCGTTTATAGAAATCTTCATCGTGCTTGCCATTCATCACTTTCGTCCCCCGTATTCACTACATATATAAAAATCGAATTTTTAGTTTGCTATTCAATATATAAAAATCGAATTTTTACTTTGCTATTCAATATATAAAAATCATGCCTTTTCAAATATAAAGATTTCGCCTTTTCAACTATAAAGATTTCACCCTTTTCAACTATAAAGATTTCGCCTTTTCAACTACAAAGATTTCGCCCTTTCAAATATAAAGATGATATTTCTAATATTCCTATCATGTAAAAATTATATTTTTAATTCTCTACCAAAACAAAAACCAAATTTTTACATCTTCTACTTAATAAAGATTATATTTTTAATACTTTAAAAATATAAAAATCCTTTTTTTAATTCTTTAAAAATATGAAAATCATATTTTTAATATGCCACTAGTATAAAAATTATATTTTTTTACCTTTCTATATATCATAAAAATTATATTTTGAACTCTCTCCAATAAAAGATCCTTTCTTTCTTGCATGACCATTCTATAGAGATTATATATATTATAAAAAGATAAAATAAAATAAAATAAAAACGAAGAACTCACTGCCGAAGTCGGAGAAGGGGCGTGGGGTGTTGCTACGCCTTGCTGGTGGTCGGAAGGGGGTTCAGAGGGGCGCTGCTATGGGTGGTGGCGGCTATGGGTCCCGGAGGTGTCGGATGGGGTCTCGCGAGGTGGGCTAGCGGGGTTTTTTGGGGTGCGGTGGCCTTGGGGGGCGCGGTGAGGCGGTTTCTGGTGATGAGGGGGCGGAGGTTGAAGGAGCGGTGGCGGCGATTATTGGAGAGGTCGGGGGGGAAGGCTCCAGCTAAGAAAGAAGGGAGAAGGGAGGAAGAAGGGGAGGGGGCCCCTCTGGATGGCGGCGCCAGAGGCGCGCCGCCCCCTGGTGGCCGCGGCGGCGGCTTAGGGTAGAGGCGCGTTCTTTTTTTTTTCTGTTTTGAAATTAATTGAACGGGGGGGGGGGGGGGGGGCTGAGGAGTTTAAGGGAGAGAGAGAGGAGATTTTTTTATTAATTTTAAATTCTAAAAGTTGACTTTTACATACGACCTCGAAACGAGGCCCACCGCCTGTCGTCCATAGCGTTTCACCCCCATTCCGAACACAATGGGATATGTATCGCAAGCTGATTCGACTGTTTCGATCAGTTTCCGTTGAAATCAACATATAACTCTATATATTGAATTTAAACGCGCATTTCAATTTATCGGGGTCACATACGAACTCGGAAAAATCCAGAAAAATTATTTCTGGCTTCGTATTGACGATACGGTCCTAACAAAACTAGTTTCGTTGAATTCCGAGACCGTTGGAAAAATGGCCATTTTCCAGTCGATTAAAATCAACTGAAACTGGTCAAACACGTTTTCCTTTGCCACGCTCACATATTGAATCGGAAAATTATGAAATTTGAAACCTAGCAATAACTTGACATCACAGACCCAACAAAAGTGGTTTCGTCGAAATCCGAGGTCGTTTGCAAAATTTCCATTTTTATGGGCCTGAATTCCATAGCGACTATTCAGAATTTTCAACTGGACATATCTTTTGATTCCCGCTATGAAATTTCAATTTTTCGGATTCGTTGTAAATATATTATCAATTAGATTCTAATGTTTTTGGTTTCGCTAAAATCCGGATTGTTTTGCACCCGGTACATTCAATTGAAGTTTGAAATCGAATTATCGAACTACCGCGCCATTTTCAATTCTATTATAATTATATATAATTATTTATATTCTAACGACGATGCGTATAATATATACGTTCGAATATATTCAAAATAAATTTTCCGTCTATATTATTTAAAATAATTTATTTTAAATATTCAAAATTGCCAAAATAAAAATTTTAAACTGGCCCAGATTTTCGGGTTATTACATCGGGATACTCATGGACTACTTAAACAGATTGCAAATTATCAACAGATGCATCAAGAGATTCTAGGTAACTAAGCATGACAGAACCCTTAGGGTTACATGAGATTTCGAGGGTATTACCGAGGCAAGTCAAAAGCCTAACTACCCTCCATTCACAATTGAGAATGACACCATTACTGGACACCAATCCATTCCTAGAATCAACCCATAGCCCATGAAACCAAAAACGTAAACATTATATCTAAACTCAACACTTAGTACATTCCCAAATCCAAACAAATCACAGATAAATGAGCCGAACCATCAATTGGATTTGAGACAATAATGGGATCTTCTACTATACAAGTACCAAGGTGCAGAGACTCAACTACGGAAGCAGATAGAAAAGAAGGTGATGCACCAGAATCGAACAAAGTTCTAACAGGATGATTGAAAAGAAAAACTAAACTTTCAACAAAAACGTTCCTACCTCTCTTAGGTACACTAGCAGTGAGAGCATGCAATTGCCCGCTAGAAGATTATGTCCTTTGCCCTTGTCCTTATCCTTCGACAATCCTTAATAAGATTCCCTACTTCACTATACTGAAAACCACCACCTGTCTTCTTCTTCCTACAATTAAATGACCCGCTATACCACAGAATAGACACTTCCTCTTGCTGTGGGGTCTATTACTTCTTCCACCCTTCTTATATTCTAATCCCTTGTTTGTGATTCCTCCACTCTGGCCTCTTTCTTTTCACCTTTCTCCTTCTGCGTGGATTAAGCCATATCAACAAGCTTCCTATCCTTGGGCTTGTGCTTCTTAGCCCAAACTCTCTTATTCTCATCCTTACTATCTTTGTGTAGCTTATTGACAAGTTCTTCGAAACTACCTCCATCGCACGGCAACCTACAAGGCTTAAAAGAAAATTAGTCGCAGGTGAAACTACTGCGGCTACAGATAGAGGTTGGGCCCTACTTTGCCCTCAACATATGTCGTATGCCTACGAAACTATGGAGAAAAGAAAGGAAGAAGAGATTCAAATCGAAAGATAGTGCATATGGCTTTGGGGAATATGCCTTTTAAAAACAATACGTTTCTCTTGAAAAACGCTTCTTTAAAACAAGTTTTAGAAAACACCCCTTTTTAAAATATGCTTTTGAAAAATCTTTTATCTGTTCTGGTTACCTTTAGCTGATACCACGTGTAACACCCCACCTCCGTTAAGGTCACTCACAAAGGGAATGCATTAACTTCAGTGGAGTGTCATAAGTGTATAGAACAGATAAATTACAAAACAGACAAAATTTAAACAACAGAAAATAAATAAAACTTTACTTTATTGATAAAACAGCAGCTTGGCAAAACTGCTTGTACAAAGATTGTTTTGCAGCACCAAAACACCAATACCCATTACAACAAAGCATATGTCTTGTTTAAAAAAATAAAGAAGCATGAAATAACAATGATATTCCACAATAAAGCATGAGCTAGCCATAGCAGTGGAAGAGTGTCCAAAGCAATCATCGTCTATCTTCGAGCTTGGAAAGAAAACTGAGCTAAGTGATAATATTCCCTCCCTGTGAACCGGGGGAGGGGGGGCGGAAGAAAAGAGAGAGAAACAAAACAAAGTCAGACATAAAGCCTGGTAAGTCCAGTGATTATTCAGCATGTAAACAGGTAAAAGGATCATAACATGAATAAACTAGATACCAGACCATAACCATGATAATAAGCATAGCAAGACAACAAATGATGATCGTTAGATATGACAAGGTAAGATACACTGAATGCGCTTCGGTTCTTTCTCCGATTTCCTATTTTCTCTGCACCACCCAACTAGCATCCTAACTAGTGTATTTTATAGAACGATTCGTATTCCCTACTAGTGTCCCAACTAGTATCCTATGAAAAAGGATCCGTATCCCCTACTAGTGTCCCGCTAGTATCTTATGTTATAAAATAAGGTGATCCCAACCCTCGCAATTGTGGTAGCCTTCAGGGGTACATCTAGTATGAGGATCTTACCTCAACCAGCCTAATTACCATGAAGATGTTAGATGTACCCTTACTACTCTATCGATCGGCTCCCAACTTGTATTAACTTACCTTGTGTCTGTGTCAGTCGGCCCTCTCTTGCGTGTATATACCCTGTGTTGGTCCCACCATAAGGTGCATCAATCCCTATGATAGCGACCCGACATGATTCAAGATGCATAGTATATACTACTGATGCTCAGTGCCTGATTTTCCACTCTGGAGCACATGCACGCCCAAACTCCGTCGTAACTACACTGTTGCACCCCCTACCGTTATTTTGACCGCTTATAATCAGCCAAGTAATCGTGCCTTACCCTGCCTAGTTCAGGGTACCATGATACATCTATGTGGTTTACTACTGAAATGGGTCCCCATTACTACGGTTTTCTATGGTCATTCGTATACCCCCCAAATTGGTTAAGTGTTATTCATCCATTCAAGTTAACTTAACCCATCCATACGTCATGTCATGTTGGTTAAGTGTTTCTTATTAACTTAACCCTTCTCATTCAATAATGTTGTCAAATTGGTTAAGTGTTATTCATCCATTCAAGTTAACTTAACCCATCCACACGTCATGTCATGTTGGTTAAGTGTTTCTTATTAACTTAACCCTTCTCATTTAATCATGTTGTAATTGGTTAAGTGTTCCCCTTAGCTTAACCCCATTCGTTCATCATGTTATATTGGTTAAGTGTTTCCCATTTACTTAACCCCACTCGTTCATCATGTTATATTGGTTAAGTGTTTCCCATTAACTTAACCCCACTCGTTCATCATGTTATATTGGTTAAGTGTCATCAATCCAGTCGAGTTAACTTAACCCACCCACTTGTCATGTTACATTGGTTATGTGTTGCCCTCTTGTGTTACTTAACCCTATCACACATCATGTTGTATTGGTTAAGTGTTGCCTTCTTGTGTTACTTAACCCTATCACACATCATGTTATATTGGTTAAGTGTTGCCCTCTTATGTTAACTTAACCCTACCACTTGTCATGTTACATTGGTTAAGTGTTTCCCTCTTGTGTTAACTTAACCCTACCACTTGTCATATTACATTGGTTAAGTGTTGCCCTCTTGTGTAACTTAATCCTAACACTTGTCATGTTACATTGGTTAAGTGTTGCCCTCTTGTGTTAACTTAACCCTACCACTTGTCATGTTACATTGGTTAAGCGTTGCCCTGCTATGTTAACTTAACCTTACCATTCTTAGCCTGTCTTTTTCTTAGCTTTAATTCATTCATTAAAGCACCAACATCTCACATTAGATCTATATTGTTGCAATCGCTGGATGTGCCGGGCGGTTCTGGACAGTCTTACACCGCAACTCAATCTAACCTCGGGTTTTTGGGCTTAGTGCGCTAACCTCTCACATTAGATCTATCCTGTTACAGTTGCTGGATGTGTCGGGTGGTTCCGGGAAGTCTTACACCGTAACTCAATCTAACCCCGGGTTAGGCATATTCATTTTTTTAATTAATTTATATATTTACAATTTATGTTCATATGTAAATTATCCACAAGTGTTGTCAAATCAAGTCATGCCCCATTTACCCTCTAAATTATGTCCATAATGCTAGGTATACAAATTCTACCATTTTATGCTACTAATTGTTTACATGATTATGAGTCAATCTATGCCAATAGCAGGTAGTTTAATATTTTTTCCCAATGTCTCCCCCGTTATTCGTTCGCATAATTCACATAGAACGTTAGGCTCGCAAATTAACCTAACTTATAAAAAAAAGGGAAAAGAAAGGGACATGTAACATTCCAACAGGCCTAAACAATATAGATCAACATGCGTAGTATAAATTTGGGGATAGAACGACATAAACTTAATTAAGCACATGAACGTGATCTTACATTTAAATTAGATCCAATTAACATGCAAACTAGCATAGATCTAATTGTATAAGAATGAACTTATATAGATCTTAAACATGGGTACTAGCTTGGATCTAAACATGTAAGCATGTATGAATATAATTTATCATGTAATTTGCATATACAGCATTTTAGGTTCAATTGTGTCAGTCCAATAGTCTCATAGGCATAGGATATACAACATGATAAATCACAACAATTCCATAGGCATGATAGGTTCCATTTTGTCAATCCAACAGTCTCATAGGCATGTTAGGTTTCATTATGTCAATCACAATAGTCTCGTAGGCACGATAGGTGTCATTACATCAATCACAATAGTCTCGTAGGTATAGGCAATTCAAAATTGACAAAAGGATAGGCACGAATAGAATTAGGCATAGTTCTAGATCCATTTATTACTGTCATGATTTCTTATTAGGTGTTCACATCTAAACAATAACTGTAGTTATAGAAAAAGGACGGATCTTGATTTCTGGGATTTAATTTCTGAATTTGAAAAGCTATCCTTTAATGTAGACATTTGATTCTCTAGTTCTTCTAATTGATTCCTAGTTTGAATATGATTCTCTAGTTTGGGGTAGATGAATGGAGGCTAGGCCAGTTTGTAGACGAAAAGCATGACGACTTCATAGGATGGGTTCTAGGGTTGAGTTTTCTGGTTATTATATAGAAGTCTAGGTTCAATTCTAGCCTTTAGACTAGTCTAGGAGAAATCAGAGCCATCAAACCAAAGAGATGTGTCATCCAGCCAACCGTAGCATGACACATAAGCCCTAATACCTCAGAAATTAGTTATAGGCCAATCAGAGAAGGCCACATCAGCTCAGGGCTTCAAAAATTCGTCAGTGGAAAAGGATCTCAAAGGGGTCGACACCTATGTCGACTCCCGGGGGGGGGGTCGACGCCCTGAGCGGGAATTTTCCCGCTCAGCCTGTTCTGTCCGAATTTTGAATTTTGAACTGGATTTATTATTTAATTATTATTTTCTATTTATTCTTGAAATCTTCTGAACTCCATAACTTCTTCATACGGAGTCCAATTCATGCAAACTCAGACTCTATTTCAAGCGAAATTCCGAGACGAACGCAATGGCGTAACCCGTTTCCCTTAATCCTTCTTCTAAAAATTAAGTGTTCTTAGATATGTTAATTTTAATATTCACAGAAAATATGGGGTGTTACAAACGATGTTTATAAATTTAGTAAAATATCTATCTTGGGATAATTTGAAATATAAATTCAAGTTTCAATTTATACAGAAAAGTGGAAATCGGTTTTGAAGTCAACATTTGTAATGGCATTTGAACTTAGCGATTGTAAAGGAAATTATAAACGAGTTTATAAATGGATGGAATGAAAATGAGTTTTTTTCTGAATAATTTTTCCAATAGACGTTAATAAATGGAATTTTTATTTGAGATATTATTTACAAGTATTAACGTCAAACGAATTTGATTATATAAAAGAAATAGTACTCGTAGTTGAGGTGAATAATGGTTTAAAGCAGATATTTTGCAAACAAAAATATCTGTAAAGGAAATTTGTTTTAGAAATATGTATTCAATGGAAATTTGAATGAGAAAAAGGGAAATTGAGAATGGATTCTAAAAGAAACGATGAATTTTATTTCAAAGTTTGAATGTAAATTGAGTTGAGCTAAATTCAAAGGGATTCATAATCTAAGTTCTAGTGCATTGAATTTTATTTTAATGGTTTATTTCAGAACAGATATTTAAATTCTATTTAGTATGAAACTATAATTTAAACGAAATATGTCAAAAAGATATTATATCAATATTTACGGCCATGAAATACAACTCTATGTTTTGAGATAAGTTAATATTATTTTAATTAAGAACTATTAAATGAGAGGGGAATAGTAGAAATCAAATAAAGTTGATTTCATAAGTTATGAAATGTATAGCTTGTAAATATGTTTTAAAAAGAAATTTAAAGGAAATTTGAGTTGTTTGATATAAAAAGAAAGACGTTAGTATCATTTTTATTAATGATATTCGTATTTGGAATGGTTACTGGTTTGAAAGCATTTTTTGCAAATGGGTGTAATTAGAAGGCAATTTGAGTTAACTTGAAATGGTAAATTTATTCCAACGTTCGTAATATTAATCGAATATAGATTATTCAAAAAATAGTTATTTATTGAAATTCGACTATATCGAATTTAGGAAAGTTCTTTTTTTACTATACGTTTTAATCCAAATTTATCTATTTATTTATTCGAATTAATCAATAAAAGTTATATATTAAAATTAAATATTTTGGAAGAAGGGATTTTAAAGCTATTGTCATAATCAACGTTTTCCGTAAAAGAAGCGGATTCTTAAACTGAACCCGAGAGTTATGTAAGCAATGTTTTTTTGGAATTTGAAGTTGTGAACTCTGTCCGTTTCCAAGTTAAGAATGTCGTTCAGTTAAGGTCCGAGAGGTAATTATATCCTAACTTTATCGACTTCATGATTGGCCGAGGAATGGTTAAGGTTCGGTAGCGAGCATTGGTTAGTGATACGGATAATTAATGAATGATTAATGGTTGAGTTATAGTAACGATGTTAAACGGATTTTGGTATCATTTTCCAAATATAATCAGATATGTTTTCTAAGTATAGGAAATGAATGATTTGGTTAATAAGAAATTAAAAAATGGGAATTGGAAATGTTTTCCAATGTTAATAACATATATTTTCTAAATGTAGAAAATAAGAAATGTGAAGAGATGAAAATGTACATTAATAAATTATGGAATATGGAAAACTAAGTGTTTATAATATTTGGAAATGTTTTCCAAGGATTGAAAGGCTAAACGGGTTTTGAAGAATATCGAGGTAAAGATATTAGAAGGAATTGGAAAATGGTAATTTAATAAGAAATTAATGTAAAACGGGCCCAGTGTTGCTTAGTACTTGATTAGTTTAATTTCCATTTGGAAACGATCATTGGTTGTATAAATGTTTTGTTTGATAGTTAAATAACTGACTATCAAAGTTTTGGCCGCTTTATATTACCGTTGTCAACACGTAGAGACCAAGATCAGGTTTATTATCATAAAACCACTCCGTATGGGCAGAAGCATTACGAATCAAATTATGCCAAAGATAATTGAAGACAAAGTAATGTGCAAGGGATGTCATGTTAATCCTATGTAGAAATTGCCTAAGTTGGATTAATGGGATAATGCATTCGGTTTGTCCATTCCGTGGACAACGTACATGGACGAATGTTTGATCGAGTATTTCTAGATGATCTCGTACGTTAATTTCTTCAAATGTACCATAGTTAGTGGCAGAGAATGTAACTTCTCTTAGCTTAACACCCAATGTATTTTTGGGGACGTTAATTAGTGAGTTGAAGGATCTAACGATGTCGCATTCAAAGTGAATAATGTTGTCCTGTTCTAAAGGTAAGATGTAGCTTCAGGCCTCATCAATTGGGAAATGAAAAAAATCGGGCAGGCAACATGGCTATGTGGGTCATTCCCGTTAGGATGTATTATCACCTGATTTAGTGGAAATTCAATTGCTTCTTATTCTATCACTACTGTATGCTTTTGGTAACGGTTGTTGATCACAACTATTGGTGATATATATTCGATACACTCAAGTTGAATGAATGCTCAGTCATATGTGGCCGAGTTGCAAGATGTTCTTGTGGAACCCGGTGTATTCCTCTCTACAGATACACTGTCGGAAGGTGGTCCCATACCTTGTCATAGTTGGAAATCCATTCTCCAATAAGCACCCAGCGGTTTTTGATTATATACTATGTATGTGGAGCGTGAGATGCAAGCGTTCCACTAGATTGCTATTTATTTGATTTAGACACTATTATAATATCAAAATAGTTTTGATAAAAATAATATTTTGGGTTATCGTAAGGTAAAAACCATTTATACTTATGTGTGGATCGGTCTTACGATTATCCTTTCTTTTTAAAAATAATAATTTTCAAAAGTTGAATCAAATGGTTGGAGTTTACTCACACCAGTCTCATGACTAACCCAAAGTTTATTTTATTTTCTTTACCCTAAACTCTTAGGTGACCAAGTTTGTATGGGAAGTTAAGTAGTCGGATTTTTCAGATACACTTGAAGGAGCTTGGAGCATGAGGCTTCAACATTAGATAGTTACTATTTATTTATATGGCGTCGTATGTTTTGTACTCTGATGATGGTATGTGTATACCGTTAAAAATTTGTATTTCAAAGTTATGTTATCTAATAAATTTTATTTATTCTACTGTGAAATTTGTGTTCTTCGTTTTCTTCTATTCTAACTTTTCTTTCTTTTTATTTCTTACCCTTTAATTTCTTTTTATTAATGATCCGGTAATTTTTGGTAATTGGCTAGTCGATATGGTATATTGTGTCGATAACCAGAACCGAGAATTGATCGGTTTGTTAAAACGAACTAGTAAAGGAAGGAAAATTGCAAGTAAATCATATGCCTTCCTACCATCAGTGAGCTGACATCCTAACCAAGAAACTGCTAGCTAGCAATTTTCAAAGACTGCGTGGTGAGTTAAAGATTCAAAATCACCATGACTTCAAATCCTCAATAGCTTCATCACAATCTGTTGATCTATGCTCAATAAGTTCAAATCTTTGTAGACCTACGTCAAATGCAGCAGAAGATCGCAACTCGAAGAATCCCAGTTTTCTAACCTCATTAAGAGGAAATAAAACCAGATAAGTCCAAGCCTGTCTTCAGCAAGCTAAACAGATCAAGTTTATAGGAAGATTTCATCTCAAAATCGCCATTTTTTCTTACAAAAGAAATCTAGGGTTACGAAAACCCTAATCCTAAGATTTGGAGGGACAGTCAAAATATGAACAAATGGCTACTAACCGAAGATAGAAGATAATATAAAATGCGGTTTAACATTTAGTTATGTTAACTCTTATTTGCTTACGTATGTACAATTGGGCTTGACCTAATTAGTCCAAATAATGTATAAATAATGTACAATGCTACATACAACAATAACTCTCGCATTATTCTACTTTCTCCAATTTTGTATCTTCAATTGAATTAATAAAACAATTCTACAATACAAATTCCTTCAATCCTTCATTGTTGTATTGATTCTACATCATATATCTTCAACATTTTATCAGGGTCATATCTTACAATATGTTGGACCATCCTTATTCCTTTGGTCACTTCTTGCTTATTAGTGCTTGTTTCACTTACTCATTTCCCTACAGTCCTCCCATGAATAAGTGTTTGTCAATATGTTATTGTAATTAGAAATAAACTAAAAGTATAAAATAGAAAAAGAAGTTGAATTCCGTTGCAATCTTATTTCATTAGTTAGGGTTTACAAACTAAAGAGGAAAAAGTATTTAAACTTAAAGAGAGGCTACACAAGTATATTGGGCCGAGACAAATGACAATGGGCTTTCAAATACTTCAGCCCATTATTACATAAAAAGATAAATGAAATAATACAAACTAGATGAACACAATCCTCTTCACTTCTGAAATCTCTGATTACATCCCCCCTTAAGTTGCAGAATATATGCTTCTCATTCCCAACTTGCTGCAAAATTATTCCACTCGTGCATTATTCAAAGCTCTCGTGAACAATTCCGCAATTTGCTCCCCTGTCCTAATGAACCCAGTTCCAATAACTCCCTCTTGAATTTTGTCTCTGATGAAGTGGCAATCTACTTCTGTATGCTTGGTTCGTTCATGGAATACTGGATTTGAGGCTATATGGGTTGCTACTTGATTATCACACCATAGTTTTACTGGTTTCTCTATCTTCTGGCCAAGTTCATTCATCAAATGCAGTATCCACATAATATCACACACTGCATTAGCCATGGATCGATACTCTGCTTCAGCACTTGAATAAGACATCACGGTTTTTTTCTTGCTCTTCCATGATACCAAATTACCTCCTGCAAATACACAGAATCTAGTAGTTGACCTTCTATCCACCTTTGATCCTGCCCAGCCTGCATCGCTGAAGCTCTCAACATTCATATATCTGTTGTTTGTGTACATCAGACCTTGCCCTGCCGTGCCTTTTAGATAGCGCAGAATTTGCTCAAGCGCATTCCAGTGATCCACTGTAGGTTGAGCCATAAATTGACTAACAACACTTACAGAGTATGCAATGTCAGGTCTAATAATACATAGGTAGTTTAACTTACCTACTAGACGCCTATATCCCCCTGGATCTTGAATCAGCTCACCCTCTTTGCTTAAACCATGATTAGGAGTCATAGGAGTGTTGCTTGGCTTGGCTGCTAGCTTTCCAGTTTCCTTTAATAAATCCAATGTAAACTTCCTTTGTGATAAATACATACCTTCCTTGCTTCTTATAATTTCAACTCCCAAGAAATATTTGAGCTCCCCGAGGTCTTTAGTTTGAAACTGATTGTGTATGAAGTGTTTAAGTTTAAGAATACCATCTTCATCACTCCTAGTGATTAATATATCATCCACATATACAACTAATAATATTATACCTTTATCTGAGTTTTGATAGGAAATAGATTGATCAGATTTGCATCTCCTCACTCCAAACTTTTCAATGGCTAAGCTAAACTTTCCAAACCAAGCCCTAGGGCTTTGCTTGAGACCATACAGTGATTTTCTTAATTTACATACTAGGTTTGTCTCCCCCTAAGGAACAGACCTTAGTGGTTTCTCCATGTGCACCTCTTCAGATAAGTCCCCATGTAGAAAAGCATTTTTAATGTCAAGTTGACGAAGTTTCCATTCATACCTAGCTGCCATGGATATAAATAATCTAATAGATGTCATTTTGGCTACAGGAGAGAAAGTTTATGCATAATCAACCCCATACGTTTGAGCATATCCTTTAGCTACCAAACGAGCTTTCAGTCTTGCTACACTCCCATCAACATTCACTTTGGTGGAGAAAATCCATTTACATCTCATTGCCTTCTTTTCTAAAGGTAATTTTACTAGTTCCCATGTGTCATTCTGTTCTAGAGCTTTCATTTCTTCCATCATTGCCTCACGCCACTCAGATGAATTTATAGCCTCTCCCACTGTCTTTGGCACTGAAACCGAATCCATGGCTGAAATGAACACACATGATTTATATGGAAGTCTATCATAAGTTACACATGAAGATATAGGGTATGTGCATTTCCTCTTTCCTTTCCTAAGGGCAATAGGTAAATTCAAGCTTGGATCTTCCTCAGATTGACTGATATCATCTTCATTTATATCTTCGATAGGTATACCTTGTGTGTCACTCACAATGGAGGGTTCATTCGTAGGTATAGTAGAATACACAATGAATTCTTCACTATCTTCCTGAATCTAGGGTGTGGTTGTTTGATAAAATGGTATGCCCTCCATAAATGTTACATCAATAGACATTATATATTTTTGTAAGCTTGGACAATAGCACCTGTAGCCTTCCTGAAGTCTGGAATAACCCACAAATATGCAATTAAATGACTTGTGATCAAGTTTACTCAATTGTTGATTGACATCCCTCAAAAAACAACTACACCCAAACACTTTGGGCTTGATAGGAAACATCAATTTTGAGACAACCCGAACTCCCCCGGTAAGGAAAGCCCGGATTGAGATGAGGACAACACACATCGGAACGCAGACGGAAGAACATTTCATTGTTATTACAACAATTCCATCAGATACAAGAATATACAGAGTATAAATGAATAAATTACATTCAATAAATATCAGAGATTTAAATTACATTTAAATACATCGCAGTGGAAAATAATACAAAAGCACAACTAGAAGTAATGCACGGATACAGAGCTTTCCGAGCATCGTCCCAGCTGTAAATGAGGACCCTGTGGATATAAATCTGCAAAACCAAAACTACTAGCTGCCCCTGTAGAAAATAGGGGCACCCAGAGTTTAGGTTAAAACGATAAACTCCAGGTCAGTCATGTGACTGGTGTAAGAACTAAAACAGTTATTAATCTTTATTTTAAAGTTCGGTAAATCAAGGGACCACGCCGTATAACACGGAACGGGTTTCCTCCCAAGAATACCAGTGCATAAAATAAACAGCGAAATGCTAAATAAAGGAAAATGAAGCTGTTATAAGACCCAGGTCCCATCACACAATGCAACGCAAGCCGGAGGATAGAGTTTTTACCTTATAACAGCCAAAGCATGCTTGATACGTTAAAAACACATTATTTGATACTATTATAAGTGTATAGTGTCAAAGAAATTTCAATCATAAATATAAATCATAGATGGCATGAGTGCCCCATCCTACTATGTCGCCATACTAGGTTCTACAAATAAAACCGAAATACACGTATTGGAAACTGGATTCCATCATGAGTCGAGGCAAGGGGAAAGCTCCTCTCCGTTCGAGACACTCTAACAAATGTCTCAGGACCCCACTTTGATCCTTGGAATCGGCTGGGCCGGTCCTCTCTTACTTTTGAGGATTGGCAATTCCTGAACACACGTTTCCCGGTCCTTACAGACCTATATCCGAGGCACCTCGCATTCCAACAACCACATAAGTGAAAAGTATATAAATGTCAGGGATGGTAGGTCACTGACACCACCCTAGCTAGAAAGAAACGCCGTGCTCTCCCAGCGGTCCGTCTCCCGTTTTTGACTCATACCGAGGTGTGAGGCTCGCGAATTCACGTTATACACAAAGCTACGCCATACAGGCCGTGCTTTGATCATCAACCACAAGACTTTGCTTTTCAACAGATGCCCTGATCAATTGCCACTTACGCGTGCCACACTGGCAATTCGCTCCGTGCGACTGATGTCCATCGATATACAACCTCTGAGCTCGTACGTCTCAGAGAAGGGCGTTAAGCAAGAGAATAAATTCTCCGCCGCCAAACAGATGTATATTTAATGGAGATCAATCAACACAGAATAAAATCCAATGTCAGACACACAATCCATTTACAAGTTCGTTCTAGGTCTGAACGAAACCGGAGGCACTTTCCTCGCATATCCATCCATCTCCAAGTACGTCTGGACGATCACCAACTGATTCCCTCATCTTGGGTGTACAGCCCAATCAAGATCATCAGTAATCACCCAAACGATGTGAAGACTTCTGGTCTTCAACCACCGTCTTCATCTTCGACATCTCGTCGAATCGGTTATTCAGAATGGGTATAAACCCTGCCTTTCTGAATAACCCACGTATATGATAAACAAATGTTACACAAACACAACAAACGCCTCATTCCAATCCAGAATATTCCTTTATTCACAAAATCACATTCTTAGGGAAAGGTTCCCATTAATTTTATCCAAGATAAATTCTTCTAAATTTATTCTTTAATCTTCCTTTGGATAACATTTCAAACTAGTCGGGATTAGCGAACCACACCGAAGTAATTATTTATTTTATTTCCCAATCCCAACCTATATATCACTTGGAGCAAAACTGGTAATACTCCATACCTAACACCATGGTGTTATTGGTAAAATTAATTACCATTTCACTTTCAAATCTAATTAAAGATTCAACTATCGCTTTGGAACAAAACTGGTGGTACTCCATTCTCGATCACCTTTCAGATTTGATAATTTAAATTATCAATTCACATTTCAATCTAATTAAAGATTCATTAAAACTCCACTTAGTTTTGATCTTCTCAAAAATCAATATTCTGCCTTTAACTGGGTTAAAGAACCAATGTCATCTAAAACACGGTTCATGACAAACCCAAATCACATTTGATATTAAATACAAGGCTCTGAATAGAAAATACACCGGCTTATATTCAATATCAAATTCTGAAACCAACAAATATCGTATTGGAAATAACGATATAAAATATATCTTTCAAATTCCCATAACAATATCTGTATAGTCACGAAATCCAATATCGAAATATTCCGAAGATAATTTTGATTCAACTCCAGTACAGTTCACGTATTGGGAATATTGATTATTTTTAAAATCACTTTCAAATTTAATTTATTTATTTCAAAAATAAATTGATTTTAATTCTAGTTCAAAACTAGTTCATTTTGATAAAAATCTATTTTTATCCCTTCAAATATGGAATTTTTCACCCCAGTTCTTTCCAATTCACATATTATGATTTTACACAAATTATTAATATTTTTAATAATTTTATCAAGGCCCGTACAGTCGATTTCCATCAACGGCCATCGAACTGCACTTACAGCGACCTTTTCTAAATTTGATTTGGACATGATTCTAAATCCAATCGTTAGATTTCAAATTCCTAATATTCATTGGAAAGCTCTTTTCGATACGAACCCAACGGTTCTGGTTTTAGGAGAATCCGACGGTCGGATCTCCCACAACGTCAATTCGAAGTCCATGGTCGAAATTCACGAACTGTCGCGGCGCGTTCTATTCAAGCCATTATATATGTATTATATATATATATTATATATATTTCGTCGATATCCTTTTTAAAACGTATTTTATAAATCGTTTTAAATTCGTTTTCAAAACCATTTCAACTCTATATTCAATTTCAAATCAAAATTGAATATTTCATATCATTACTATATAAATGATAATATTTTCGAAATGTTATATTTTGAAATCTCTACCTTTTATATATTCATTATAAAAACGAATATAATCGATATAAATATCGTTCACGTCAAAATAGCACAACTCTAATCAAAACAGCTTTATATATTTCAATAAATTCGTTATTCTATTCAACAAATGAATATTTATTCTATTCAACACATGAATTTTCTTTTATAATATTCATTATTTTTCCGATTGGAATGAGGCCCAATCAATTACCATATAACGTTAATTATATGGGTTCCATACAACACATGTATATAATAGCAACGATAAACAATCAACCATCATCCAAAGTGCACCACACAACTGCATAAGCATCTAATATAAATAATTAGCGCTTACACAGCCTGTCAACCAATCGATCGACATACAGTTAAATAATTGGGATTAGTGTAAGCCAAATATCATCCCAACACCCGTGTGGGGTTTCAAATCAACAAACACAGATTTTTATTTGTGCAGTTGGGCGATGTGTAAAATTTATCGACCCAATCAATATTAGTCAAATCAGTGTATATAAACAAATCGGCCGATCTATTTATAAATATTCATTTAATCACTTTCACGTTAAAAATTATATTTTTAACGGTAAAATATTTATTTCAACCATCTACTTTTTATCATCGATTTCACATCAACAATACAAACAAATTTCACCACACATCAATCAAACAAGCCATCCATGGTCTGTTGATGATGGGTGTCGGGTGCTGCTAAGCACCATCTGCATCCTAGTATATATATATATATATATATAACTAGAAAATGAAATTTGAGTGAGAAGTTCTCACCGATAGCTAATCCAATATCACGACTCTCCCTATGTAGAAATCTTCGTCGTTCTCGCCTTTTGTCACTTCCGTTGCCTGTTGCCACTACATATATAAAAATCACATTTTTATATTCTTGCTATGTATATAAAAAACATATTTTTATAATTACTCCATATGGATAAAAATTCTATTTTTACATCGCTACTATATAGATAAAAATTCTATTTTTACATCGCTACTATATAGATAAAAATTCTATTTTTACATTGCTACTATATAGATAAAAATTCTATTTTTACATCGCTACTATATAGATAAAAATTCTATTTTTACATCGCTACTATATAGATAAAAATTCTATTTTTACATCGTTATTCTCTACATAAAGATTTCGCCTTTTCAAATATAAAGATTTTATTTTCTATTTTATAGAAATTATATTTTCAATACACTACTTACATAAAAATAGTATTTTTATATCTTCTACTATATAAAGGTCATATTTTTGATTCACTACATATATAAAGATCAAATTTTTAACACTTCTATAATGTAAAAATCATATTTTTATCCTTCTACAATATAAAAGATTATATTTTTATCCTTCTACAGTATAAAATAAACTGAAATTAATCTAGAAACTGATTTAATTAAATAAATTTACCTTATCTTTGAGGTGGGGAGGGTTTCAGAGCCCGGGGGTGGTGGTGGGCCCTCTAGCAGGCGGCGGAGGGGGAGCATCGGCTTGGGGGGGATGGTTCTTGGGGGGGCGCTGTCGGTTGAGGAACGAGGGGAAGGAGAAGAAGAGGAGGGCAGAGAGGAAGGAGGCTGGGGGGGAGGGGGGCGTGTTCAACAGCGCGGTGACGCGCTGGACGGGGCGACGACGAGATCCGTCGCCCCCTTTTTTTTGTTTTTCAGAAATGAATTTAAACGGGGGGGGGGGGGGGGGGGGGGGCTGAGGTAAAAAGGAAGAGAGAGGGGTTTATATTTTATTTTTTTCTATTAATTTAATTTCCATAAAGTTGACTTTTTGTTTCGACCTCAAAACGAGACCCACCGCCTGTCGTCCATAGCTAATTACCCCCATTCCGAACACAATGGGATATGTATCGCAGGTTGATTCGATCGTTTCGATCAGTTTTCGTCAAAATCAACATATAATTCTATATATTGAATCTGAACGCGCATTTCAATTCACCGGGGCCACATACTAACAATAAAAATCCCCGAAAAATATTTTCTAGCTTCGTATTGACGATACGGTCCTAACAAATCTAATTTTGTCGAATTCTGAGACCGTTTGAAAAATGGCTAATTTCCAGTCGATTAAAATAAACTAAAACTGGTCAAACACGTTTTCCTATGCCATGCTCACATATTGATTCGAAAAATTATGAAATTTGAAACCTAGCAATAATTTGACATCACGGATCCAACAAAAGTGGTTTCGTAGAAATCCGAGGTCGTTTGCAAAATTTCCATTTTTAAGGGCCTGAATTCCATAGCGACTATTCAGAATTTTCAACTGGACATATCTTTTGATTCCCGCTATGAAATTTTGATTCTTCGGATTCGTTGGAAAGATATTCTCAATTAGATCCTAATGTTTTTGGTTTCACTAAAATACGGATTGTTTTGCACTCGGTACATTCAATTGAAGTTTGAAATCGAATTATCGAACTACCGCGCCATTTTCAATTCTATTTATAATTATATATAATTATTTATATTCTAACGATGACGTATATAATATATACGTTCGAATTCTATTCAAATTAAATTTTTCGTCGTTATTATTTAAAATAATTCATTTTAAATGTTCAAAATTCACTAAAATTGCCAAAATAAAATTTTTAAACTGGCTCGCATTTCCGGGTTGTTACAACTTTATTTGGTTGTAGAATTTGGAAAGGGATTTCATTGTTAAGTACAATAGATGGCATTCTATTGATCAAGAAGCAAGCATTTGACACTGCATCAGCCCAAATTGGTTTTGGCACATTCATTTGAAATAACAAAGCTCGAGCAATTTCTATCAAATGCCTATTCTTCCTCTCTGCTACATCAATTCGAGAAGGTGTATCCACACATGAAGTCTCATGTATAATACCATTTTGAGTAAAAAAAATTGCTAAATTCACTGGACATATATTCTTTGGCATTGTCACTACGAAGTATTTTTATGGGAGCATTAAACTATTTCTTAATTTCAACATGAAATTTATAAAATATAGAAAACAATTCAGTTCTAGTTTTCATCAAAAACAACCAAGTTAACCTAGTGTAATCATCCATAAAAGTTACAAATATATATATATATATATATATATATATAACCAGGTTTGGATACAACTGAGGAAGGTCCCCAAATATCAGAATGAATTAATGAAAATGGACTATCGGCTCTTTTATTACCTCTGGGTTGAGAAGTACTTCTATGATGCTTTACATATTGAAAGGCTTTGTAATAACCCGGAAATCCAAGCCAATTTAAAATTTTTATTTTGGCTATTTTAGCGAATTTTGATTATTTAAAATAGATTATTTTAAATAGTAACGACGAAAAATTTAGTTTGAATGGAACTAAAACATATATATTTACATAGATCGACGATAGAATATAAATATTGATTTTAAAATATAAAAGGAATTAAAAATGGCGCGGTAGTTCGATAATTCGATTTCAAAATTCAAATGAATGTACCGGGTGCAAAATAAACCGGATTTTAGTGAAACCAAAAACAATAGAATCTAATTGAGAATATCTTTCCAACGAATCAGAAAAATTGAAATTTCATAGCGGGGATAAAAAGTTATGTCCAGTTGAAATTTCAGAATAGCCGCTATGGAATTTCGGCCCTTAGAAAATAGCCATTTTGCAAACGACCTCGGTTTTCGACGAAACCACTTTTGTTGGATTCGGGATGTCAAATTATTGCTAAGTTTCAAATTTCATAATTTTTCGAATCAATATGTGAGCGTGGCGAAGGAAAACGCGTTTGACCAGTTTGAGTTGGTTTTAATCGACTGGAAAATGGCCATTTTTCAAACGGTCTCAGAATTTGATGAAACTAGTTTAATTAGGACTGTATAGTCAGTACGAAGCTAGAAAATATTTTTCTGGAATTTTTCGAGTTAGTATGTGACCCAAGTGAATTGAAATGCGCGTTCAGATTCAATACGTAGAGTTATATGTTGATTTTGACGAAAACTGATCAAAACGATCGAATCAGCTTACGACACATATCCCATTGTGTTCGAAATGGGGGTAATTAGCTATGGACGACAGGCGGTATGTGCGATTTCGAGGTCGAAATAAAAAGTTGCTTTTTTAAAATAATTAAATAAAATTAAATAAAATATATTTATACACTCACCCCTTCCATCCCTCTCTCCTTGACTCAGTCAAAAGAAAAAAAAGAGAGAAAAAACCCGATACCCAGACCTCGTCGCCCCCCCCCCCCTCGATCGTCGATGCGCCACCAGAGCGCCCCCATCCCCAGTCGCCGCGCCGCCTCCACCTTCTCCTTCTTCCCCCTCCCCCTGCCGCTGCCTCTCTCTCTCCTTCGCCCCTCCTTCTCCTTCAACCCCCTTCATTCTAACCCGAACCCAAGCCCCCCCCCCCCACCCCGAGACCACCTCCGATGGCCAGCAGCCCGGCGCCGCCTCCAACCACCCTCCAGCGCGCCGAACCCCCTCCAACGACGCGAGCATCCCCTCCTTCAATCGATTAAGGTGAGTTTTTATATTATTTTATTTAGTTTTATTAATTTAAAACCTGATTTTATATATATATATATAACACTTTAAAAATATGATTCTTGATATAAAATCGTTTAGAAGTAAAAGTATAATTTTAACACTTTAAAAATACGATTTTTATTACTATGAAATGCGAACA
Source organism: Allium sativum (assembly GCA_030737875.1). Taxonomy (NCBI): domain Eukaryota; kingdom Viridiplantae; phylum Streptophyta; class Magnoliopsida; order Asparagales; family Amaryllidaceae; genus Allium; species Allium sativum. Next base: position 720,866,349 of record CM060920.1, read on the forward strand.
AAGACTTGATCTTTATATGTATAGCGAAGAGAGAAAGGTGATATTTTTAATTAGAGAAAGATAATATTTTTGTATGATAGAAAGGTTAAAAATATAATTTTTATATAATATAGATAATAAAAATTCGATCTTTATTATGTAGGAGATATAAAAATATGATTTTTATAAAGTAGAAGTAATAAAAATATGATTTTTATAAAGTAGAAGTAATAAAAATATGATTTTTATACAGTAGAAGTAATAAAAATATGATTTTTATAAAGCAGAAGTAATAAAAATATGATTTTTATATAATGGAGAATATAAAAATATTATCTTTATATAGTAGAGATTATAAAAATACGATCTTTATATGTGTTGTAGCGAATTAACAATATAAAGAAATGATTTTATTTAAAATATAAGTTGAGATTTTTATAGATAAAAATTCGATCTTTGTATATGAAGTAGAAATATAAAAATATAATTTTCATATAGAATGAAGCATTGAAAAATATATATGAAGTAGAAATAAAAATAGAATTTTTATTTATTGGTATGAAGCAATAAAAATATAATTTTTATTATGAACAGCGAAACAAGAACTGAATTGGAATTTCAAAGGAATCCAAACGGTTCAACAGTTCAAAAGCAAAGCACGGCGGAGTGGAACCCTCCGTGAGAACTTCTCACTTTAATTCTTGTTTTCTAGTTAAAATTATATACTAGGATGCAGACGGTGTTTAGTAGCACCCGACACCCGTCGTCCACAGACCATGGACGGCTTGTAAGCTTGTTTGTTTGATTTTGATGTGTAGTTGATTGCGTGATGTGATGTGAAATAATATATTTAGATAGTTAAAAATATTTTATAGTTGAGAATAGAATTTTTAACATGTATATAAAATAAATAGTAATAAACAAATCGGAGATTTGTTCATATACACTGATTTGACTGATATTGATTGGGACGATAAATTTTACACATCGCCCAACTACACAAATAAAATCTGTGTTTGATTGTTTGAAACCCCACACGGGTATTAGGATGAGATTTGACGTACACTAATCCCGATTGTTTAGTTGTATGTCAATCAATGGATTAACAGACTGTGTAAGCGTTAATTATTTATATTTAATGCTTATGCAGTTGAGTGGTGCAATCTGGATGATGGTTAATTATTTATCGTTGTTATTTTATACATGTGTTGTAGGAAATCCATATAATTAACATTATATGGTAATTAATTGGGCCTCATTCCAGTTTTGAATAGAAATATTTGAAAAAGAAATATTTGAAAAAGAAATATTTGAAATAGAAATATTCGAATAGAAATATTTGAAAGAGAAATATTTGAAATAGAAATATTTGAAAGAGAAATATTTGAATAGAAATATTTGAATAGAAATATTTGAAAGAGAAATATTTGAAATAGAAATATTTGAATAGAAATATTTGAAATAGAAATATTTGAAAGAGAAATATTTGAAAAAGAAATATTTGAAAAAGAAATATTTGAAACAGAAATATTTGAAAAAGAAATATTTGAAAAAGAAATATTTGAAATAGAAATATTTGAAATAGAAATATATGAAGACGTGTTGATTAGATTTGCGCCATTTTGACGTGAACGATATTTATATCGATTTTAATCAAATTGAAATGAATATTAAAGTGAATAGAAATTCGAATTAAATTGAATAGATTTGAAATTCGAATTAAATTGAAATGAATTGAAATTCGAATTAAATTGAAATGAATTGAAATTCGAATTAAATTGAAATGAATTGAAATTCGAATTAAATTGAAATTGAATTGAAATCGATTTGAAATGAAATTAAAACGAATTTATATTGAAAAATTCAATTTTGATTAGAATTTGAAAGGGAAGTTGAAACCGTTTCGAAAAACCGAATTTAAAACGATTTATAAAATACATTTTGAAAGGAAATCGATGAAATATATATATAATATATATATTATATATATAATGGCCTGAATAGAACGCGCCACGGCAGTTCGCGAATTTCGACCATTGACTTCGAATGGATATTGCGGGAGATCCGACCGTCGGATTCTCCTAAAACTGGAACCGTTGGGTTCGTATCGAAAAGAGCTTTCTAATTAATATTAGAGATTTGAAATCTAATGGTTGAATTCGGAATTATGTCCTAATCAAATTTGGAAAAGGTCGTTGTAAGTGCAGTACGATGGCCGTTGATGGAAATCGACTGTACGGCCCTTGATAAAATTATTAAAAATAGTAATAATTTGTGTAAAAACATAAGAACTGATTTGTGAAAAATTGGGATGAAAAACTCCATATTTGAAAAGATAAAAATAGATTTTTATCAAAATGAACTAGTTTTGAACTAGAATTATAATTCTATTTATTTTTAAAATAAATAGATTGAATTTGAAATGGTTTTAAAAGTAACCAGAAGTTCCAATAATTGAATGGGAATGGATTTGAATCGAAATTGTCTTTGGAATATTTCGATGTTGGATTTCGTGATGATACAGGTATTGTTATGGGAATTTGAAAGATATATTTATATCGTTATTTCCAATACAATATTTGTTGGTCGTAGAATTTGATATTGAATATAAGCCAATAAGTTTTCTATTCAGAGCCTTGTATTTAATATCAAATGTGATTTGGGGTTTATCATGAACAGTGTTTTAAATAACACTTGTTCTTTAACCCGATAATTAATGGAATGTGATTTTGGGTTTATCATGACCGTGATTTAAATGACACTGATTCTTTAACCCAGTAAAAGATTAAAACTAAGTGGAGTTTTAATGAATCTTTAATTAGATTGAAAAGATCGAGAATGGAGTATCACCAACTTTGCTCCAGGCGATAGTTAAATCTTTAATTAGATTTGAACGTGAAATGGTAATTGAATTTACCGATAACACCGTGGTGTTAGATATGAAGTATTACCAGTTTGACTTCATGGGATGAATTGGTTGGGATTTGGAAATTAAAATAAATGATTACTTCGGTGTGGTTCGCTAATCCCGACTAGTTTGAAGTGATATTCAAAGGAAGATTAAAGAATAAATTTAAAGGAATTTGTCTTTGATAAAATTAATGGGAACCTTTCCCTAAGAATGTGAAATTTAGAAACTAACTATAGGTTAGTTAAGCAGAACGGTTTCCTGGGTATTGATCTGATGTTGGTTTCGGCCTTCGGGGTTACTATTTGGGGAATTATTCTCTTGTTAATTTACGGTTAGTGACTGATGAATTGGAATGAGGCATATGTTGTGCTTGTGTAACATTTGTTTATTATATACGCGAGTTATTCAAAAAGACCGGGTTTATCCCATTCCGAATAACTGATTCGACGTAGTGTCGAAGATGAAGACGGTGGTTGAAGACCGGAGGTCTTCACGTCGTTTGGATAATTACTGATGATCTTGATTGGGCTGTACACCCAAGAGGAGGGAATCAGTTAGTGATCGTCCAGACGTATTTGGAGATCGATGGATATGCGGGGTACTAGGTGTGCCTCCGGTTTCGTTCAGACCCAGAACGAACTTGTAAATGGACTGTTTGTCTGACATAGGATTTTATTCTGTGTGATTGGTTTCTATTAAATATATATCTGTTTGGCGGCGGAGAATTTATTCTCTTGCTTAACGCCCTTCTCTGAGACGTACGAGCTCAGTGGTTATATATTGATGGATATCAAACGCATGGAGTGAATTGCCTGTGTGGCATGCCTAAGTGGCAATATGATCAAGGCTTCTGTTGAAAAGCAGAGTCTTGTAGTCTATGATCAAAGCACAGCCTTTGTGGCGTAGCATTGTGTAGCATTGATTTGTGAGCCTCACACCCCTGTTGTGAACCAAAAACGGGAGAGGACCTCAGGGAGGATATGCATTTCTTTCTAGTTAGAAGTGGCGTCAGTGGTTTTACACGCCCTGACGAGTTTGACTTACGTGGTTGTTGCTGTTGCGAGGCGCCTCAGATATATCGGTGACTATGTGAAGCCGATGGAGTCATTTGTTGGCTCATTTACACCCCAAAGGGCGGGGAAACGCAGTGTTCAGGAATTTTAATTCACATCGATGGACCGGCCCTGACGATCCAAGGGTCGATGCGCTTTGACCCTAAGGCTCGGGCTAGAGAGTCTCAAAGTCGGTGAGGACTATCTTTTGCCTCGGTTCGCAGATGGAAATCCAATTTCCAATACGTGACTTTGCGGTTTTGATTGTAATCCTATATATGGCGACATAGTGGGATGGGGCGCTCATACCGTCTATGATTGATACTTAAGATTTGAAGTTGTTTTATACACTATACACTTACTATAGTATCAAATGAATTGTTTTAAACGTATCAAGCATTCTTCGGCTATTATAAGGTAAAAACCCTATCCCCCGGCTTGCGTTGCATTGTGTGATAGGACCTGGGTCTTATAATAGCTTTATTTTTCTTTATTTAGCATTGCGCTGTTTGTTTTATGCACTGGTATTCTTGGGAGGAAACCCGTTCCGTGTTATACGGCGTGGTCCCTTGATTTACATACCTTTAAAATAAAGATTAATAACTGTTTTAGTTCTCACACCAGTCCCATGACTGACGTGGAGTTTATTGTTTTAACCTAAACTCTGGGTGCCCTTATTTTGACACGGGCAGCTAGTAGTTTTGGTTTTGTAGATTTATATCCACAGGATCCTGATTTACAGCTGGAACGATACTCGGAAAGCTTTGTATCCGTATATCTCCTTCAGTTGTGTTTTGTATTACTTTCCGCTGCTTTGTAAATTATTGAAATCTCTGATATTTTCTGTGCAATATTTATTCATTTATACTCTGTTTAATTTTTTATTCTGATTGAATTGTTGTAATATACAATGAAATGTTCTTCTGTCTGCGTTCTTTTGTGCGTTGTTCTTAAAGTATCCGCTCTTTCCTTACCGGGGAAGTTACGGGTCTTCACAGCTGGTATCAGAGCTTTGTTTTACAAAGCTCAGAGGACAAGACACATTAGAACCATACGAAAGAATTCATCAGAAATTGGATTAGTAATATCCAATGAGAATGACTCGTTAGAGATGGGATCAGTAGTATCCTAGAACGAGTGTTAGGAGTATATTTTTAAAATGAAAACAATTTTTGTTTTGAAAATTTAAATCAATTATTCGTATTTGATTATTTATTTTAAATTGATTTGGACAATCCAATATATAAAGATTTTTCATATACGCCTTGCAAACGTATATTCGAAGTTTTAATATATTGGATAGATATAGAATCACACTCTAGTCGCCCGGAGATGATTCTGATGATAGTTCGAACATCATCAGAATTGGTATTCGAGTTTCGAAAGTGTGACATCTATATATTTCCATTAGATTGGTGTGAGAACCAAAATTAGATAGGGCCTATTGTTGTGATTTGGCATCAATAATGTGATTTTTGACTATATATCAAAGTTATGAATTTGAAAAGCTAATCAACTAATTGATTTCTGGTTGTGTTGCTTGATTATTGTTTGATTAATTGAATTTGAACCATATAGCCAATTTGAATCAAATAGTGAATTGTATTGAAAATTTGTCGCATTTGCTCGCACATACATGTACTTACACTGAACAAGTCATAGCAAGGAGGCTAGAGCAGAAGAATAAAATTGTTTGCCCGACAAATAGGTACATGTTTACCATAATTTACTGTTTTGTTTGGGTGATGATGATTTTATGAGCCGCTTGGCTTTTACTTTTTCTTTTGGATTGAAGAAGGCCATGGGAGGCTATATGAAATATCCCGAAGTTCCCGGTGCAGGGGAGGTTATGGCGAAATTTTTCGAAAATTTAGGGTGTTAGCCAAATTTTTGAAAAATTTGAAAAGTTCTTAGAAACTGAAAAGTTGAAGAACTTAAGCCGTAAAGAAAACAATGAAAGTTGAGTTGATTAGTTAAACAACTTTCGGCTTCGTTCCTTTTCGGAGACGAAAAGTTTTAAGTAGGGGAGATTGTAATAACCCGGAAATCCGAGCCAATTTAAAATTTTTATTTTGGCTATTTTAGCGAATTTTGATTATTTAAAATAGACTATTTTAAATAGTAACGACGAAAAATTTAGTTTGAATGGAATTAAAACGTTTATATTTATAGCTCGACGATAGAATATAAATATTTATTTTAAAATATAAAAGGAATTGAAAATGGCGCGGTAGTTCGATAATTCGATTTCAAAATTCAACTGAATGTACCGAGTGCAAAATAAACCGGATTTTAGTGAAACCAAAAACAATAGGATCTAATTGAGAATATTTTTCCAACGAATCAGAAAAATTGAAATTTCATAGCGGGGAAAAAAAGTTATGTCCAGTTGAAATTTCAGAATAGTCGCTATGAAATTTCGGTCCTTAGAAAATAGCCATTTTGCAAACGACCTTGGTTTTCGGTGAAACCACTTTTGTTGGATTCGGGATGTCAAATTATTGCTAGGTTTCAAATTTCATAATTTTTCGAATCAATATGTGAGCGTGGCGAAGGAAAACCCGTTTGACTAGTTTGAGTTGATTTTAATCGACTGGAAAATGGCCATTTTTCAAACAGTCTCAGAATTTGACGAAACTAGTTTTGTTAGGACCGTATAGTCAATACGAAGCTAGAAAATATTTGTTTGGAATTTTTCGAGTTAGTATGTGACCCCAGTGAATTGAAATGCGCGTTCAAATTCAATATGTAGAGTTATATGTTGATTTTGATGAAAACTGATCGAAACGATCGAATCATCTTACGACACATACCCCATTGTGTTCGGAATGGGGGTAATTAGCTGTGGACGACAGGAGGTGGGTTCGATTTCGAGGTCGAAATAAAAAGTTGCTTTTTGAAAATAATTAAATAAAATTAAATAATATATATTTATACACTCACCCCTTCCATCCCTCTCTCCTTGACTCAGTCAAAATAATAATAATAAAACCTGATACCCAGACATCGTCGCCCCCCTCGATCGTCGATGCACTACCGGAGCGCCCCCATCCCCAATCGCCGCGCCGCCTCCACCTTCTCCTTCTTCTCCTTCCCCCTGCCGCTACCTCTCTCTCTCCTTCGCCCCTCCTTCTCCTTCAACCCCCTTCATTCTAACCCGAACCCAAGCCCCCCCGAGACCACCTCCGATGGCCAGTAGCCCGGCGCCGCCTCCAACCACCCTCCAGCGCGCCGAACCCCCTCCAACGACGCGAGCATCCCCTCCTTCAATCGATTAAGGTGAGTTTTTATATTATTTTATTTAGTTTTATTAATTTAAAACTTGAATATATATATATATATAACACTTTAAAAATATGATTCTTGATATAAAATTGCTTAGAAGTAAAAGTATGATTTTTAACGCTTTAAAAATACGATTTTTATTACTATGAAATGCGAAAAAAGACTAGATCTTTATATGTATAGCGAAGAGAGAATGGTGGTATTTTTAATTAGAGAAAGACAATATTTTTATATGATAGAAAGGTTAAAAATATATTTTTTATATAATATAGATAATAAAAATTCGATCTTTATTATGTAGGAGATATAAAAATATGATTTTTATAAAGTAGAAGTAATAAAAATATGATTTTTATAAAGTAGAAGTAATAAAAATATGATTTTTATAAAGTAGAAGTAATAAAAATATGATTTTTATATAATGGAGAATATAAAAATATTATTTTTATATAGTAGAGATTATAAAAATACGATCTTTATATGTGTTGTAGCGAAGTAACAATATAAAGAAATGATTTTATTTAAAATAATTTGAGATTTTTATAGATAAAAATTCGATCTTTGTATATGAAGTAGAAATATAAAAATATAATTTTCATATAGAATGAAGCATTGAAAAAAAAATATGAAGTAGAAATAAAAAAAAATTATTTATTGGTGTGAAGCAATAAAAATATAATTTTTATTAAGAACAGCGAAACAAGAACTAAATTGGAATTTCAAAGGAATCCAGACGGTTCAGCAGTTCAAAAGCAAAGCACGGCAGAGTGGAACCCTTTGTGAGAACTTCTCACTTTAATTCTTGTTTGCTAGTTAAAATTATATACTAGGATGCAGACGGTGTTTAGTAGCACCCGACACCCGTCGTCCACAGACCATGGACGGCTTGTATGCTTGTTTGTTTAATTTTGATGTGTAGTTGATTGCGTGATGTGATGTGAAATGAAATAAAATATTTAGATAGTTAAAAATATTTTATAGTTGAGAATAGAATTTTTAACGTGTATATAAAATAAATAGTAATAAACAAATCGGAGATTTGTTTATATACACTGATTTGACTGATATTGATTGGGACGATAAATTTTACACATCGCCCAACTACACAAATAAAATCTGTGTTTGATTGTTTGAAACCCCACACGGGTATTGGGATGAGATTTGACGTACACTAATCCCGATTGTTTAGTTGTATGTCAATCGATGGATTGACAGACTGTGTAAGCGTTAATTATTTATATTTAATGCTTATGCAGTTGAGTGGTGCACTCTGGATGATGATTGATTATTTATCGTTGTTATTTTATACATGTGTTGTAGGAAATCCATATAATTAACATTATATGGTAATTGATTGAGCCTCATTCCAGTTTTGAATAGAAATATTTGAAAAAGAAATATTTGAAAAAGAAATAATTGAAATAGAAATATTTGAATAGAAATATTTGAAAGAGAAATATTTAAAATAGAAATATTTGAAAGAGAAATATTTGGATAGAATTATTTGAATAGAAATATTTGAAAGAGAAATATTTGAAATAGAAATATTTGAATAGAAATATTTGAAATAGAAATATTTGAAAGAGAAATATTTGAAAAAGAAATTTTTGAAATAGAAATATTTGAAATAGAAATATTTGAAAAAGAAATATTTGAAAAAGAAATATTTGAAATAGAAATATTTGAAATAGAAATATATGAAGACGTGTTGATTAGATTTGCGCCATTTTGACGTGAACGATATTTATATCGATTTTAATCAAATTGAAATGAATATTAAAGTGAATTGAAATTCTAATTAAATTGAATAGATTTGAAATTCGAATTAAATTGAAATGAATTGAAATTCAAATTAAATTGAAATGAATTGAAATTCGAATTAAATTGAAATTGAATTGAAATGAAATTAAAACGAATTTAAATTAAAAAATTCAATTTTGATTAGAATTTGAAAGGGAAGTTGAAACCGTTTCGAAAAACCGAATTTAAAACGATTTATAAAATACGTTTTGAAAGGAAATCAACAAAATATATATAATATATATTACATATGTAATGGCCTGAATAGAATGCGCCGCGCCGCGGCAGTTCGCGAATTTCGACCATTGACTTCGAATGGATATTGCGGGAGATCCGACTGTCGGATTCTCCTAAAACAGGAACCGTTGGGTTCGTATCGAAAAGAGCTTTCTAATGAATATTAGAGATTTGAAATCTAACGGTTGGATTTGGAATTATGTCCAAATCAAATTTGGAAAAGGTCGTTGTAAGTGCAGTTCGATGGCCGTTGATGGAAATCGACTGTACGGCCCTTGATAAAATTATTAAAAATTGTAATAATTTGTGTAAAATCATAAGAACTGATTTGTGAAAAATTGGGATGAAAAACTCCATATTTGAAAAGATAAAAATAGTTTTTTATCGAAATGAACTAGTTTTGAACTAGAATTATAATTCTATTTATTTTTAAAATAAATAGATTGAATTTGAAATGGTTTTAAAAGAAACCAGAAGTTCCAATAATTGAATGGGAACGGATTTGAATCGAAATTGTCTTTGGAATATTTCGACATTGGATTTCGTGATGATACAGGTATTGTTATGGGAATTTGAAAGATATATTTATATCGTTATTTCCAATACGATATTTGTTGGTCGTAGAATTTGATATTGAATATAAGCCGATATATTTTCTATTCAGAGCCTTGTATTTAATATCAAATGTGATTTGGGGTTTATCGTGAACAGTGTTTTAAATAACACTTGTTCTTTAACCCGATAATTAATGGAATGTGATTTTGGGTTTATTGTGACCGTATTTTAAATGACACTGATTCTTTAACCCAGTTAAAGATTAAAACTAAGTGGAGTTTTAATGAATCTTTAATTAGATTGAAAAGATCGAGAATGGAGTACCACTAGCTTTGCTCCAGGCGATAGTTAAATCTTTAATTAGATTTGAACGTGAAATGGTAATTGAATTTACCGATAACACCGTGGTGTTAGATATGAAGGATTACCAGTTTTACTTCATGCGATGAATAGGTTGGGATTGGGAAATTAAAATAAATGATTACTTCGGTGTGGTTCGCTAATCCCGACTAGTTTGAAGTGATATTCAAAGGAAGATTAAAGAATAAATTTAAAGGAATTTATCTTTGATAAAATTAATGAGAACCTTTCCCTAAGAATGTGAAATTTAGAAACTAACTGTAGGTTAGCTAAGCAGAACGGTTTCCTGGGTATTGATCTGATGCTGGTTTCGGCCTTCGGGGTTAATATTTGGGAATTATTCTCTTGTTAATTTACGGTTAGTGACTGATGAATTGGAATGAGGCGTATGTTGTGTTTGTGTAACACTTGTTTATTATATACGCGAGTTATTCAGAAAGACCGGGTTTATCCCATTCTGAATAACTGATTCGACGTTGTGTCGAAGATGATGACGGTGGTTGAAGACCGAAGGACTTCACGTCGTTTAGATAATTACTGATGATCTTGATTGGGCTGTACACCCAAGAGGGGGGAATCAATTAGTCATCGTCCAGACGTATTTGGAGATCGATGGATATGCGGGGTACTAGGTGCCTCCGGTTTCGTTCAGACCCAGAACGAACTTGTAAATGGACTGTGTGTCTGACATAGGATTTTATTCTGTGTGATTGGTTTCTATTAAATATATATCTGTTTGGCGGTGGAGAATTTATTCTCTTGCTTAACGTCCTTCTCTGAGATGTACGAGCTCAGGGGTTATATATTGATGGATATCAAACGCATGGAGTGAATTGCCTGTGTGGCATGCCTAAGTGGCAATATGATCAAGGCTTCTGTTGAAAAGCAGAGTCTTGTGGTTGATGATCAAAGCACGGCCTTTGTGGCGTAGCTTTGTGTAGCGTTGATTTGCGAGCCTCACACCCCTTTTGTGAACCAAAAACGGGAGAGGACCTCAGGGAGGACATGCGTTTCTTTCTAGTTAGAAGTGGCGTCAGTGGTTTTACATGCCCTGACGAGTTTGACTTATGTGGTTGTTGCTGTTGCGAGGCGCCTCGGATATATCAGTGACTATGTGAAGCCGATGGAGTCATTTGTTGGCTCATTTACGCCCCAAAGGGCGGGGAAATGCAGTGTTCAGGAATTTTAATCCACATCGGTGGACCGGCCCTGACGATCCATGGGTTGATGCGCTCTGACCCTGAGGCTCGGGCTAGAGAGTCTCGAAGTCGGTGAGGACTATCTTTTGCCTCGGTTCGCAGATGGAAATCCAATTTCCAATACGTGACTTTGCGGTTTTGATTGTAATCCTATATATGGCGACATAGTGGGATGGGGCACTCATGCCGTCTATGATTGATACTTATGATTTGAAGTTGTTTTATACCCTATACACTTTTTATAGTATCAAATGAATTGTTTTAAACGTATCAAGCATTCTTTGGCTATTATAAGGTAAAAAACCTATCCCCTGGCTTGCGTTGCATTATGTGATAGGACCTGGGTCTTATAATAGCTTCATTTTTCTTTATTTAGCATTGCGCTGTTTGTTTTATGCACTGGTATTCTTGGGAGGAAACTCGTTCCGTGTTATACGGCGTGGTCCCTTGATTTACCTAACTTTAAAATAAAGATTAATAACTGTTTTAGTTCTCACACCAGTCCCATGACTGACCTGGAGTTTATTGTTTTAACCTAAACTCTGGGTGCCCTTATTTTGACAGGGCAGCTAGTAGTTTTGGTTTTGCAGATTTATATCCACAGGATCCTAATTTACAGCTGGAACGATACTCGGAAAGCTTTGTATCTGTATATCTCCTTCAGTTGTGTTTTGTATTATTTTCCGCTGCTTTGTAAATTATTGAAATCTCTGATATTTTCTGTGTAATATTTATTCATTTATACTCTGTTTATTCTTGTATTCTGATTGAATTGTTGTAATATACAATGAAATGTTCTTCTGTCTGCGTTCTTTTGTGTGTTGTTCTCAAAGTATCCACTCTTTCCTTACTGGGGAAGTTACGGGTCTTCATAGGCTTCACGATTTATTGTAAATATATTGCTAAACTGTGGACATAGTTGTTTAAATAGAGAAATTGATGGATGACCAAGCTGGCAATGAACTTTAAAAGAAGGATCTATGATTGAACAAGCTATAGGTTTGTACAGTGTGTCGAGAGTGTATAATCCACCAGACTCATTTCCTCTACCAATAGTCTGCCTCATCACCAGATCCTGAAATTCACAATAATGAGGGTAAAAGGTAACACTGCAGTTCAAATTATGTGTGATTTGGCTCACTAACATTAAATTGAATGATAATGATGGTAGGTATAATACTGATGTCATAGGAAGATAACAGTTTGAAGTAACATCCCCAATTCCCTTCACTGGTGCTTGTGAGCCATCAGCCAGAGTTACTCTATGTGATTCACTACTTGCTTTCAACCTTGTAAAAAATTTTTGATTAACTATCATACGATCAGAAGCTCCAAAGTCAATGATCCCTTGTTGGTGGAAGATCCAGTATTTATGTTTGCTACTGAGGTGGTTGCTGCTGTAGTTGCAGAATTAGTTGATTTCTCATGCGTTGCTTTTTGGAAATTGGAGTATTTGTTGAATTCATCAACTATCATGAGCACAGTTTTAGTACTAGATGGGTTAGTATTCCTCTCATTCCATTGTAGACTTCTACATTCAACCATTACATGTCCAATTCTCTTGCAGTAATTGCACGTTTTGGTTTGATTCACTAATGGTCTCCGTGGAGGCCTCTTTGGCCTTCCAAGTGGTCGTGGTGAGCGCCATGGTTGTGCGTTAGGTGGTCTTTGTTGCCTCCATGATTGTACAAATTGTTGCGCATTGCCTCTACTTGTATCTGATTAAATATTTGAGACATCATTACCACTACTAACCATGAATGCACTATTGCCTGATGTACCACCTTTATTTTGTGCACTTGAAACATTTTCAGCTCTAGGTAATCGGTTATGCACTTCATGCAAACTTGTAAGATCAGTATTCACAAGAATTTGTGACTTCACTCCTTCAAACTCAGGTGATAATCTAGCTAGAAAACTCTTGACTGCCATCTGTTCTCTCTGTCTTTGCTGCACTTTAATATCATTACTCATGACATAAAATAGTTCATTAATCTCATCTCCTTCCTTTCTGCTTTGTAGAACGCTTGACAAACATCATACATTCGTGTCGAGTTCCCTTTACCTGAGTACAAAAACTCCAAGTATTCCATCAACTCCTTCATTATTTCACAGTGATTAATCAAACCAATTACTTCAGTTTCTATAGAGTTTCGAATGTGTAAGAACAAGAGAGCATCACCACGAAGCCAAATTTGATCTTCTTTCTCCTTTGAATCTGATTCGGTGGTTCACAAATCAAGTGATCATTCTTATCCATATTCATGATATACAAGCGAATTGTCTTATTCCATTCATGATAACTGGAACTATTTAATTTTCGATCTATGATCTTCGGGATAATCGTCATTACTTCAACTGCCTTAGCTTCAGCCATGGATATCCTACTTGAAACAGAGATAGTAGAGGCATAGGATGATCGAGAATTACCACAGCCTTAGATCGATAGCCCTGATGCCATGTAATTAGGAATAAATTGAAAGTGTAAAATAGAAAAAGAAGTCGTATGCTATTGCAATCTTAGTTCATTAGTTAGGATTTACAAACTAAAGAGGGAAAAGTATTTAAACTTGAAGAGAGGTCACACAAGTATATTGGACCGAGACAAATGATAATGGGCTTTCGAATACTTCAGCCCGGTATTACATAAAAAGATAAATGAAATAATACAAACAAGATGAACACAATCCTCTTCACTTCTGAAATCTCTGATTACATAATTCCGTGAAATATTGTTGCATTAGTTAAAGTAACACCAGAGACTTGAACTTCCTTGGTAACTGTCTATAGGATTCACTAACAAATCGGTAGATTGGGTTATCTTTAAACTGCAATTTTTTTGTGTAAAATTTGTACCATGGATAATACACAATAATGTTTTTTATTTCCTTACACTACAACAAAAATACTCTATGGCAATGCCTTTTTTACAACAGGCATTGGCTGCCCGTTGTAATAGAATTGTATTACAACGACATTTTGGACCGTTGTTGTTTAGTTTTTTTTGTGATACATCATTCCATATATCTGTAGATCTTGGATATATTTGAGTCTATATGCAATAATGACTCAAATTCATTGCCTATTTTATGGGTTTCCTAGATTTTTTTTGAAGATTGATTAATTACATCTTTTGAAGATTTGGTAGATTTTATGGAGTAATTAGTTGCCTCTTTTATTGCATTAGAAAAGGCAACAAATTATCTACATGGGAAGACTTATGGAATTATTCAATGGCTTCTTAAAGTAGATATTTTGTCAATGTTATTATAAACAGGCATTACATTGTTCATTATTTGTATGTAGGAGAAAAGGTCTATTCTCTTTAGGTTTTAGGATTTGAGATATCTTCTCAATTTTAGTGTTTCTTGTAATTTTTTGGTGGTTTAATAATTTTTTTGTTTTGGTGGAATAATTTTATCATTATTTTGTCTTCACTTCTTATCTCTTCTAAAATCTAATTGTGTAGAGATCCTAAAATCCCTATAATTGGTATCAGAGCCTGCTACACAATTTTTTTGAAGAGAGTTTGATTATAGAGAAGATAAGTCTAGAAAAACTTAATGGTAGAAATTGGGGGTTATGGAAGGCAAAAATGGAGTATTTTCTATATCTTAATGATCTTTACCAACCATTGGAGAACAATGGAGAGAAACCTACTAATGTATCTAAAGAGAAGTGGGAAACTTTAGATAAGAAGGCTGCAGCAGTTATTTGTTGTTTTCTGGAGAATACGGTGTTTCATATTGTTGCTAGTGAAACATCTGCTTTTGGAATTTGGAATAAATTAGAAGGAATTTATGTAAAAAACTCTACAACAAACTAAGCACTTCTAATGAGAAGATTGTTAAATTTGGAGCTTAAAGAAGGTGGGTCGATTGGTGAGCATCTCAATGACTTCCAAGCAATTGTAAATCAATTGGCAGCTGTCAATCACAGTGTAGATGATGAGACACAAGTTTTGATATAGATGAGTTATTTACCAGAAAGTTCGGAAACACTTGTTATTGCATTAAACAACTCAAATTCAGATGGATTTATTCCAATGGGATTGGTTGTTAGCAGTCTTCTTAATGAGGAGATGCGAAGGATGAATCGAATGGAAGACAAAGAGAAAGAGGAAACTGGAAATCCAATTGGAGAGGTGCATTTTGCAAGGAGGAGCAACCGACCAAACAAAGAAAGAAGCCAAAATAGACCAAATATGGAGAGTGATTTCATCTGCTATTATTGTGAAAAACATGGCTATCAACTCAGATTTTGCAATAAGCTTAAGAGGGACAAAGAAAGAATGAAAGCATTGGAAGAGGACAAAGAGAAACTTGATGAAGGCAATGATGATGAGGTAAACTTTGGAATTAGTAATGATATTCTATTTGTTGATGAAAGAAATGAAATCGGATGGGTGCTTGATACGGGTGCATGTTTCCATCTATGCCACCAAAAGGGAGCATTCACTGATTATAAGGAGCAAAATAGCAAAGTGGAAGCTGCTAATGGTGGAGACTTACATGTTATGGGGATAGGGTCAGTTAGGTCGAAGATGCACGATGGAAGGGTGGTGAAGCTTACAGGAGTTAGGCATGTCTCGAAAATTACGAAGAATCTTGTTTCTATGGGACAGTTGGAGGCTAAAATTTGTAACTTTGCAACTCGGGGTGGAGTTACAAATGTTTGGAAGGGTAATACGGAGGTGATACTTGCAAAAATAGAAGTAATAATGTATACAAATTTCTTAGGAAAATAATAGAGAATGAAGGAACTTCCCAAAGTGCTGGTGAAAATTCAAACTGGTCAAAATCAAGGTGGAGCCACCAACAGAAAGTTGCGAAGACCACATGGAGGCCATTGTGATATTACAAATAGTTATGATTTATCGATGACATGCATGTCTAATTTGGAGCAAGCATTTTTTTGGTGATTTGAAGGATATTCATTTTAGAAGGGAGATATTTGTTCTCAGGGCATGATTGAATGTTGTTTTGAAGCTGGGGTTCTAGGTGGAGCTTGGATGACATATATGGAATAGAGTATCAAGGTGGAGATTGTTAAGTTTTTTTTTTGTGATGCAACATTCCATATATCTGTACATCTTTGATATATTTGAGTCTATATGCAATAATGACTCAAATTCATTGCCTATTTTATGGTTTTCTAGATTTTTTTGAAGATTGATTAATTACATCTTTTGAAGATTTGGTAAATTTTATGGAGTAATTAGTTGTCTCTTTTATTGCATTAGAAAAGACAACAAATTATCTATATGGGAAGACTTATGGAATTATTCAATGGCTTCTTAAAGTAGATATTTTGTTAATGTTATTATAAATAGGCATTGCATTGTTCATTATTTGTATGTGGGAGAAAAGGTCTATTCTCTTTAGGTTTTAGGATTTGAGATATCTTCTCAATTTTAGTGTTTCTTGTAATTTTTTGGTGGTTTAATAAATTTTTTGTTTTGGTGGAATAAATTTATCATTATTTTTTCTTCACTTCTTATCTCTTCTAAAATCTAATTGTGTAGAGATCCTAAAATCCCTACAGCTGTAGTAGATTTTCTATACAACACCCTATTTACAATGGGCAAAGACTGTATATTGTAATAGAATGTTATTAAAATGGTCATTTCAAGCCCGTTGTAATAAATGCCCATTTTACAACGTTTAGAGAATGTCCATTGTAATAGATGTCTATTTTACAATGGTCACAGAATGCCCGTTGTAAAAGGTGTCAATTTTACAATGACTTATGCCCATTGTAATAGGTGTCAGTTTTACAATAGTCATAAAATGTTTGTTTTAACTAATGTCAATTTTACAATTATCATAAAATGTATGTTGTAATAAACATTTGTTACCAATTTTCGACAATCAATAATTAATAATTTCAATACTTTCTTAAAATTAATATTGATTTATTATTATTTAATAATTAATCATTAATAATATTATATTAATCGTATGTTACTAACTACTAATTATAATATTATATTTCTAATTAATAATCGTTATAATATTATTTTATTTACTAATATTTAATAATCATTAATAATATTATATTAATCATTTATAACTTATAGTAATTAATTATTATTAATAAATAATCACTAATTACTAATTATTATATATAATCAGTATTCCAACGAGCTTAATTTTACTTTTGAGTTATTAGTGAGTAATATCGAGTAATTAATATTAAATATATAACACTTTATAATTAACAATAAACATTAATAATATTACTATTAAATACTAAAAATTAATATACTTAGTTTTAATAGACTTAGTTTTATAGCAATTCAATTTTTTAACCATAAACCTCAATTTAACCATCACTTTAGAAATATCATAGTTTTCTGCAATAATCAAATGTCATAATTTTTGGGATATCCTGCTTCATAAAATATCAATTCGGTTCGCTTGAGATTTTGGACTCTTTCAACATTTATTCGAACTTGAATTTATTTGCTAGATATTTATTTGTAACTTTCCACTATATGGAGTTTTTTTGCTTTGGTTGGCCTAACTTTTGCATGATTAAAAAAGACTGATATGGTACATTTTGTTCTTCCTTTTTCTAAATGTTAAACAATAATACTAAACTTGAATTCAATACGAATTTGCATGAAGGGATACTGCATTATACCTTCCTTACTCTTTTCTACACTGTGTAGCATCTTTGGTTGCACTATTTGTTGTTTAGTCGCCATCTTTTAAACCTTATTTTTTTCTACTATGTTAAACTTGAACCTGTTTTTCTCTATTGTCTTGTGAACATGTTCATGTTTGTTCCATTGTTGCACCAGTTAGTACCTGGTCTTATACATATTTTGCAAAGTTGTTTGCACTTGAGTTTGTAAATGTTTTGATGTTGATCCTTATGCATAGCTCCCCCGAGCATTGCTTCTTGAGTTGTTGCACTTTTGATTATTGAGTTAATTAGTATCCATAATGGCTTTGTCTTTGTGCACTCTGCTTTGTTCACTTGTACAATTTTATTGCTATTACACTTGTGCCATTTTCATTGCTTCCTGTAATGTGTGCTACTGCCTGTTGATCTCAGGTTGACATTGCTAATCATGTGGGTCCACTTGTGCATTTGTTTTTTATGTTTAGTATGCAAGCCTGTTTGAAGATGTAGTGTTTGTTGGCCATTATTCTCTTTACTGGTCTGCATTACTTATATTTGATTGTATTGCCTTGATCCCATACTTCATTGAGTACTGCAGCAGTTGTTGCTTGCACTTGTTTTCACTTGAGTTATTTGGAATTCTGCATATACTCCTATTACTGGTTGTTGTTTTACTTTTGGTTCATTTGCACTGGCTTAATAGTTTGGTAATATGGCCTGAGTTGTATGGCATTGTTGTTTGCTTGTGCACAATTTCTAAGTCGTTTCACATTGCTTTTGTTGTTGCACCTGATATTGTTGCATGTCAGGCCTTGGTTGTTTGTATTGTTGTTATGCCTGGCCTTTGCCATGCTAGCTCTTGGCCAGACCTGAGTTGGACCTGAAACTTTTGTGCATTTGCATAATTATGTTGCACCCTTACACCTGTTGTATGGCCTTGTTCATGTATTGGCTTGTTGTTGAGCTTGTTGTCCAACCTGTTTCATTGCACATGCACATTTCGATTATATATGTATATATACATGCATGTGTATACATGCATTGTGCTTATACATTACTTATTGGAATAATGAAATGTATTTGTGATCTCTTCTTATGGTAGACATGATAGCTTTAATCTCGGTTTCCGTCGAGGCCAAAAAATAACTGTAGGCTATTACACTGCACCGAATTAAATCAAAACTGATTTGACCTCTGCAGTTGTCCACAGGAAAAAAATAACACTACAATATTTGCAGTGTATCACTATAAATAATATACGTTGTTCAAGTTTATATATACATATATTTGACCCTATCTAGAAAATAATGAGAAACAATCCAAATAAAGGCAAATAAAAATTTAAATTAAATTTATATTTGCAAATTAAATTGTTTCTTTTTAAATTTACTGCGTTATTCTATTCTAACAGGTACAATGAAAGACTGGGCAAATTTTGTATCAATCATTGAGTGTAAGAGTGAGTGAGTGAATGTAACTTAGTGAAAGGAAATGCTTGTACAAATGAGTATTTTGTATAGTGATTGTGTAACAGAGAAAAACATAACTATGTACTATTCAATAGCATAATGAAATATTTCTTTAAATAAAATATCTATTCAAAATTAGAAATTCTGAGTTAAATATTTCAATTCTCGCAAATATTTTTTATACAATGGTCAAAACCCCTTATAAGATTCAATGTTTTACAATGGATATTAATTGTTGTCATAGAGTCTACTGCAACAGCCATTGACCATTATAAAAAATGACCTATTACAATGTGATATAATACAACGGGGGCAAGCTATTATTAAACTAACATTACAATGAGCATTGCCCATTGTAAAAAGGTTGTTTTGTAGTGTTCGTTCTTTATTTGTAATTGTTTTTTATACGAACACATGTTTCGTCTCGTGAATGCTTACAAAATTTGGCTTTATGATTCTATTTGAAGCAGCACCTTCGCATTCACGTAGGTGATTCTATAAAAGGTATAACAATATTCCCCTTGGCTTCATGATAATCAAGTATAGACATCATTAAAAGTATGTTTTCCCTATTCTCTGCGAGTTAAGCATGGAGTTATCATAGGAATGGTTTAAACATTACCAACGCTACTAATTTTATCCTCGATTTAGTTGTCCTTTGAGTTTATGTCTTAGGATCCTAGTCAACTAGGTTGGACTTCTTTCAAGGAAAGCTTGTCTTATGCTACCTGTCTTAAGCCCATTCCAATTAATAAGATTTTTTTTCTTTTTCTCTAAGAAATCTTTTTGTAGTTGATCCACATCATTAACATTTGACCTTACATGATCAACGACGATAACTCCATCAAAGAGAAGTTATCTGATAGCCTTGTGTCTACGAGGAATATGTCCTAACCTTCCATTATAGAGTTTACTATTAGCTCTACTAATAGTAGATTGACTATCGTAATACATGCTTATTGGTGACACGGGCTTTTCCAACTTTAAGTATCCTCTAATAAGCCTCGAAGTTATTATGCTTCTTCTACGGCTTTGTCCAGGGCAATGAGTTTTGATGTCATTGAAGATCTTTCTATGCAAGTCTGTTTAGAGGATCTCTAAGTAGCACCTTATTTGATAAGGTGAACACATATTCCTTGTAGATTTTGTGTCTACCGATTTGGTTATCCAGTTTGCACATAATATCCTTCTACTATAGATAAATATCTAGAATAACATAGTTCATAATTCTTTATGCATTTTATATATCAAAATACATGAATTACAAATTTCTAGTGATTTTTCCTTGGTTGCTTCTGAGTTTACTTACAACATAAGTTATTTCTAGTCTAGTATAATTTAGTATATATATGATGTTGCTAGTATACAAGAATATTCAAATTGATAAATACCATGTCTTTTATTTTTGTTCCAATTTTGATTCAAGTGTACAATGATTTTGCAACTATTGTATTATGTTGCTTGAATGTTTCGAGCATCTTCTCAATGCGGTGTGATTAAGGTAATACATATCCTTCTATTATTTTATGTATTCTTACTTCAAGAATTTCATTAGCATTTCTCATATCTTTCATATCAAATTCGACAAAGAGCATATTTTTATTGACTTTTTTCTCTTTTTTGCTTCTGAGCCATATGTAAACAACTAATAACATAACCTTTGTCTATGAGTTTTGTATAAAATCATTTGTCAAATTTGTTTATATGAGATCCATTTAACATCGTTGTTTATCGAACTTCTTATGTCACTGCTTTGATGCTTGTGTAAGCTCACATAGTGATTTTATTAATCTATAAAATCGCCTTCATTTCCTATACTTAGGAAACCCTCGGTCTTTTTAATATACATTTCTTTTACCAGTTCACCATTTAGAAATGCAATTTAACATCCATTAGATGTATGTAATGATCCAGAATTTTGTCAATTTGGTTTTTGAATGTTTGATTTATTTTAAATAATCTAATTATGTTTTTATTCATTAGAATTCCTTTTAGTTTGTAACTGATAATAAGATATACTTTATAAAATTTGTTTATAAATTCATATATATATATATATATATATATATTCTATGTTGTAATTTAGACACTAAGTAAAAAAAATAAGTTTTCTACTTAATGGTTGAAAACCAGACGAAAACTAACGTAACTACTCCATCTCTCCAACCACGATACCACTTGATCCACCACCAACCTCCATCGCAATTCCTAACTCTCTACCATCCGGCAATTCGCCACCTAAAACTTATGCAGCAATGGTCCGACAACAGCTTCCTACCATAACCACAACAGTAGTTCGCAAGCTTCACTTCTCAAAACAACCATCTTCCTACGTATTCATCCCCCAAGCTACGTTTGAAAAATCCAAGGAGGCATGGCTGAACACCATTGTTCTCATTCCCATTGAATTCTGGCGTAAACAAACTGAAATAATGTATAAGCAAAGTCTGGAAACTAACAGGGGCGTTTTTTATCCACATAGCATCAAACTTCAAATATAGCTCCAGGTTTGCAAATTTTTGTGATTTTCAGAAAGTGCTTTAAACATCCTCATATTCTTATTTCGGCAAATTAATATTTATTGATGAATGGAAACCCGACTATATTTACGACAACTTAAACACCGACTCGGTGCAATTTTGGTTTTGGTTATTCAATTTAGATATGAAATTATGGACACTGGATGCACTGTCTATAATTGCAAGTTTTATCTCAACTCTCATTCAAGTTGACACAAAAATGGCTACAAAAGTGTTCACTCAATATGCTAGATTACAAATTGTTATTAATACATCCACTGAACTTCTAGACTCTATTCCAATGCTTCTACCTAATGGAGTTAAAAAGGATGTGCGTGCCGAATATGAATTTATTCCGTGAAATGTGAAAAATGTAAACAAAAAAAATGGCTGCCGTACTTTTGTGCATGAACAACAAACTCAACCTAAATGGGTAGCCAAAGATCCCCAAGATATTCCTACTTCTTCGCACATAGACACAAATGATGCAACAACTACTAGTGAGATGCTAAACAACCAAACTATACCTGATGCTTCGCAGCTGAATAGTACCGATGATCCAGATTTTCTAAATTCCAATCTAACAAATATTATAGAAGATGATCTTTCCTACGTAACAAAAGCCCTTGGTGAAGAACCACCTAAGGAAAAAATGAAGATGTATCTAATTTAGTCACAAATAAAGATGACTACTTATCGAAAGGAAAAGACAAACAAGTGATGAATAGTGCTCCTTCTAAAAGACATTTAAGGAGCTCCATAACTAATAAATTACTATACTCACGTGGAATGTTAGGGGCATGAACTCACCACAACGTATATGTGATGTGCTCAAGCTCCTAACTACCTTCATACCAACTTTGGTTGGTAATGTTGAGAATAAATTATCTAATGCCAGTTTAACTTTATTTAGGAAAAAAATTCCACTTACTTGGGACTTTATTGCTAATGAGTCTCCGCAATGCACATGTCGAATACTAGTATCATGGGACATGGCTATTTGGAGAATGAGACTCATCCCCTCCCCCTTCCTCTCCCCCCTCCCTGAAGCAAGTACTGGCACAACAACAGAAAAAAAACAACTTTGTACGTAAAATTATATGCGCACGAGACCCAACAACCCCATGTACTGGCATTAACACCGGCATGCGTTACTGCCTCCTAGACAGTAACCTATATGGTGGTAACCATATGTCCTATACCAAACGTTCTCACTATTGATTTACCATCCACTCACCAATTCCACATGTAAAATACAAGAACATGTTAAACCATGGAAACACGAGAAAACAACAATTTACTTCGTTCGATGAATTTGGAATTAACTGATGTCATATACCTTCATGCCCCTACCACGAGGTTTATGATATCGTTTAATTACAATCTTGCCTTTTCGAAAGGTGCAAAATCATGTATTTTAAATAAATAAATAAATATAGAAAATACTTGGTTTTGCGTAAACAGAATTATAAAATGATTTTGAAACTATTTAGATTATTTCTTTAAAATCCTTTAGCCAAAAGAATGAAAACAACTCGTCTCAAAGCTATAAGGAGATCAATACATAGCTAGGTATAAAACTGTTTCTAAAATGTGCAAGTGTCACAATTACTAAGAATTCATCACTAAACAAGGCACTAAAAACATCATAAATTCCCAAATCCAGCGTACGAAAAAGGTATAGTGTAGGCCTATGACGTTAAGAACAAAGCCACAACAAAAAATCACAAATTAAATTTTGAAATTTATTATGGAAATGATCAAAAACAACAGGCAAATACACATCAAGCTACAAGAATTATCCTGTGTCAAATACAACTCATAGGGCAATCCATGGGTCGACCCAAACATTGTGAGTGTCATCCTATGGGTCGACGATACATTACCCTGGTGTGACATCTAGGTCAACCTTGAGCATGAATTTTCTACAGGAAGTAAATCCTACTTTGCTTCTAACATTGGTTCAGTTTTTGAAACAACTAGAGTTGAAATTATAACATGCAATAGATGAATAAGCAGGTATACAACTTCGACAATATATAAGGACAAGGATTGCACAAAACCAACAAGAATTAAAGGTAGTAGATGGTCTCAAAGATTGACCCAGACAAAGGATTAGTCACTGTAAATTTACTATAACTTTTCCAATTATAGTAAATGATTTCTGACAACTACGATGAACGCAAACCATCTATAAAACATAAAAATATAGTAAACTAGATTATGTGAGTCTTACAAACTCACCTTAACCGGTTTTGAGGGAATTGCAATGATTTGGGGTTGCAAAACCTTGTTTAGAAGCTATAGGAATCAAAAGAAGGCTCAGATGTGACATGCATAGCCTGCTTAAGAACTTATAGTAACTCTTCTTCTTGAATCAAAAAAGAGAATATGATTTGAATCTTTTGCTGGAGTAAACAAGGACTAGCAAGCTTCTACTTTTATTTTATTTAGAAAACTTGATTTTGGTGGAGATTTTAGGATAGGGAAGCGATGGTTTCTCTGTTGTTTTCTTTTTTAGAAGAAGAGGTAATGAACCAGAGAGGGGAAAACACATGTATAGTATCTTTTTTCCCCTTTTCTAGATAAATCTATGGGCTTTGCATTTAGAATCCAGACCCAATAAGCCAAAGTGTTGAAAAATTACCAAGTGGTGCAAATTTTCCTCCTTAAAACCTAATAAGACAACTAACACAAAACCTATTTAGTGGAAAATAGGGAGAAGGACAAACTTAACAAAAAACTAGTGAAAAGTATGGAAAGTTTAAAATTTAGTGAGAAGGACAAATGTTAGTGTAAATAGAGAAAGGATAGTGGGCCCCCAGAATTCCACATTTAGTGTAAATGTATCCTTCTCCCTAGTTTTGAAACTTTCCATAATTTTCACCAATTCTTTTGCAAAGTTTATCCTTTAAAAGAAAATCCTCACCTATTTACTTAAATAAATCCATTTGCACACATTTCACATTGCTTATGCTATACAAAAATTGTACAAACATGTTTATAATATTCTCATGCCATGTAAATAATAATTTTGACATAAATACATTAATATAAACATGTTTGTCAAAAATTTTATTATACATTTCTTTAAATTAAAAATTACTAATATTTCTACAAACAAAATTTACAAACTTCGTTGATTTAAATAAATTAAATCTACCAACTGTATTAAAATATTTCTAAGTTTCAAATATTGATTCTGATTCAATATTTGCATTTTTATTTTGATAGCAATCCAATTAATTCACTGGTACTGTTGTTAATGCCGCTAATTCACTTTTAATAATGACCTACATATTTCATTTCCATCTTGAAAAAATTTAATATATTATTATTTTAAATTTTATGCAACCATTTCCAAACATTGTTTTAAACAAAAATCCCTATTTTATTTTTTCAAGAATGACAACTTATAGATTATAAAATATCAAGTTAAAAAAATTAACACTTCATATTAAAAATATAATTTGCCCTTGAATATTGAGTACTAATCAATATTTTATATTCTTAATATTCACTCAAATCATCGAATTACAGTTTACAACCACGAGTTGGAATAAATTCCTTATTATATCAAAGATACTTAATTTAATCCAAAACACATAATTTAGAAAATCATAAATTCTTTATTTTCATATTTTAAAATATTTTATGAGTTAGACTCATGAAATTGAATTTTATTCTTTTTTGTTTTAAAATATACAAAACACACTACAATATGTTTAGCCCAAGTGTCAAAAACCTAAGTTGTTACAAACTCTCACAATTTCCTTAAGTAAATATTAACATTACAAATTGCCAAATAAACCACTTAATATTTTAAATTATATAAAAATTTAGCTTATACTGACTACCACTTAAATTTTCAAGCTCTTTCCCTTAACCACCACTTAACTTGTCAAAATTTGATAAATTTTGAATACATGGTTTACGCGAATCATAAATCCTTTTCCAGATAGTTTAACTTAATAATTCAAAACTTATAACATGTACTTCACATAATAGATTATTTAGAATAAACACCCATTTTCATTCGATTTCAAGTCAATATAATGGTGTTATGCCATCACTTTTATATTAATTTCTTTAAACAATGGCTGCTAAGTTAATTGTAATATCGAACAGCCTCACCATTTCATATTTTTATATCACCATTTTGATGGGTGTTGCCATTCCTTAACCCAATTATCAGAGTGTGTATCCTTAAA
This sequence comes from Allium sativum, assembly GCA_030737875.1. Classification (NCBI taxonomy): domain Eukaryota; kingdom Viridiplantae; phylum Streptophyta; class Magnoliopsida; order Asparagales; family Amaryllidaceae; genus Allium; species Allium sativum. The sequence goes on from CM060920.1 coordinate 720,892,556, forward strand.
TACCGCTTATGTCTAGATTGTTCGAAATTTCAATGCACTTTTAATTTATGAAACACAAATATTTACTTACCTTAAACTTTCTAAAGCACAAATTTTCATAGAATAATTCCTTAATTCATGTAACGCACCAGAAAATCTGAACCAATTTAAAAATTTTAAATTGGCTAAAATAATGGAATTTTAATCCATATCGGTGGACCGACCCTGACGATCCAAGGGCCCACCTAAGTCTGGGTCCTGAGGCTCGGGCTAGACAGTCTCGAATTCGGTAAGGACTATCTTTTGCCTTGGTTCATAACGGAAATCCAATTTCCAAATACGACATCGTGCGGTTTTGATTGTATATATATATAAGGCGACATGATATATGGTACCCATGCCGTCTATGATTGATAGTTATGATTCGAAATTGTTTTTGAAACATGTAAACACTAGTAATAATATCAATTGCTTTTGTTTTATCCGTATCAACCATATTTTGGCCATTATAAGGTAAAACTCTATCCTCCGGTTTGCGTTGCATTGTGTGATGGGAACTGAGTCTTATAATGGCTTCATTTTTATAAAAAACATTGCGATGTTTAAAAGAAAGATTTGTTTTTAAAGCACTGGCAATCCAATGGAGCAAACCCGTTCCATGAAAGTGGCGTGGTCCTGTGATTAGCCATATTTTAAATGTGTTGAGTAGATTTCTCATACCAGTCCCATGACTGACTTGTAGTTTGTTTCACTTTCAAACTCAGGTGCCCCTTTTTCTACACGGGCAGCCTTGTATTCAGGTTTAGCTGGCTTCCTCTGGATAGCTGGAGCTGAAGATGGATTCTATCATTTATCTCTTTTTATGCTGTTCAGCTCCTATTGTACATATTTTGTTTGTTTCCGCTGTAGACATATATGTATAGTTGAACTGTATTTGTACCAAGTATGATCCTATATACTGTGTAACTCTAAGGATTACATTTATCCAGTATATTTTATTGTTCATTATCTGGTGTATTTATTTAATTCTGTTCTGCTATTATCTGTTTCTGTGTTGTATTCCAAAGATTATCCTTGTCTCCGTACGAACGGGATTTGGGGTCGTCGCAATTCATTTCGAATAATATTAAACAACCCATTCGCCACAATATATCACGTTTTTTGGTTGCGATGTCTACACAAGATCACTATCACCTCGCCATCCGAATTTATTATTCCTGTTTAATGTAGTGGCTTGATACCATCCTTACAATACTTTTCATTATTATTTCCAAAAAATATATTTTATTATACTAAATATTGTGCTCGATCGTCTCGTTTAAGTTTTTAAGAACTTCTTGTCGATATCGTTGATTAGATATATCGATCAGAATCCCTTAAAATATCCAATGGAGAACCAGCGTGAAAGATAATCATTAAATTTTCAGTTCACACGTGGTTGTTTTTATTATTTATTATCACTAAAATTCTTGCTTTATTTGAAATAAATAGAACCCAAAACCAAAAATTTCTAGTTAGCCACCTGGTTTACATTTACTAGACAATTTACTCTCAACAATCCTTTAATCATCATTATTATCATTCTTTAATCCCACTTATAGATTTATTGATTTTTTCACAACCAAAACAATTTACTTGTTTCCGCTGCGCAACTCTGGTTTATTTCAATTAAGCATTCTATTATCCCAACAAGAATTTCACATATATTATCTTGGATTTAATTATTTACTCCAATTCATTTTATTAAATTCAACAAACAACTAGACATAAGAGGATGGAATTTAATTTTTCCTTAAATTTTTTAGACCTAAGATTTTAGCATCAAAAAGAATAAAGAAGGAAAATTATATTAAGATGGACTACGAATGATAGGACACTACACAAAGAATACTACAAAATGAAATACATTCTTAGACGCATTCTGGAAGCTTGGATCTATACATAGCTCGACTAATAAGAATCATGAGATAAAGATAATGGATAAAATGATAAAGTAAACACAAGTGCTAATCCTTCCACATTGTAACACATGTACCATTCCGATTATGTTCTGTATTTATTGCATTTTGTTCAGGACCTTTGCTCCAATGCCATTTGTAACGTCCCACCCCGAGACCCATCCTAATAAAGAGTTTTACTGAGTAATGTCATTTATTAAGGGAAGAATAGGGCTGGTTAGGGATGACCGTTAGTAATTTCGTATTAGACGTCAATACGTCAATTGGCTGTGTAAATTTTTCTTTCCTTATCTCAAGTGGATAAACATACTCAGTACATCTCATATAAAACTACGATGGCTAAGAATCATATTTAGAACAAATTACAACACATCACAAATAATATATTAAAGAATATAATACGTATAGGTACAACATCAAAATACAACATATATATATGCTACAAATTGAATGGTCCCATATGAACCATATAAAAATGTAATGTAATGACCTAAGAACTTTCAACTTTGAAAATCAACACAAAACACGATGTCGACTATTCAAACATTAGAAATACCAGATCCTTAATAGAAAGAAGTTAGAGGGTGAGAAATAGAAAGAAAGAAAGTCATAATAGAAGAAGAAGATATGAACAAACTCAGAGCAAACACGAATCTCAAAACGGAATGAATAAAATATATTATATAACATAACTTTAAAATACACAACTGTATTTGACTTACACACATAAGAGTACATCACATATATATATATATACACATACATACATATATATATATATATATATATCACAGTGGAAATCAACTCTATATAGATCTAAAATTTTGGCCTCCTGTTCCAAGCGCCTCCAAGTTTATCTGTAAAATCCCGACTACTTGATGTCCATACAAATTTGGTCACCCAAGAGTTTAAGGTAAAATAAAATAAAATTCTAGGTCAGTCATGGGACTGATGTGAGTAAACTCCAATCACTTGATTTAACTTTTCAAAATCTTTTCAAAAGAAAAGATAATCGTAAGACCGATCCATACATAAACATGAATGGTTTTTTACTTTACGATAACCCAAAACATTTCAAAATCCATACTATTTTGATATTATAATAGTGTCTAATACAAGTAAATAACAATCTATTTGATATACTCTGTCAGACATTCGTCCATTCAAGTTGTCCTGGGTCTGGACAAACCGAAGGCACTATTATATAAATCCATCTTAGGCAATTCCTACGTAGGATTGTCATAACACCCCTTGCATAAACTCCGTCTTCAATTCTCTTTAGCATATTTGATTTGCAACGTTAATGCCCATATAGAGTGGTTTTTAGATAATAAATCTGATCCTGGTCTCTCCGTGGTCAAAACTTTGATAGCCGGTGATTTACTATCAAAGGAAAACATACATACAAACAACGATCATAACTCCAAATGGTAATCTTCCCGATCAACCATCAATCAACACTGAGCCCCTTTAAATAGATTTATTAATAATCATTTCATTACCCAATCTCCCGTTTTCCATATTTCTTAAACCCATTTAGCCTCTCACTATTTGCGGATTTTTTTCCCATATATTCCCAATTTCTTATTTTCAATATTAAGAAAATATACGTTATCATTGGAAAACATTTCCAATTCTTATATTCATGCATCATCATCCTTCAACGTCCATCATTCCCTAACCGTAAACTAGTAAGAAAACAATTCCCTAAGTATTAACCCTGAAGGCCGAAACCAACATCAGATCAGCACTCAAGGAACTATTCAACCTAACTAATTTATAGTCAGCTTCTGATTACCTTTTTCATTTCTAAATTTCTTGTCACATCACTACTACTCGACTCTGGGATTCAGTTTAAGAATCCACTTCTTACCGGAAATTATTTATTATAATGGTAGCGTTATAATCCCTGCTTTAAAAACATTAACTTTAAAATGTAACTCTTATTCACTAATTTGAATAAATAAATAGATAAATAAATAAATAAATAAATCTTAATAAAAATGGAAAGTAAATAGTACTTTCCCAAATTCGAAAAAAAAAATCAAATTTTAATGTATACCTCCCTTTCAAATAGACTTTATTCGATTAACATTTCGAACATCGGAATAAACTCACTATCTCGGTTTAACTCGATTTCTAAATTCATTTTTGAATTTATCACTTCCATAATTACCAATTTCCCTCTTGTCACCATTCCAATTTGCAAAACGTTTTCTTTTATATCATTATTCATTGAATGTGACTTTTATTTTTTTCAAAAAACTGGACTCGTTTATCCAATAAATCTGGATTTATATAGTAATTACCAATTATAGATTAGAATTCCATCTATCGGATTATTTTGTAAAGTCACATTCATATTCCACTTCATAAACTCTGTTTACAAATAAACTTCTTATTAATTATAAATTAAGTTTATAACTAAATCTTGACTCCATGTTCTATTATAATTTATTGGCTTCAAATCAAATCTTAGTTATCTTATCAAATCCAAAATTATATAATATATAACTTCTAAAAAATAAATTATTCGACATCGTCGAATTATAATTACAAACCCTTATGGTTTTATTTAGTCCTATTCACATTCGAACATCGAAATAAATTACATCGTTTTCTTTCGAAAACATTTTCCATTTCCATTTCTAATACTTATTCTTGAATTTGCATTTCCAAATTTTTTTAGAATAATTATTTCATCTCATTCCTAAATATCGTTTACAAACCAACTTCTTGTTATAATATAATAAAAACAAGTTATTTTATTCTAGTCCATTCGAATTTCAATTTCTAATTAAAAATTGATCTTTTTTCCTTTTTAAAGCTCGTATTTTTTCTAATATATTTTTATGGTATTTTAAATGCCAATTATTCAGGGTTAACGTTATTTAAACATCCCAACACACAATAATCAACCACGGATTATTTATTACATAATATAATGCAATATATGAAAAACAACAATATAATTGTTGAGGAATCCAGTTGGATGCCTCCAACCTGTTTCCCTACATCTACAGATGTTAATCAACATAAGTAACGCTAATTTCATATAAATATGAAATTATTAAATCAGTATTTAACCGATGACTTCATATATATAACTATAAACCAATTTATTTGTAGATCATCCAAACAACCATCACACGACATTCAATCATTATTTATCAATATTAAATAATCTTTGAAAAAAGTTTAAAACTGGACAGAGTTAGTGAGTTTACTCAACTTTATCGTTGGCCATTGAATAGTGATTAACGGTCGATAATTTGAATCAGACATTTTATTCTGCCTAAAATTGTTTCGAGGTCCAAAGCGCTCCAGACTATTTCCATTGTGTAGCTTGTGTTCTACGATCCTAATGGATCCTGTTTTGTCGAATTTGGATAATGTATGAGCAGGATACACTAATTATAAACTAACACCGTACTTAATATAAAAGAATACTAGATATTATTTCCAACTGGGCCTTACCAATGTTCTTCAGCTCAAATTAACACCACCGCATGCTACAGATGTTTCTTTTCCCATGTCTTCATCTAACTTGCAATTTTCCCACCGGCTTTGCTTTTTTTTAAGTCTGGGCTTCACGTTTCTCTTTTTTTTAAAATACGGTGGCCCAAGCCCAACTTCTCTTTTAAAACCCATGACCTACGAGTCTTTCTTCTTCCTAGGTATATTACGAACCACGCTCTTCTTTACATACCATTTCAGGGTACTTGCATGCCATTTCCTCCAACATTTCATCATTGAACGTTCTCAAACCATCACCGTTCTTCTTCATATTGCAAGAGCTACACCCCATGCCATTCTATTCTAACTCGCACCCTACTATTCCAGTGGCGACTTCCACAACCCACTGTCTTCCAGTGACCAACGTCACTTTTGATCATGAGAACACCCATAACTTCGTCGACTTGTCTCTCTCAACCTGAACACCACTGCACCACCCATTTGACTCCTCGTCCCCTTCACCGCTCGCGAAATCCAACCCTAAGCCAATTGCATCATTCTTGACAACTAAAAAAAATTCATCGCACCTTCTTATCAGCATACCAGATCGAGGAGGAAGCTTCGTTGATCGCAAGCAAGTGGGTTTCATGATTTTAAGATTAGTATAGGATTTTAAAAATGGAAGAAGAATTAAAATTTAATACTGGATTTCTATTTTTCTGAAGAGAAGTAAAACGAATCACCTGTATTTATACTTTTCCAAAGTCGTGGTTGCCAAGGCATACGAGTTGTAGGGTGTACATCATACACCATTAGCTTTGCAGATTTGATGAAACCTTGAATTACCTTAACATAGCTCTATAGGGTAAGACTATGTTTCAGCTATTAGTTCTGCGTGATTTTAGAGAATAGGCTGCTGAATTTTCACTTCAAACCACAATAGTTGTATGTGAGGTTAGATTAGGGGTTAAGGTATGTATTTGTATTTGTTTTTATTGTTTTCAGATTCATTTTGATTAGTTAAGTACATTTAGTTTGAGTTTTATCTTTTATACGAAGTCATTGGTTTTAATAATTATCTATGATTGAATTGCCAATGAAAATGCTTTTTTCTATCAAACAAATTGTCATCATAGTTTGATATTGTACGAGTGGTTAAAACAGTGGATGAAGTGGTGGTTATGACTCTACATTAATTATTTAAGACATATAATCTCTCACTAGCTTCTTAGTACTCAATTTGCATAACAACTTGCATCATAAAATAGTGAAAAGTGGGCTGGAGACAGTAGGTGATGCGATAATAAGCCTGGAATGTTGGGTTACTTCTAATAGGGTGCCAGATTAACTAACACTAAGATTACTATCATTCTTGGAAGGTGTTATGCATAATTTAACATCTCAGTGAGACGAGTGCCAAACAAGTAAAAATTACATTCGATCTCTTTTTTTTTCCTAAGTGCAAGCTGTGAAAAAAGAGATTTTAGGGAAGATCTCATGTGAGAGGATTTTTAAGTTAGAAAATATGGGTACCTCATTTTATAAAATTTCCTTCGTTCACGTACCGCTCTCGACAAAAATAAAAATACTGTCGTGACCGAGCAATATGACATGATCTCAAAAATATGATAAAATAGACAAGTTAATTCATTCTATGAAATTCCAAAAATGCTGGTATAAGGTGTCGATTACGTTAAACAAAAAGTTGTTTCTTTTCCCAATTTAAAAATTATAGAAAAATTCTATAAATTAAATTAAATATACATCTTAAATATCTTGTCTAAATTTGAAACCAATGATTTATTAAATTTAATAAATCGTTATGGTTTATAAATGAATGATTCCATAACGACTTTCTAAAATTTTATTTGGACATAACTTACAATCTATAAGACGAAATCTCGATTTTTCACTTCCATTAGAAAAATACAGTTTAATAGATTCAAAGTTTCTTATTTCACAGAATTCCGACTTAAAACGAATCCTGGATATTGTATTAAAGTTGAAAACTCAATATTACAAACTACCACGACGTTAGAAACTCAATTATAATTATATTGCAATTAATATGTTTAACTGTCATTTTAATAATATATTTGTTATAATAATTCAATTCAAGACTAAATTAAATCTATTAAATTATCCAATTTACACAATATTGCCAATTCAGCTATTTCCGACTTAGATTTAATTTTATTATCCCATCGTTATTTATATTAATTAAATAATCAAAATTACTTAAATTCAAACCATTTGATTTACCAAAACAATATATTAAAATAATTAAATTAATTAATTATTAAATCGCTAAAATCCCGGAAGGTTACATGTAACGTCTCCAAATGAACAAATATATAATTACTTGAATACACGAATACAACTAGGAAATAGCTCCAAAAGATATAATCCAAGATGAATCAACCAACATAAATCAAGAACATGTTGAAACCTAAAATAACTCAATCTGACCCAAATATTGCATACACGGATCAGTTTGGTTTACATGTTAGTTATAATGCAATAGGTGAACGCGAAATCATATAGATAATATATTTTTTTGACACAAAAGGAATTATATGTGCCCAAGTAAACAATTGATTCATGATAAAATTAAGGCTAAACTGCTTAGGAGATCTCAAGGTCAACCTAAATAATTGAAAGGAAGAATCCTATCTCCATCGAAAGGTGCGATGCATCAAGCTAAGCTCAAAGTTATAACATCAAAAAATAACACCAAAAATCCATCAAAATAACATATAAACTGGTATAAGAGTTCATTCAACCAAAAAGTGATCACTATATTTAAATAGAAATCAACTCTAAGATTGTAATTAGATTAACTTTATCAAACAAATATAAATAGGACCCAAAGCAACCAAATAACAACGATCCAATAAATCATCATAATTGGGTTCTAAAACCACAACATCAACATTATCAACCAAGCATCAATTTGGATCCACAAACTGAAATTAAATATGATCATAAGATCAAAATCATTAAAACACCAATATTTGGACCCAAAACAACAAAATTGATCAATAGCAATATTTCAGATCCGAACAACATAATGTTGCACATGCAAAAAAGCTCCCTCCAAGCTTAGCCAAGTACTATATACATATTTAATTATTCTGGCGCCTAGCATTATGACCTCCCGCCTTGTGTAATTTTAACACTACGACCTCCCGCCGTGTGTAACACTACGATCCTCCGCAGTGTGCAACTTGAGCACTTCGATTAAGTAAATATGTATATGAGACTCCTCCCGAGTCTAGATTCCCCTCAAAGAAATCACTATACGTACGAAAACCAACAACACCATTTGTAGGTATTAACACCGGGATGTTTTACTTACTCCAAGACAGTAACCCATGTAGTGGTAACTATGTGTCCTATACCACACGTTCTCACTACTATTTACTACCCGCTCATCATTCCACCCAAAAAAAAAGAACATGTGAAACCATGAAAACACAGGAAAACAATAATTTACTCTGATTGACGAGTCTGGAATTAACCGAAGTCATATACCTTCATGTCCTATACAATGAGGTTTACTATATCGTTTAATCTCGATCATGCTTCTCGAAGGGTGCAAAATCGTGTGATTATATATATATATATATATAATACTTAGTTTTGCAAAAATGGAATTATAAAATGATTTCGAAACCATTTAGATTATTTCTTTAAAATCATTTATAATTCAGAATATATACAATATTGCTTTGAGGCGATTTGTATTTATAAAACCAAAATGATGGAAATAGTTTGTCTCAAAGATATAAGGAAATCAATAAATATAGCTAAGTATAAAACCATCTCTTAAACGTGCAAGTTCCATAATCACCAAGAATTCATCACGAAACATGGCACTAAAAACATCATAAATTCTCAAATCCGGCATACAGAGCAAGTATAGTGTAGGCCTACGCCGTTATGAACGTAGCCACAACAAAACATCACAAATTAGGTTCTGAAATTCATCAGGGAAATGACCGAAACCACTCATGGGTCGACCATGGTTCTACCCATGTAATGTAAGTGTCAACCCATAGGTGGACACTACATTAGCCTGGGTGGACGCTTAGGTTGACCTAAAACATTCATTTTCTATAAGATGTAAATCCTGCTTCGCTTTCGAATCTGGTTCAATTTCTGAAACAACTGGGATGAAACTATAGCGTGCAATGGACGAATATGGTAGATACGACTTCGACAACATAAAGAAACTAGGATTGCAAAACCAACAAGAATTAAAGGTAGTAGAAAGATTGAGCATGACAAAGGATTGGTCACTATAAAGTTACTGTAACTTTTTCAGTTATAAAAAATGACTTCTAACAACTACGATGAACCAAACCATAAACTAAACATAAAAATATAGTAAACTAGATTGTGTGAGTTTTACAACTAACCTTGACTAGTTTAGAAGGAGATCGCAGCGATTGCAAAACCTTGTTTAGAAGATCTAGCAAGCCAAAGAAGGCTCAGTTGTGACATGCATAGCTTGCTGAAGAACTTACAGTAATTATTCTTCTTAAGTCTCCAAAGAGAAGGTGATTTGAACCTTTTGCTGGATCAAACAGGACTAACAAGCTTCTCCTTTTTATTTCAATTAGAAAACTTGATTTGGTGGAGATTTTAGGAGAGGAAAGCCATGATCTCTCTGCTATTTTCTTTTCAAGAAGAAGAGGTAACGAACCAGAGAGGATGAAAATGTACGTATGTTATCTTTTTCCCATTTTCCATAGAAATCTATGTCCTTGGATTTAGAATCCAAACCAAATAAGCTAAAGTGTAACAAAATTACCAAGTGGTGCAAATTTTCCTTTTTAACACCTAATAACACAAATAACAAATAACATGTTTACTTAAAAATTCCATTTGCACACATTTTGCATCACTTATGCTTTACAAAAATTATACAAACATGTTTATAACATTCTCAAGGCATGAAAATATTAACTTTGACACAAATAAATTAATATAAACATATTTGTCAAAATGTTTATTTTATATTTCTTTAAATTAAAACTTATTTATTTGTGGTGGTACTGCAGGAACCCTTCATGGGACCGGAGGTGTTGTCCGATGTCGTCCTTCGACTTAATGTTAGGGGTGGAATTATGAACGTATCCAACAAGATGTAATGACCCGCATTGGCAGAGGTATTATAATTAATTTATTTAATTATTTAAAAGGTGATTTAAAGGATTTAATGGTCGTGGAAATAAATAATGATGAATATTTAATTAAAATAATAATTAAAATAATATATTTAATTCTGAAATAATCAAAATTGGCTGAAATGACAATATGGTGTGAACTGGATCATCTGTAATATTTAATTCAGCTTGGAATTTGATTTGAATAACGAATATATTATAAAAATGATAGTTGAACGTAGAGTTATATAATAATTAAAATCGAGTTCGAAATGGCGCTGTAGTTCGTAAATTGGCGGTTCGAACTTCAACTGAATGTACATGATTCATTTTAAGCCGGATTTCTATGAAACAAGAAACGTGTGGAGCTGATGGAGTATATCTTTCTAGTGGAAGAGAAAAATCGGGATTTCGTCGTGTAGATTTTGATTTACGTCCAAATTAAATTTTAGAAAAGTCGTTGTGGAATTCCTTTATAATTTATAAAGGAATTATTTATATTTTTTAAAAAAGAATTTCATTTTAAATCGAATATCGATTTAATCGGGATTTGAAATATCGAGTTCTAAATACCAGTAGAGCTGTATGGTATTCCACTGTGAGTATAGATGATAATATAAATTTAATTATATTTTATTTAATTATAATTAAATATATTTATATATTTAAATGGGTCATCCAGAGCTTTAAAAATAGCCACTTTTGCAAATGAAGTTGGAATTCGACGAAACCAGTTTCGTTGGGACCGAAATGTCGAACTCTAGCTGCATGCCAATTTTCATGATTTTTGGGTGTCGTATGTGATCATGAGGATTTTTAAAGTCGAATACTAATAGAAGTTGATTAAAATCAAATATAATAATCGATAAAAAATTATTATAATTATTCTATAAATAGCCTACCTCGGCCTTAAACCTAATTTTATCATTTCTGAAGTCAACGAAATATCGCGCCCCCATCTTTCTTTCTACAGCATGAAACCGAAGTTCTAAACAAATCAAAATATATTCAATGAAATTTCTATAAATCGCGAGAGTTATATCTTTGGAATTGTTGGAGGATACTCGTCATTTTCATATCAATTTCGGTGGGACGGACGCTTGTGTTGATCGTTGGAAATATACCCAGTAAAGCTAGGGTTCTCGATTTCTTGAGAGAGAGGCTACGAGTGATGATTCCGAGCTTGGTTTCATGATCATGGGGGAGTATTACATCCAAAAACAAGTTATGGATGGTTTCAGTGATTGAGGAGTTCGGTCGTTTACTATAGTTGTGCGTTGCTTTGATCGACGCAGGTAGGAAGTAGGGTTCGAGTTGTTTGTGATCGATGTAGTGTGATGGAGTTTTTGAAGAGAAAGAATGTGGTATTTTTACTTTGATTTTTAATGGAGTATACGAGTAGCGTTGGTTTTCTGAAGATGCAAAATGGCCATTGATAATCTGAAGTCGCGACTTGTGTTTGTGGGAAGAAAGGTTAGTACACTAATCAGGGATTAAGGAGGAGATTATCGGTGTTAGTTAATTTTGCATTATTTTGGTGATGGTCTCTTTGTTATCAGAAAAAGGGAAAGAACGGTGGAGTAACAAACTGAAGTGGGTTCGGTTGTGTTTGGGGGAGATGAAGTGTACGGGCTTGGGTGTTCAAGAATGCGGATCTGGGCTTCTTGGTTAGGGGTTGGGCCGATGTGTGTGATAAGCCCATTCAAGAAGGAAAAGAAGAAAAGTATATATGAATAAAGACGGTGGAAAATCTAACGTTGGCAACAAGGAAGTGGTACTGAAGATGGGGAATGGATTCTTGTCTGAAATACAATAAGAGAACAAATGGTAGTGGGTCTAAGACGCAGGTTGGGCCGAATAAACATGGTAAAGCCCAATATTTAAAATAAATCAAGTTGAGTTTAATTTAAATATTTTATAAACATGTATAAATCATATCTTATGCATACCGTATCAAAACTACGAAACGTTGGTCATGTTAGGATCGTATGGACGGACACTACCCTTGGAACTGACTGGAAGTGGATTGGGGCTAGTTTGAATTTATGACGAAATAAATTGTTTGATTCCAATCAAACAAACAGTTTAGCATTCTTTAACGATGAACTGCCAATGTGAGTAAATCTCACTAACTCTGAACAGTTTATAATTTCATGTTGTATTTTTAGAACTGTTAAATATTGGCTGATTGACTGTGTGTTGACTGTTTGATTGAACTGCTAGTCAGTTAGCTGAATTTCTATATTGATTCTGTTTAATAGAATATATCATATGGAACTGAAAGTGATGTTGATTTTATTGTGTAACATTTGTGGATGCAGGTAAACAGGTTGGAGGAATCCGACTGGATTCCTCAATATTTATTTTACTGTTTTTAATATATTGTGATATATGATGCGATATATAATCTATTGTCGATTATATGTGTTTGAACGATATTGGTCATCGTGATTTGATGTGTTAAATACCATAACATACCGGAATGGTGAAAAAGGGAATTTTCAAAATGAATATTGAAAATAGATTATTTATAAAATCAAAGGATTTTATAAAAGAGATAATATTTATAACAATCAAAGGATATTTTATAAAAAGGAAATATTTAGAAAATAAATAGGGTTACAAAAAAGAAATTTGTTTATAACCGAATAGGATGTTATAAAAAGGAAAACGTTATAAAAGGGAATACGTTACTAAAAGGGAAATCATTTGTAAAGTGAAGAACTGTTACTAAAAAGTAAATCTTTATAAATGAATAGTTTATTCGAATAGATCTAAAGGAGTTAATCGAATATTAGTTATTCGAATATTAGTTATTCGAATAGAGTTAAAGGAAAGGAATTATCAATTATTAGTTAATCGAAGGGAGTTATCGATTATTAGTTAATCGAAGGAGTTATCGATTATAGTTTAATCGAAAAGAGGTATCGATTTGTTTAATCGAAGTGAGTTATAGAACATTAGTTATTCGAAAGGAGTTAAATCGAATATGGTATTCGAAAGGGAGTTAATCGAATATGGTATTCGAAAGTTAGTAAATCGAATATGGTATTCGAAAGTTAGTAAATCGAATATGGTATTCGAAAGGGAGTTAATCGAATATGGTATTCGAAAGTTAGTAAATCGAATATGTTATTCGAAAGGAGTTAAGTAAAAAGAGTAAATCGATTTGGGTTAAATAAATAAGAGTTATTCGAATAGAGTTAAATAAATAAGGGTTATTCGAATTAGTTATTCGAATAGAGTTAAACACATAAGAGTTATCAATTATAGTTTAATCGAAAGGAGTTATCGATTATAGTTTAATCGAAAGGAGTTATCGATTATAGTTTAATCGAAAGGAGTTAAGTAAGGAGTTAAGTAAAAATAGTAAATCGATTAGGGTTAAATAAATAGAGTAAATCGAAATTAGTTTATTTGAAGAAAGGTTAATCGAATCTAGTTATGCGTAAGAGAGATTATCAAATATAGTTATTTGAAGGGAGGAGTTATCGAATAGAGATGTATTCGAACGAGAATTACGTAAGGAAGTGTCAAAGAGTTAAAAGATGAACTTACCCTATTTCGGGGTTTGAAATGTTGTTCATTTAAGGTCTGAGAGGTAGCTATACCCCAACTTGATTGACTGCGTTTTTAATTTAGAAATAGTTAAGGTTCGAGAGTGAAACTGGTTAAGTGATTTAGTAAATAAGTATAGTTGTTTGAGATGTCGTTGCGATGTTGATTTAAACATCTGTTAAAACCAAGTAAAGAAGATTTGGAAATGTTTTCCAAATAGAATCAGAAACGTAATCAAATATTGAATAAGGAAATATGAATATATATATATATATATATGATTGATGATTGATTGATAGAATTTCCATCTTGAAATAATATCGTTGTTTGCACACCTGTTTTTCTTTGATGGTTAAATCACGCACTATCGAAGTTTTGACCATTTTAACGTTGTTAATATGGAGCGACCGGTTGGAATATTATCCAAAGAACCACTCTGTATTGGCATAAGCATTGCGAATCATATATGCCAAAGATAATTGAAGATGGAGTAAAGTGCAAGGGTTGTTGTATAAATCTTAGATAACAGTGTCTAAGATGGATATACTGAATAGTACCTTCGGTTCATCCTGTTCCTGGATGACTTGTATGGATGGATGTCTGACAGAGTATTTCTAGACGATCACGTACATTGATTTCTCCAACCGTACCAAGAGTGGAAGCGGAGAAGGAAACTTCTTTTAGCTAACACATAATATATTGTTGAGGACATCAATCGGTGATCTGATGGATTTGACGATGTGGCATTCGAAGTGAATCTGGTGTGATGATAAAGCGTAGCTTCTAGCCTCACATCTGGTAAATGACAGAAATCGGGCAGGCAGCATGGCTAAGTCGGTCGCACCGAAGTAGGGTTTATAATCACCTGATCTAGAGTTTCATTTATTTCTAAAAACCTATTGTAGATGTTGTCCCATTCGGGAAACGGTTGCTGATCCCAACCGTTGGTGATATACATTCGATACACTCAAGCGAAATGAATGGTCGGTCATGTGTGGCCGGGTTGCAAGATTTTCTTGTTGAACCCAGTGTATTCCTTTCTAGAGGTACACTAGCGAAAGGTGGTTCCATACCTTGTCATAGTTGGAAATCCATTACCCAATACGTGCTTGTGGTTTTGATTGTATACTATATATGTAGAACGTGAGATGAAAGCGTTCTGCTAGATGATTATTATATTGTGGTTGATGGACATTATTATAATATCAAAAGGGTTTTAATATAAAGATGTTTTGGATTCTCATAAGGGAAAAACCCGTTCCGTTATACGACGTGGTCTTATGAGATATCGTTTACTTGTTCAAACTATTTTTAACTGTTTTACTCATACCAGTCCATGTTGCGTGCTTGGGGCATGTGTCGCATGATAGGGGGTTCTCGCTTTTCGTTAGGTGGCAAACAAGAGACTCTTACCCCTACATGTCCCGAAAATGAGGGTTGGTTGTGAAGTCGAAAGGCTGGCCGTAAAGTATGGACTGGGGTACCAATGTAAGCCACAGTGGGGTATTACCTTGCTGCTTCGGGAGGATGAGGAGAGGATGGTTGCAAAGCCTACTTGAACCAAAATCCCGGGTCATTACATTCGGTATCAGAGCTTAAGTTAAGTGAATTACCTTGGCTCTGTGGCGTGACTCGGTAGAGATAGGGTTAGTAATACCCTAGATTGAGTTGAGTGTATATATAGGTGTGAACGTATTTGTTATTGATATAAAAGTTGTTTTATATTGTGGAGATTTATTGGTTGAGTAGTTTATGAGTTCTGGTCGATCAGTTTGATCCACTGTATCGGTAGGAGTTTATAAACACTCGAATACGGTAGGTTGACACGATATGTTTTGGAAAGAGGGTTAATTAAAATAAGTTTACCCAAGGTATATCTTGATATAGAGAAGATATATATATCAAAATTAGAATATAGTGGATATATTGGTTGTTATTATAATCGAGTAAGATTATAAATTTAATGGTTATGTGAATAACCAATCAGAATTCATATAAGTAAAATATGTGAAATCAGATGAGTTAAATCTGAAATTTAAACCAGAAATTGAATTAAAATTCTGGAAAATTGGATAAGTGTTTGTAAATGGATTTGTATTAAAAATAAGGAAAATTTAAGATCCTGGGAGATTTTAAATTGTTTTACAAGCAGTGTGAATTATATTTTGAAATGAATTTCAAAGTGGAAATGTTTAGAAATGGTTTTATAGTATTGAACTCACTTCGATCGCTGGAAAATAGATTCTGATGATGACAGCTGCATCATCAGTATTCATTTTCGAGTTGAAAGTGACGAATTACTACCAGAGATACTGTTTTGAATTTGTTTTGGGAAAGACAAGTTGTGTTGAATTTCAAAATGGGATTTATAATATAGAATTGAATATAGAATTTGAATAAAGAGAATTGAAATAGAAATTGAATATAGAAATTCAAAGGGAGTTTGAATATATGAAATTCAATGGAATTGAAATAGAAATTGAATATAGAAATTCAAAGGGAGTTTGAATATATGAGATTCAATGGAATTGAAATAGAGTTTGAATATAGAAATTCAAATGGAATTTGAATATAGAATTCAAATGGAATTCAAATATAGGATTTGAATATATGGAATTTGAATATAGAATTCAATTGGAATTTAAATTATAAAATTTGAAATGAAATTGAACAGAATTAACTAAGTCGAAGAGGAATTAGTTAATCGAGTTTTGAATTTGAAGTTGAACTTTTATGGTGAATTGGATTTGTAAATGGATATTCGAAATCGAATATAGAACTTAAATTTGAAATTTGGATTCAAATTAGTTAATAAGCAAGTTAAAATATATTTGAACATGTTATGTTCAAATATAAAAGTGAAATAGACTAAAGAGTAATTAACAAATTAATTAACGAATTGAGTTAAAACGGTCAGGTATGGTTAAAATAGAATGGGCAGGTATAAATATACATAAGATATGTATGGATAAGGTATGAAGGTATATAAATAGAATGCTCGACGAAAAGGTATGTATTTAATTCATATATGAGATTTTATGCGCCAATCGGCTAGCCGCTTGGCTTTTTCTTTTTCTTTTGGATTGGTGAGGGCCATGGCATGCTATTTGAAATATCCCGATGCTCCTGGTACAAAGGAGGTTATGGTGAATTTTTCCGGGAATTTAAGGAGTTAGAATATTTTTAAGATAATTTGATAGTTAGAAATCAACGTATCGATATATATATATATATATATATATATATATATATATATATATATATAGAAGTCGATAAGGAAACGAACTTAGAAATAGAATAGTAAAATCAAAAAAGAAGACTAAGAATAAAATCTTGTAAGAATAGAAAGAGGAAGCGTATACGTGTTTAAAAGTGAATAAGTAGTTGTATGGTATTGATTATTCGAGTAAGTAGTCATATCTGTTTTGACGTTATAAATGTTATTCAGTCAAGGTCTGAGAGGTAGTTATACCCCAACTTGATTGATTTCATTATTAACAAATAAATAGTAAGATTTCAGGCTCGAAGATCAATGTTGAATAAGATTTAGTTGAATATAGTATTTGGGTTTTCGTAATGATGTTTTACACAACATCCGTTTTAACCCAAATAAGTGTAAGCTTGGGAATATAATAAAAAAACATTTCCTAAGTATAGAAATAAACGAGATTGGAAAAGAGATAAGTAATTGGAATATTTTCCAATTATAAATAGCATATATTTTCCAAAGTTCAGAAAATAAAGGAAGGCGATATTCGAAAATGTTTTCCAAATAACATAAAAGGCCAATATGGTTATTGAAAATATTTGGTTAACAAATATTGATAAAGAAATAGAGAAGTGATTTAACTAATGGAATATTAATTAAGGGCTCAGTGACAGGTTCAAAAGGAAAATTTGATTTTTTGGAAAGAGTAAACTGTTTAGAAATTCCCAGGGAAAGACTGTTTGAATTAAAAACAAATTTAACAGTAATTTGTGAAAGCAAATTTGAATTAAAGTAAAGCCAGTAAAGTGGTAACTGAGATTGAATTAGAATGATATCAAGACAAATTGGATTGTGAGATTCAAATTTGAAGTGAAATGTGATAATCAAGTTAAGAGTTGGGAATCGAGAAGAAACTCGAGTTGAAATGATATTTGGCTCGGATATAAGCGAATGGTTGTGTTGTGGATAAAAGCAGATTGGAATTTGATTGGGATGAACCTTGTATCTGCAGAATTGATAATAGGTGGAAAGGATATAATGATATGCCGACAAAAGGTACAAGTTTATATTTCATGTTGGATATAAGGTTTATGAGCCGAATTGGCAAGCCGCTTGGCTGTTTGATTTTCTTTTGAGTTGGAGATGGCCCAGAGAGGCAAGTTGGAGTTTGAGCTATTAACCAGTACAAAGGAGGTGCTGGCGAAATTTTCGAAAAATTAAGGTGTTAGAATTTTTTTAGGATTTTTGGAAATTTTCGTTAATAAGAATTAATTAATAATTTAATTGAAATTAAATTGGTTCAGTTGAAACTGAAGTTAAGAAGTGAATAAATATGTTCTAACCAGTCGATAGGGTCGTTCTCTACCTTAGCAATCTCAAAGACGAAATTATTTTAAGTGGGAAAGATTGTAATGACCCGCATTGGCAGAGGTATTATAATTAATTAATTTAATTATTTAAAAGGTGATTTAAAGGATTTAATGGTTGTGGAATTAAATAATGATGAATATTTAATTAAAATAATAATTTAAATAATATATTTAATTCTGAAATAATCAGAATTGGCTGAAATGGCGATATGGTGTGAACTGGATCATCTATGATATTTAATTCAGCTTGGAATTTGACTTGAATAACGAATATATTATAAAAACGACAGTTGAACGTAGAGTTATATAATAATTAAAATCGAGCTCGAAATGGCGCTGTAGTTCGTAAATTGGCGATTCGAACTTCAACTGAATGTACAAGATCCGTTTTAAGCCGGATTTCTATGAAACAAGAAACGTGTGGAGCTGATGGAGTATACCTTTCTAGTGGAAGAGAAAAATCAGGATTTCGTCGTGTAGATTTTGATTTACGTCCAAATCAAATTTTAGAAAAGTCGCTGTGGAATTCCTTTATAATTTATAAAGGAATTATTTATATTTTCAAAAAAAGGAATTTCATTTTAAATCGAATATCGATTTAATCGGGATTTGAAATATCGAGTTATAAATCCCAGTAGAGCTGTATGGTATTCCACTATGAGTATAGACGATAATATAAATTTATTTATATTTTATTTAATTATATTTAAGTATATTTAAATGGGTCATCTAGTGCTTTAAAAATAGCCACTTTTGCAAACGAAGTCGGAATTCGACGAAACCAGTTTCGTTGGGACCGAAATGTTGAACTCTAGTTGCATGCCAATTTTCATGATTTTTCGGTGTCGAATGTGATCATGAGGATTTTTAAAGTCGAATATGAATAGAAGTTGATTAAAATCAAATATAATAATCGATAAAAAAATTATTATAATTATTCTATAAATAGCCTACCTCAGCCTTAAACCTAATTTTATCATTTCTGAAGTCAACGAAATATCGCGCCCCCATCTTTCTTTCTACAGCATGAAACCGAAGTTCTAAAAAAATCAAAATATATTCAATGAAATTTCTATAAATCGCGAGAGTTATGTCTTTGGAATCGTTAAAGGATACTCGTCATTTTCATATCAATTTCGAAGGGATGGACGCTTGTGTTGATCGATGGAAATATACCCAGTAAAGCTAGGGTTCTCGATTTCTTGAGATAGAGGCTGCGAGTGATGATTCCGAGCTTGGTTTCATGATCGTGGGGGAGTATTACATCCAACGACAAGTTATGGATGGGTTCGATGATTGAGGAGTTCAGTCGTTTACTGTAGCTGTGCGTTGCTTTGATCAACGCATGTAGGAAGTAGGGTTCGAGTTGTTTGTGATCGATGTGGTGTGATGGAGTTTTTGAAGAGAAAGAATGTGGTATTTTTACTTTGATTTTTAATGGAGTATACGAGTAGCGTTGGTTTTCTGAAGATGCGAAATGGCCATTGATAATCTGAAGTCGCAACCTGTGTTTGTGGGAAGAAAGGTTAGTACGCTAATCAGGGATTAAGGAGGAGATTATTGGTGTTAGTTAATTTTGCATTATTTCGGTGATGGTCTCTTTGTTATCAGAAAAAGGGAAAGAACGGTGGAGTAACAAACTGAAGTGGGTTCGGTTGTGTTTGGGGGAGATGAAGTGTACGGGCTTGGGTGTTCGAGAATGCGGATCTGGGCTTCTTGGTTAGGGGTTGGGCCGATGTGTGTGTGATAAGCCCATTCAAGAAGGAAAAGAAGAAAAGTGTATATGAATAAATATGGTGGAAAATCTAACGTTGGCAACAAGGAAGTGGTACTGAAGATAGGGAATGGATTCTTGTCTGAAATACAATAAGAGAACAAATGGCAGTGGGTCTAAGACGCAGGTTGGGCCGAATAAACATGGTAAAACCCAATATTTAAAATAAATCAAGTTGAGTTTAATTTAAATATTTTATAAACATGTATAAATCATATCTTATGCATACTGTATCAGAACTGCGAATCGTTGGTCATGTTAGGATCGTATGGACGGACACTACCCTTGGAACTGACTGGAAGTGGATTGGAGCTAGTTTGAATTTATGACGAAATAAATTGTTTGATTCAAATCAAACAAACAGTTTAGCGTTCTTTAACGATGAACTGCCAATGTGAGTAAATCTCACTAACTCTAAAAAGTTTATAATTTCATGTTGTATTTTTAGAACTGTTAAATATTGGCTGATTGACTGTGTGTTGACTGTTTGATTGAACTGCTAGTCAGTTAGCTGAATTTCTATATTGATTCTGTTTAACAGAATATATCATATGGAACTGAAAGTGATGTTGATTTTATTGTGTAACATCTGTGGATGCAGGGAAACAGGTTGGATGAATCCGACTGGATTCCTCAATATTTATTTTACTGTTTTTCATATATTGTGATATATGATGCGATACATAATCTGTTGTCGATTATATGTGTTTGAACGATATTGGTCATCGTGATTTGATGTGTTAAATACCATAACATACCGGAATGGTGAAAAAGGGAATTTTCAAAATGAATATTGAAAATAGATTATTTATAAAATCAAAGGATTTTATGAAAGAGATAATATTTATAACAATCAAAGTAGATTTTATAAAAAGGAAATGTTTAGAAAATAAATAGAGTTACAAAAAAGAAATTTGTTTATAACCGAATAGGATGTTATAAAAAGGAAAACATTATAAAAAGGAAAACGTTACTAAAAGGGAAATCATTTGTAAAGTGAAGAACCGTTACTAAAAAGTAAATCTTTATAAATGAATAGTTTATTCGAATAGATCTAAAGGAGTTAATCGAATATTAGTTATTCGAATATTAGTTATTCAAATAGAGTTAAAGGAAAGGAATTATCGATTATTAGATAATCGAAGGGAGTTATCGATTATTAGTTAATCGAAGGAGTTATCGATTATAGTTTAATCGAAAAGAGTTATCGATTTGTTTAATCGAAGTGAGTTATAGAACATTAGTTATTCGAAAGGAGTTAAATCGAATATGGTATTCAAAAGGAGTTAATCGAATATGGTATTCGAAAGTTAGTAAATCGAATATGGTATTCGAAAGTTAGTAAATCAAATATGGTATTCGAAAGGGAGTTAATCGAATATGGTATTCGAAAGTTAGTAAATCGAGTATGTTATTCAAAAGGAGTTAAGTAAAAAGAGTAAATCGATTTGGGTTAAATAAATAAGAGTTATTCGAATAGAGTTAAATAAATAAGGGTTATTCGAATTAGTTATTCGAATAGAGTTAAACACATAGGAGTTATCGATTATAGTTTAATCTAAAGGAGTTATCGATTATAGTTTAATCGAAAGGAGTTATCGATTATAGTTTAATCGAAAGGAGCTAAGTAAGGAATTAAGTAAAAAGAGTAAATCGATTAGGGTTAAATAAATAGAGTAAATCGAATTTAGTTTATTTTAAGAAAGGTTAATCGAATCTAGTTATGCGTAAGAGAGATTATCAAATATAGTTATTTGAAGGGAGGAGTTATCGAATAGAGATGTATTCGAACGAGAGTTACGTAAGGAAGTGTTAAAGAATTAAAAAATTAACTTACCCTATTTCAAGATTTGAAATGTTGCTCAGTTAAGGTCTGAGAGGTAGCTATACCCCAACTTGATTGACTGCATTTTTAATTTAGAAATGGTTAAGGTTCGAGAGTGAAAGTGGTTAAGTGATTTAGTAAATAAGTATAGTGGTTTGAGATGTCGTCGCGATGTTGATTTAAATATCTGTTAAAACCAAGTAAAGGAGATTTGGAAATGTTTTCCAAATAGAGTCAGAAACGTAATCAAATATTGAATAAGGAAATATGAATATATATATATATATATATATGATTGATGATTGATTGATATGATTTCCATCTGGAAATAATATCATTGTTTGCACACCTATTTTTCTTTGATGGTTAAATCACAGACTATCGAAGTTTTGACCATTTTAACGTTGTTAATATGGAGAGACCGGTTGGATTATTATCCAAAGAACCACTCTGTATTGGCATAAGCGTTGCGAATCATATATGCCAAAGATAATTGAAGATGGAGTAAAGTGCAAGGGTTGTTGTATAAATCTTAGATAACAGTGTCTAAGATGGATATACTGAATAGTACCTTCGGTTCATCCTATTCCTGGATGACTTGTATGGATGGATGTCTGACAGAGTATTTCCAGACGATCACGTACATTGATTTCTCCAACCGTACCAAGAGTGGAAGCGGAGATGGAAACTTCTTTTAGCTAACACATAATGTATTGTTGAGGACGTCAATCGGTGATATGATGGATTTGACGATGTGGCATTCGAAGTGAATCTGGTGTGATGATAAAGCATAGCTTCTAGCCTCACATCCCGGTAAATGACAGAAATCGGGCAGGCAGCATGGCTAAGTCGGTCGCACCGAAGTGGGGTGTATAATCACCTGATCTAGAGTTTCATTTATTTCTAAAAATCTATTGTTGATGCTGTCCCATTCGGGAAACGGTTGCTGATCCCAACCGTTGGTGATATACATTCGATACACTCAAGCGAAATGAGTGGTCGGTCATGTGTGGCCGGGTTGCAAGATGTTCTTATTGAACCCAGTGTATTCCTTTCTAGAGGTACACTAGCGAAAGGTGGTTCCATACCTTGTCATAGTTGGAAATCCATTACCCAATACGTGCTTGCGGTTTTGATTGTATACTATATTTGTAGAACGTGAGATGAAAGCGTTTCTGCTAGATGATTATTATATTGTGGTTGATAGACATTATTATAATATCAAAAGGGTTTTAATATAAAGATGTTTTGGATTCTCATAAGGGAAAAACCCGTTCCGTTATACGGCGTGGTCTTATGAGATATCGTTTATTTGTTCAAACTGTTTTAAACTGTTTTACTCATACCAGTCCCATGACTGACCCGGAGTTTATTTTGTTTTGTTTCCCTAAACTCTTGGGTGCCCAATTTTGTACGGGCAGTCAAGTAGTCGGGATTTACAGATATACTGGAAGAGCTTGGAGCCGGAGCCTTCTGGATTATATAGCTATAGTTTTTTTCCGCTATGTTGTAAGTGTTGTACTTTGATAATGATATGTATATTCAAGTACAGATTTGTATTTCAAAGTTATGTTATGAAATATATTTATTCGTTCCGCTGTGAGATTCTTGTTACTCTGATATTGTGTTCTTCTTCTTCTTCTTCTTTTCTATAAGTTTCTATCTTATCTTTCCTCACCCTCTGTTTTCTTTCTTTTAATGACTGGTAGTTTCGATCCTTGGGTGTTCGATATGTGTTGTATATCGGATAACCAAGATCGCCAAAATCCCGGGTCATTACACAAGATTTGGATTCTTTGGTCTAAATATGTCTTTGCACGTCTTGTTCTTGACTCAGCTTAACTCTTTTCTATGGTGTGCTACCTTCCTATTTTCTCTTCTTCTTTCCTCTTTTTTGCATTTTACGCTTAATGTGGTTGAGTCCACTGGCTTAGTCTTTGGCATGATATTCTCTCCCTTTCCGTCTTCAAATTTAAAGGATCTATTGTTGAAGGGATTTCAATGTTGTCTTGTGCCAAGCTGAGAACATGAAGGAGCATCTATCAACCACGCAACGGTCAAGGATTTCAACTCCTTCATTATCCAGTCTAGCTTGTTTGAGGTACCTTTTGTTGGATTGTCCTTTACATGGTGTAACAACCAAGAAGGCCCCAGTATGATCATATCGCGTCTCGATCGGGTTTTCGGTTCGGAAGGTTGGTTTAGCTTTCCGAACCCTTTTCGATCTTGCACTTTCATCACACCAATTTAGATCACGTCTGATAATTCTTAAGTGCACCTCTCACTCTTTATCCAACCATTCTTCTTTCCATTTTCAAGCCATGGCTGTCGGACTCTTCCAGCTTCGGGTTCACTAATTGCAGTTTTCTATCTTAAACTTAGGCATGTGTAATATTGTCTAAATGAATGGAACACTTTGATGTTCAAAAATATTTTTGATAAGGTTCGCTTAGTGGAAGAAGATCTTATATTGGTAAATGCTTCTTTTGATATCGATCCTTTTCTTCTCAATAAGGCGGATTAGGTTCAAGCCCAACCCACCTTCTACACGGAGTTGAGCATTGAGAATTCTTTACTTTTCCACTAAACGAGAATTAAGCGGGTCATTGATGGTGATTCCAATTTGAAATTCTCCCATTCTTTTAGAAGAATAACCTCCTCTCGATTCGCCTGATTCTTCGCTCGGACCTTTCTTTGGCTTCATCTCCATAGGCGAAGAAACCATCCTTTCCCAATTCCATTCTTTTCTACCAAGCCCATCCATTAAGCAGTTATATTTGTCTCCTTTGCAATATCCCACGCATGGTCCTTCCATCTGAGGCTCCAACTCTTTTGCAATCCTCTCTTTGTAGGAGCTAGGTCCTATGTATTATCGCTCAATAAGGTGAGCGCAAGTGGCCCAGACGGTTTCAACGGTTTTTCTATCTTTGTTCCTAAAAGGTCATTCTCCAGGACTTCTCTCTGCTGATTCAATCCTTCTTTTTTGGTGGTTCGATCTCTAAGGGGTGGACTTCCACCAATCTGGTGCTCATCCCAAAATGTGAGAACCCTCGTTCTTGTTAGAACTTTAGACTGATCAGTCTTTGTAACTTCTCGAACAAGGTCATTTAAAAAATATTTTCTTTTCGGGTTTCTCCTATCTTAGACATGTCATGTCCTTTTCTAAGGATATGTGTGTCAAAGGCTGTCTGACCACTGATAATGTTCTTCTAATCCAAGAAATTATCTATCAAATTGATCGAAGGATTTGTGGTTCAAATGTGGTGATTAAACTAGATATGGCTAATTCTTATGGATGCATGTCTTGGTTCTTTTTCATTCGGGTTCTCTAATCATTTTTTTTCTGGAGCCTTTGATTGATCTTGTTTGGAGACTTATCTCAAACTGCTGGTTCTCTGTTTTAATCAATGGAGCAGCCAAAGGTTTTTCCTTTGGGAAGGGGACTTCACCAAGGTGATCTCACGTTCCCCTCCTTGTTTGTTATCGCAGCTGAGGTCTTGGTCAGAGGGTTTCACTCCTTAACTATTGTAACACCCCGAATTTTCTATTAACACTAAAGTTGCTAAAATAATAATAAGTGTGTAGAAGAGGGGATGTATCTAATATGAATATAAAAATATTAATAAGTATGTAAGAGAGGGGATGTATCTAATATGAATATAAAAATATTAATAAGTGTGTAAGAGAGGGGATGTATCTAATATGAATATAAAAATATTAATAAGTGTGTAAGAGAGGGGATGTATCTAATATGAATATAAAAATATTAATAAGTGTGTAAGAGAGGGGATGTATCTAATATGTATATAAAAACAATAATAAGTAAAGGGGGATGTATCTAATATGTACATTGTAGAAAATATATATATATTTATGACATGAATAGAAGTTTATTAATATGCTGAGTGTTTGCTGAGTCACTTCTGACTCATTGCTGAGTCAACAAGATAAACCCCATCTTGTCTGAACGGCTGCGGTTATTTCTAGGTTAAATCTAATGGCCTAAATGAATTCTAAAATCTATAAATAAGTGGGTAGACCCTAGACCTAAATCACTTGTAAAATTAGAGAAGCTACCGTCATGCTGCTGCCATGGAGTTCAGCATAGCCGTCACAAACTAAGAAGAGGAAGCCTAATCATCTACAACTAAATCTACACAAATCAAATCAAAAGATCTCTCTTTCTCCAATTCTTTTCTTTTGTTGGTGAGTATGATGATTCTCACAAGACTATTACATACTAATTTGACTTAGTTATGAATGGATCACAAGAAAGTGATGTGATTTGTAATTGTAAATTCTATATATTATGGATCTCTTATTATGTTATTATGTTGTCGTATGATGTAAATTATATATGCTATGTCATGCTATGTTGTAAATTCTCTTATGCTATGTCGTGCTATGTTGAGAATCATGTCAAGCTATGTTATACTATCATACTATGCCATGTTATAAATCATGCTATATTATGTTGAAAAATCATGATGTTGTTGGATCATGCTTAAAGTTATGTTTTTTTTTCTTAATTTAAATGGATCTTGTTTATGGGAATTTGCCTATTAGGTTAGGTGTACCCATAAACTTGAAACTATAATTAAATAAAACTTGATTATGGGAATTTGCCTATTGAGTTAGGTGTACTCATATAAAACCATGTTGTTAAAAAATTAGATGATGTTGATTCACACATGTTCATATGTAAGTTTATGAAAATTGATTGAGATTATATTAGGTGAATTTTGAACAAGTTGACACCTTTAGGTCCATGACATGTATAATCTATGCAAGTTGGACATATGCAAGTTTCACCCCTTATTATGATTCATTTGGTCACATATACATGTTGTTATTATGATAATCTCTTTTATGCTATGAGTTAGGCTATTCGAGTCTAACATATATTTTGCGAATAAACGTTCAAACGTGGGGTAGGGGTAATATTAGGAATTAATAAATTGGGTGCAATTTTGTAAGATTTTGCATACCATGAATGGATGTCCATAATTGAGTCAATTATGGACATTGTTAAAAATTGGAAGTAATTAATAATTCAAGTAGGGAATTATTAAAATTGGGGGAAAGTGGATTATTATTAATAATCAATGCTTAGGACACGAGGTTGGACCCGTTTGTGATGTAAACCTGCCCGGACCCGCCCGGCAAATCCAGTAGTCACAAATGTCGGCCCAATGTGAGAGGTCCTAGGCCCAAACTAAAGCATAACAGTTGTAAAGACACGAGGTTAGGCTCTTTTATGGTGTAAGACTGCCCGGACCCGCCCGGCAAATCCAGCTGCCATAAATGCTAGTCTAATGTGAGAGGTCTTTATGAGGTTATGGCCTTAATGAACTAAGAAATACTTAACCAGATAATCATGTAAGGTGGGACATGGGGGTTAAGTAGGTGCCTTGGGTGGCATGAGGAATCTGGTGGTTGCCTTTAGAGGCATTTGAAATACGATTAGACTTAACCAAACACACATGTAAATGAACATGACTAAGTGGGTTAAGTGGGATGGACTAATGGGGACAAGCTTAGGTGGAATGCTTGTGGTAAATAGTGGGGGCCCATTTCAACCAGTATCCCAAAATGTATCTTTGTGGGCTCGACCCAAGTCGAGGACGGGACACGCATACTGGGTTTGACTATAAGAGGCCAAAACAGGGAGCGGTGGCAACGCAAGTCCAACGGGTTTCATATGCGTGTGTGGACCCGGGCTGGTAGGTAAGACGTTGTTGCATCGTGTAGGTATAAGCCGTGCATGTCCGTTGTATCAGGTTGCCACTTTAGGGGAGTGATACACCCCACTGTGGGGCCAGCACGGGTATCTACGAGTTAGGGAGCCGATCGAATAATGGGAAGTAGGGTACACCTAGTGGAGATAGGGGCAGGCGGCACCTATGTAGTCAGCTAGGGGTACGTAAAGCCATTGGAAAAGTTTCTAAGTGAAGCTAAGTGGGATGAATCTTTAGGGTGACTGGTGTGGTGCAGTATAGTGTTTATCCTTTAGTATTTAGGAGCGCCTATAACGTTGCCTTTAGCGATTGTCTATGTCCTTAATCTGCTCTTCATAGACATTTTCTTGTTTTCCAGCTTATGCCTTAGTCCAGTTATTTTGGTAATAGTATTGTAGAATTATCATATTCACCAGACTTTATGTCTGACCCCCTCTTTTCCATCCTTTTTCTCCCTTCAGGTCCGCAGGTTGGGCCAAGTTCTAGTGGAGTCTAGTTGGATCGCTTATCTTCTGGAAAGCTTGGACTGCTGAAGTAAAGTCCAGCTTGTTATCTTTCTTTTTAATGGCTATTCATGTAATGGGATTATGTACTTGTTTTATCAAGATAGATATTGTACTTGACATTGAATATGGTGTTATGATGTAATCAAACATGTTTTGACTTCTGCTACAATGAAATAAAGTTTTTTGAATTTCCAAGTACTATTTTATATCTGTCTTGTTGTAATTTTACTGTTCTATATTCACTTAAAACCTCCATGGAAGTTAATGCATTCCCTTTGTGAGTGACATTAATGGACGTGGGGTGTTACAACTATCTCAGTGTAGGTACACCACTTTGTCATTACAAGCGAATTCCTAGTTATCCCCTCTCTCTTTTGAAGATGACATCGTTATCTTCACTAATGGGAACCATCGATCCACTCGCCGACTCGAGTTTTTCTTCATATTTACGAATGGTGTTCGCAGCAATTGATTAAAGCTTCGAAGAGATGCTTTGTTCCAACTAAAACTATGACTTCATATAGGATCTCGTTGACTGAAATCCTATCGGGCTTTCGAGTAGCTTCGCTTCCTCTTTCTTACCTCGGTATCGTTCTCTACAATGGTCGTAAGCTAAACGTGATCTTCGACCCTCTTACTAACAAAGCAAGAGGAAAATCTTTAGATAGAACTCGATTCTCATCTCTCAGGTTGGAAGGCTTGTTCTCATCTAATCGGCGCTTGACTCTCTTGGATCCCATATCTTCGCAGCGATGATGCCAACTTCTTCGTTCTTTCGTTCTTATTACTCTTTGGCATCAACCTTTTTCTAGGGTAAGAAAGACAATGTAAAGAGACATCACTGGGTTTCTTAGGAAACTATATGTCGTCCCAAGCACGATGGGAGTGTAGGTCTTTGGAATCTTAGGAATTTCTATGAGGCCTATGCCTGTAAGCTCTGGTTCAGTTCCATTCCAATGACTCCCTTTAGGCTTCGTTTCTTCATGGGAAGTACAACCATCTCTTGCCATCGGACTACTCTAGATCCCCATCCTATGCAAGTGAGACGCGGAAAGGGATGTAGACTTTCAAGTTTTTTTCCGATTCCCATGGACTTGGTTTTACCTGGAATGGGAATCCTTTCACTCTTAGGGCGGCTTGGAATTCTACTAGAATTCCAATAGTCAAAAACCTGGATTTTGCTTCCATTTGGACCAGTCGCATTCCTCCAAAGGTTTCCATTTTTATGTGGAAAATACTTTATTATGGGCTTCCACATAATTGTCAAACTTATGAGAATGGTCATCTCAATCATGTCTCATTGTCATAGTTGCCAAACAGGATCGCAAGGGTAGACTGCTCACTTATTTCGGAACATTGAGTGTGTTATCGATGTCTGGTTGCTCATTGGTAAATTAGTCGATTATCAAGAGCTCTCTATTCTTTACTTGGCCTATTTTGTCCCAGGAGGATAAAGGGGCTTGGAAAGGATCTTAGATCAGTCATTTTCAGGCTAGTTCATAGTTTCATTCGCTGGCATCTTTGGTGCTCTTGGAAAAATGTGGTTCACGATGATTTCCCTATACCTTCTTCTCCTATCATTTATAAGATGAAGGATGATATCTGTAACACCCCACGTCCATTAATGTCACTCACAAAGGGAATGCATTAACTTCCTTGGAGGTTTTAAGTGAATATAGAACAAAAAAATTACAACAAGACAGATAATAAGTAGTATTTGGAAATCTAAAACTTTATTTCATTGCAGCGGAAATTAAACATGTTTGTTACATCATAAAACCATAAATCAGAGTCAAGTACAATATCCATCTTGATAAAACAAAATACATAATCCCATTACATAAATAGCCATTAAAGAAGTTAACAAACTGGACTTTACTTTAGCGGTCCAAGCTTTCCAAAAGAGAGAATAAGCAATTCAATCAAACTCCACTAGAGCTGGGTCCACCCTGAGGACCTGGAGGGGGAGGGGGGAAAGATAGAAATGGAGGGGATCAGACATAAAGTCTGGCGAGTATGATAATTCTAACAATATTATTAACAAAATAACTAGACTAAGGTATAAGCTGGAAAACAAGGAAATGTCTATGAACTATTGGGTATGGAAGAGCAGATAAAGATAACGTTAAAGGCACACCTAATTACTAATGAATAATTACTACACTGCACCACACCAGTCACCTTAAAGGTTGATCCCACTCACCGAACTTAGAAATTATATAAATAGCTTTGTGTACCCCTAGCTGACTACATAGGTGCCGCCTGCCCCTATCTCCGCTAGGTGTACCCCACTACCCACTTTCGATCGGCTCCCTACTCGTAGATACCCGTGTTGGTCCCACAGTGGGGTGTATCACTCCCCTAAAGTGGCAACCCGATACAGCATAAGGATGCACGACTTATACCTACACGATGTAACAACGTCTTACCTACCAGCCCGGGTCCACACACGCATATGAAACCCGTTGGACTTGCGTTGCCACCGCTAACCCGTTTGGCCTCTTATAGTCAAGCCCAGTATGCGTGTCCCATCCTCGATTTGGGTTGAGCCCACAAAGATACGTTTGGGTTACTGGTTGAAATGGGCCCCCACAAGCTATCCACCTAAGCTTGTCCCCACTAGTATATCCCACTTAACCCTCTTCTTAGTCATGTTCATTTACATGTGTGTTTGGTTAAGTCTTACTAATCGTATTTCAAATGCCACTAAAGGGACTCACTAGATTCCTCATGCCACCCAAGGCACCTACTTAACCCCCATGTCCCACCTTACATGTTTACCTGGTTAAGTATTTCTTAATTCATTCAGGCCATAACCTCATAAAGACCTCTCACATTAGACTGGCATTTATGGCAGCTGGATTTGCCGGGCGGGTCCGGGTAGTCTTACACCATAAAAGAGTCTAACCTCGTGTCTTTACAACTGTTATGCTTTAATTATGTCCTAGGACCTCTCACATTGGGCTGACATTTGTGACAACTGGATTCGCCGGTCGGGTCCGGGCAGGTTTACGTCACAAACGAGTCCAACCTCGTGTCCTAAGCATTAATTAACACTTATATTCTTTTACCCCAGTTTTAAATATATCCCTATTCAAACCATTAATTAATTCCAATTTTAATGATGTCCATAATTGACTCAATTATGGCCATCCACTTATGGTATGCAAAATCATATCAATTGCATCCCAATTTCTTAATATTAAATCCTTAATATTACCCCTACCCCACGTTATATGTTCGCTTATGCAACGCAAAATATACGTTAGACTCGAATAGTCTAACTCATAGCACAAAGATAAATTGTCACAACATATAGACAAATAAAATAGATCTAATCATAAACGGGGTGAAACTTGCATGTGTGATAGATGTCCAACACCTAAACTTGCATAGGAAAAAACTACAACTTGCATAAAGCTACACATGTCATGGATCTCAAGGTGTCAACTTGTTTGGTAAAATGTCACAATTTACATAATATGATCATAATCCAAATTCATGTATAAACTTGCATATGTGGTTTATACAACATAATGTTGGTGTGAACTAGCATCTAACCCATAGAACTCACACATGTTATAACCTAATTTTAGATCTAAATAGATGTCATAGGATATGTGAGATTATACATACTAATCAATCTAAGCTTGCATAGGTACATGTGATTTATCATGTGAATCATCATAGCCCAAACATATATATATAATCAACATCATGATTTGATCAAGCATAAGCTAACTATAACATAAATAATAACATCATGACTTTGTAACATCGCAACTTAGCATAGAAACTTGCAACATATATAATATCATCATAGCATGATTTACAACATATAGGATATCATCATCACATAACATAGAATTTACAACATACATGATAGCATACGGTTTACAACAACATATATGACAATTCACATCATTTTCTTATGATCCATATCACATCTTAATCTAATTAGTTTGCTAATAATCTTATTAAAATCATCATACTCACAATTAGAAAAGAAAGAGAGTCTTGATTTGCTTTAGAGTTGAGTAGAATTAGAGTTTTGATTAGCTTTCTTCCTTCTTAGTTGGCGGCGGCTACACTGAGTTCCATGGCGATGGCATGACGGCTTTTATTCTATTTTTCATGTGATTTTAGAGTGAGAGACTACCTAGGTATATATAGAGTTTAGGATTTATTTAGACCGTCATATCAACTCAGAACTAACCTGAACCGTTAAATTAGCCAACTCAGCCCTAAAGACACATCATCAGCTCAAGATTGGGCTTTGCCAAAACCTGGCCGACTGGACTAGGTCAACACCCAGGTCGACTGCGCAGTCGACCTGGTCCTGGGGGTGTCGACTGCCCAGTCGACTCCCCAGTCGACCTGGGTGCTGGGCGGGAAATTTCCCGCCTAGCCTGTTTGACTTCGAATTTTGAATTTTGAATTTTCTGAAAATTCCGATGGCCATATCTCCTTCATACGAAGTCCAAATCACGCAAACTCGGACTCTGTTTCAACCAGAATTTTGAGATGAACACAATGGCGCAACCCATTTCCCACAATTCTCATGTCTGAAATTAGTTATTCTTTGATTTATAAATATTAATATTAACAGAATTACGGGGTGTTACATTCTCCCCTCCTTAAAGGATTTCGACCCCGAAATCTTCAAGTCAAGAAGAATGTATATCATAACATCCAATCGTCCATCTACTCAACCACCAAACACAGGCATCCATTGTCCTTATAGACTTCTAATGCTTTCATGTTCAAATGCACAGTGTGTGTATATGTCCATATCTAATGCAAAATCAGGCGGTCCACTGATTCAGTTGACCTCCTTAATACAAATCATGATAGTGCCATGCGTCCATTATGTATGCAAAAGGTTCCTTAATGCTACATATTATCTCTATATGCGTGCACAATCATCATCTGAATGTAACATCCATATGATAATACAATCATCATACATCCATTTTACTAAATACATCCATTTATATGCAATATGCAATATGAAGTGACTGAGCCGATCTAGTGCCTAATAGTGTGTGTATATGCGTCCACGAGCAACCACTAGCAAACACTTGCATCCACTTTGCATCCATCATACATAACATGTCTCAAACACATGTTTCAACCATAGGATTATCCTAACTAAAGGTCAAAGATACTAGCGAGAGGACATACTAAAGATAAGATAAGTACAAGCTAAGCAATAAAGGAGAAATTAAAAGACATACCCTCAAAAAGAAAAGGGTACAACGAACGCATCTTCGCTTCTGTCTCCCAAGTAGCGTTGCTCTCATCATCTCCCCATTGCACTTTGACTAGTCTGACCTATCGATTCCTCAACTTCTTGATCTTCGACCCAAGAATGTATGTAGGAGCTCGTCGAATCGTCGCATCACGCTCTATCTCCACCTTTCCAAGCAAGCTCGGCTCTACCACTTCCGCGGTCTCGTGCAAGCACTTCCTCAAATGTGACACATGGAACACGTCGTGTACACCACTAAGTCTCTCAGGCAACTCCACTCTATACGCCATCTATCCAATCTTCTCCTTAATAGGAAACGGCCCTACAAACCTTGGTGCTAATTTCCCAACGGACCCTAAGCGAACCACATTTCTTAATGGAGACACTTTGATAAAGACCGTGTCCCCAACATCAAACTCAAGATCTGTCCTCCTCTTATCCGCATAAGATTTCTGCATATCTTGCGTCGTCTTCATCCTTCTTCGAATCAAATCAATCTTCTTCGAAGTCTCTCTAATCATATCGGGCCCAAGTTAGATCTTATCCGTAGATTCCCACCAACATGTAGGTGAACGACAAGGTCGTCCATAAAGAGCTTCGAAAGGTGCCATGCTAATGCTAGATTGAAAGCTATTATTATATGCGAACTCCACCAATGGAAGATGCTCTTCCCATGTACCCCCAAAGTCTAGGATACATAGCCTCAAAAGATCCTCTAGAATGCGATTCACCCTCTCAGTCTGGCCGTCCGTTTGAGGATGATATGCGGTGCTCAAACATAACTGAGTCCCTACCGCCTCTTGCAAGCTCTTCCAAAATTCGCTAGTGAAGATAGGATCACGGTCGCTTACTATGTTAGAAGGAACACCATGAAAATGAACTATCTCTCAAACATATACAGAAGCTAACCATGAAGCAGTCCTCTTACTCTTCACGGGAATGAAATGGGCGCTTTTAGTAAGTCTGTCTACTATAACCCAAATCCCCGTATTACCCTTCCTTGATTTTGGTAATCCATCCCTTATCATCCAGGGTATACCTACGGAGATGGCTTGATGACTCCCCTCTTTTAAGCTTTTCTACTAACTCAACCAACTGTGGGTCGTCTCGCTATGCCTCACCAATCCATCCCAAAAGCGTAGGTCTGACCTCCAAGGATGCTAGCAAACCGGGTACAAAGTCAACGAAAGGTCTAAAGTCAAACATAGAGATGAATTCTAAGTTTCGCCGCTCAACAAACAATAGGCTCAAGGACAACCATTTCCTACTTAAGGCGTCTGCCACCACATTACCCTTGCCAGGGGTATATGTTATTTCGAAATCGTAGGACGCTAAGAATTCCATCCACCTTTGCTGCCTTAAGTTCATGTCCTTCTAAGAGAATAAGTATTTTAAAGATTTGTGGTCAGTGAACAATTCGAATTTCTCCCCAAGAAGATAATGGCGCCAAGACTTAAGCGCGAAAACAATTGTGGCTAACTCTAGGTCATGTGTAGGGTAATTCTTCTCATGCACCCTTAACTGTCTTCCCCCATAGGCTATTACCCATCCCTCTTGCATTAAGACTGCGCCTAGTCCTGTCCCACAAGCATCGGTATAAACAGTAAACGGCTTACTCCTGTCTGGCAGCACTAAGACTGGGGCTGAAGTCAAAGCTCTCTTCAAACGTTGGAACACATCATCACAATCTACGTCCCATGTGAAAACTAGGTTCTTCTTCGTCAAACGCGTTAATGGAGCTGATATCTTTGCGAAGTCTTTGATAAACTTTCTATAGTAGCTAGCCAACCCCCAGAAACTCCTTACTTCGGTAGCATTTTTAGGGACCTTCCAATCTTGGATGGCCACCACCTTCGCGGGATCCACAGCTATCCCTTCTTTGGAAACCACATGCCCTAAGAATCGCACTTCCTCTCTCGAGAAGTGACACTTAGTAAATTTAGCTTTAAGGTTATGCGCTCGTAGAGTCTCCAACACTTCCCTAAGATGTAGGGCATGCTCTTCTTCATTCTTAGAAAAGATCAAGATGTCGTCTACAAAGACCACCACGAATTTATTAAGGTACTCCCTAAACACCCTACTCATCAAATCAACAAAGTATGCGGGTCGTTTGTCAAACCGAAGGGCATCACTGGCCATTCATAGAAATCGTCCAGAGTCCTAAAGGCAGTCTTGTCAATGCTATCCTCAGCCACTCTCAACTGATGGAAACCAGTGGCTAAGTCCAACTGCGAAAACACTGAGGCGCTAACTAACTGATCGAAGAGATCGTCAATCCTCGACAGTGGGTGTCTGTTCTTCTTAGTAAGCTTATTAAGTTCTCTATAGTCCACACAAAGTCTAAGGGACCCATCCCCTTCGTGGCAAATACTACTGGAGCACCCCACTCCGATATACTACGTCTTATGAACCCCTTCTCAAGCAACTCCTTCACTTGCTTATTGAGTTCCCTCCTTACACGAGGAGCCATGTGGCGTACTGGCAAAGATACTGGTTTTGCATTATCCACAAGATATATTCGAAATTCTATCTTACGCTTCGAAGGCAAGCCCTTCACCTCCTCAAACACATCCGAGTATTCTTGGACCACTCTAACAGATCGTAAATTTTCCACCGACGCGTCAAGCGATTCTAGATAACTTAGCATAACGGAATTTATGGGATTACAAAAGATTTCGAGAGTGTTGCCAAGGCGAGTCATGAGCCTAACTACTCTCCTTTCACAATCGAGAACGGCCCCATTTCTAGATAACCAATCCATTCCTAAAATTAGCCCATAGCCCCTGAAGCCCAAAACATAAGCATCACATCTAAACTCAACGCTAAGTATAGAAATTTTCAAATCCAAACATATCATGGACAAATAAGCTGAGCCCCCAATTGGATTCGAAACAACTAAGGGATCCTCTATTAAACTGGTGTTTAAGTGCAGTGATTTAACTAATGATGTAGAGATAAACGAATGTGATGCGCCCGAATCGAATAAGGTACGGACAGGATGATCAAACAGAAAAACTAAGCTTTCAACAGAAATGGTTCTACCTCGTTCTTGCAGCGATGGGACTGCGAGAGCCCGAACTTGTCCCCTTGCCTGCCCTGGTGCCATAAGAGCCTGCACCTGTCCTCCCGAGGTAGACCCTGCCATCTGCCCCTTCTTTGGGCAGTCCTTCACTAGATGTCCCACTTCACCACAGTGAAAACAGTCAGTCTTCTTTTTCTTTCTACAATCCTTGCTGAGATGGCCTGGTGTCCCTCAGTTAAAGCATCTTTTCTTTCCTTTGCCATTATTGTCTTTACCACCTTTCTTGTTTTGTTGTTGTGGTTTCTTCTGATCCCCTTTCTTCTCGGGTGCCTTATTAGCATTAGCGCCTTTCTCCTCGTGCATGAGTGCCATGTCTACTAGCTTCTCAAAGGTGGCCCCCATAGGGATGTGGGTCATAGCCAACCCCTGCAATGGCTCATTCAAGCCTTTAACGAACCTCAGAGCCTTCTTCTCCGGCGTGTTCACTAAGTCCAAGCCAAACCTTGCTAACTGATTAAATTTGTTGACATATTCTTTCACTGATGAGCTTCCTTGCTTTAATGTCAAGAACCTTTCCATATATAAATTCTCCTCTGCCCTTGAGAGAAACTTTGCCTCAAACCTACGTCTGAAATCCGCCCAAGAATCAATAGGAAGCTCCCCATTAGTGACCTCCCACCAAAACGAGGCCTCTCCCTTCATTAACCAAGCTGCTAATTTGACTTTCCTCCCTTCTTCTACTTCAAAGATTTCTAGCAATTCTTCCACCTCCTTAAGCCAATCTCTAGCTTCCACAAATGTTTCTGACCCTTGAAAAGGTTTTCCACCCATAGCCTTAAATTCCTTACAAGTCTTTGCAAAAGTATCGGCGCGAGGAGGAGGAGGAGGAGCGGGTGCAACTGGTGGTGGAGGAACATTGGCTGGACCTGCAGCGGTCCTAGCCTCTAATAACCTCCTATACCATCCTGGTATCGTTACACCTTCCGAAAGGTTAAGATCTTCAGCTATGCTGAAACGAAAAAGGAAAGATTCAAAATGGAGAATTCGAAAGATAAAGATATATGACTATTGGGGATTATGTTTTTCATAAAAACTTTTCTCTTTAAATTACCCATCAAGGCATGTTTTTGAAAATACTTCTTCCAAAAATACTTTAGAAAAATAGTTTTCTAAAAAAATTATCTGTTCTGGTAACCTTAAGCTCTGATACCACGTGTAACACCCCACGTCCATTAATGTCACTCACAAAGGGAATGCATTAACTTCCATGGAGGTTTTAAGTGAATATAGAACAGAAAAATTAGAACAAGACAGATAATAAGTAGTACTTGGAAATCTAAAACTTTATTTCGTTGCAGCGGAAATTAAACATGTTTGTTACATCATAAAACCATAAATCAGAGTCAAGTACAATATCCATCTTGATAAAACAAAATACATAATCCCATTACATAAATAGCCATTAAAGAAGATAACAAGCTGGACTTTACTTCAGCAGTCCAAGCTTTCCAAAAGAGAGAATAAGCAATTCAATCAGACTCCACTAGAGCTGGGTCCACCCTGAGGACCTGGAAGGGGAGGGGGGGGGGAAGATAGAAATGGAGGGGGTCAGACATAAAGTCTGGCGAGTATGATAATTCTAACAATACTATTAACAAAATAACTAGACTAAGGCATAAGCTGGAAAACAAGGAAATGTCTATGAACTATTGGGTATGGAAGAGCAGATAAAGATAACGCTAAAGGCACACCTAATTACTAACGAATAATTACTATACTGCACCACACCAGTCACCCTAGAGGTTGATCCCACTCACCGAACTTAGAAATTATATAAATAGCTTTGTGTACCCCTAGCTGACTACATAGGTGCCGCCTGCCCCTATCTCCGCTAGGTGTACCCCACTACCCACTTTCGATCGGCTCCCTACTCGTAGATACCCGTGCTGGTCCCACAGTGGGGTGTATCACTCCCCTAAAGTGGCAACCCGATACAGCTTGAGGATGCACGGCTTATACCTACACGATACAACAACGTCTTACCTACCAGCCCGGGTCCACACACGCATATGAAACCCGTTGGACTTGCGTTGCCACCGCTAACCCGTTTGGCCTCTTATAGTCAAGCCCAGTATGCGTGTCCCATCCTCGACTTGGGTCGAGCCCACAAAGATACGTTTGGGTTACTGGTTGAAATGGGCCCCTACAAGCTATCCACCTAAGCTTTTCCCCACTAGTATATCCCACTTAACCCTCTTCTTAGTCATGTTCATTTACATGTGTGTTTGGTTAAGTCTTACTAATCGTATTTCAAATGCCACTAAAGGCACTCACTAGATTCCTTATGCCACCCAAGGCACCTACTTAACCCCCATGTCCCACCTTACATGTTTATCTGGTTAAGTATTTTTTAATTCATTCAGGCCATAACCTCATAAAGACCTCTCACATTAGACTGGCATTTATGGCAGCTGGATTTGTCGGGCGGGTCCGGGAAGTCTTACACCATAAAAGAGTCTAACCTCGTGTCTTTACAACTGCTATGCTTTAATTTGGGCCTAGGACCTCTCACATTTGGCTGACATTTGTGACAACTGGATTCGTCGCTCGGGTCCGGGCAGGTTTACGTCACAAACGAGTCCAACCTCGTGTCCTAAGCATTGATTAACACTTATACTCTTTTACCCCAGTTTTAAATATATCCCTATTCAAACCATTAATTAATTCCAGTTTTAATGATGTCCATAATTGACTCAATTATGGCCATCCACTTATGGTATGCAAAATCATATCAATTGCATCCCAATTTCTTAATATTAAATCCTTAATATTACCCCTACCTCACGTTATACGTTCGCTTATTCAACGCAAAATATACGTTAGACTCGAATAGTCTAACTCATAGCACAAAGATAAATTGTCACAACATATAGACAAATAAAATAGATCTAATCATAAACGGGGTGAAACTTGCATGTGTGATAGATATCCAACAGCTAAACTTACATAGGCAAAAACTACAACTTGTATAAAGCTACACATGTCATGGATCTAAAGGTGTCAAATTGTTTGGTAAAATGTCACAATTTACATAATATGATCATAATCCAAATTCATGTATAAACTTGCATATGTGGTTTATGCAACATAATGATGGTGTGAACTAGCATCTAACCCATCGAACCCACACATGTTATAACCTAATTTTAGATCTAAATAGATGTCATAGGATATGTGAGATTATACATACTAATCAATCTAAACTTGCATAGGTACATGTGATTTATCATGTGAATCATCATAGCCCAAACATATATATAATCAACATCATGATTTGATCAAGCATAAGCTAACTATAACATAAATAATAACATCATGACTTTGTAACATCGCAACTTAGCAAAGAAACTTGCAACATATATAATATCATCATAGCATGATTTACAACATATAGGATTTCATCATCACATAACATATAATTTACAACATACATGTTAGCATAAGGTTTACAACAACATATATGACAATTCATATCATTTTCTTATGATCCATATCACATCTTAATCTAATTTATTTGCTAATAATCTTATTAAGATCATCATACTCACAATTAGAAAAGAAAGAGAGTCTTGATTTGCTTTAGAGTTGAGTAGAATTAGAGTTTTGATTAGCTTTCTTCCTTCTTAGTTGGCGGCGGCTACACTGAGTTCCATGGAGATGACATGACGACGGCTATTTTATTTTTCATGTGATTTTAGAGTGAGAGACTACCTAGGTATATATAGAGTTTAGGATTTATTTAGACCATCAGATCAACTCAGAACTAACCTAAACCGTTAAATTAGCCAACTCAGCCCTAAAGACACATCATCAGCTCAAGATTGGGCTTTGCCAAAACCTGGCCGACTGGACCAGGTCGACACCCAGGTCGACTGCGCAGTCGACCTGGTCCTGGGGGTGTCGACTGCATAGTCGACTCCCCAGTCGACCTGGGTGCTGGGCGGGAAATTTCCCGCCTAGCCTGTTTGACTTCGAATTTTGAATTTTCTGAAACTTCCGATGGCCATATCTCCTTCATACGAAGTCCAAATCACGCAAACTCGGACTCTATTTCAACCAGAATTCCGAGACGAACACAATGGCGCGACCCGTTTCCCACAATTCTCACGTCTGAGAGTAGTTATTCTTTGATGTTTGAACATTAATATTAACAGAATTACGGGGGTGTTACAATATCTTCTTTGCTTTCAAAGATAAATCATTTAAAGGCTCCCTCAGTCCTTCTTTAATTGCATTAGCTTGTCTTTTCTATTACCTGGGAAAATCAGTGCTAGGGTAGGGTGGGCTAGGATGGGTGTGGTTTTTCTAGGTACATGAATTGGTGTTTACTGGAGTGTTGGATCAGTTGGTTATTCCACTGTCCTGGATCTCGTGCTTTTGTAGATGGAGCTTGCTTTGGTTGGAATTCTAGGTTTCATAGGATGGAGTTCTCCAGGATTCCTTGATGCTTCAGGAGGTTCCAAGCAGGTTGGATTTTTGTTCAGGATGATCCTTGCTTTTGAGCAGAGGAAGGCCTTTGGAATTGCTATTGATCCTCCAGGGGGCTTCTGGTCCATTTCTTCTAATGGGCTATCTGAGAGGGTCGACCCTTGCTTTGGTGTTTCTTTGGTTGATTTTTGTTCTGTTGTTATTTGCTGTTTATTATTATATTATCCACTTAGTCTTATGTTTTATTTCACAATCACAATTGCTTTTCGGGCACTATTTGTACTGTTTTTGTGAGCCAACGAAGAAAGATGCTTTTTCTCCACTTTTGATATATATCTCTATTCTTAAAAAAAAATACAAACAAAGTTTACACACTTCATTAATTTAAACAAATTTAATCTATCAACTATATTAAAAAAATTCTAACTTTCAAATATTGATTCTCAATCAAATTTTGCAATTTTATTTTGATAGACTAATATTGTTGTTAATGCCACTAATTCGCTTTTAGTAACAACCTACAAATTTCATTTCCATCTTGATCAAACTTAACATATTATTGTTATTTTAATATTTATGCAACTATTTCCAAACATGATTTTTAACACAAAATCCCCATTTTATTTTGTCAAGAATTATAACTTACATATTATAAAATATCATCTTAAAACAAATTAACACTTCATATAGAAAATATAATTTGCTCTTAAATATTGATTACTAATCAATATTTTATATTTTCAGTATTCGCTTAAATTATCAAATTACAAATTATAACCATGAGTTGGAATAAATTCCTTATTATATTAAAGATATTTAACTTATTCCAAAATATATAATTTCGAAAACCTCAAATTCATTTTTTCCATATTTTAAAATATCATACGACTTAAACTTATTAATTCATATTTTACTCTTTTTGTTTTAAAATATACAAAACACACTACAATCTGTTTAGCCCGGGTATCAAAACATGAGTTGTTACACTAATCTTGCCTCTTTTTCAATAAGTGTTTAACAAGGGATAATGATTAAAGGAATACACATTGAATCGATATTTACTTGAGTGAAAAGCTTTCTTTGAATGAATTCTTTGCCTTTGAAATCAATTCTGAAGTAAGTAAAGATTTCTGTAAGATAAACTCCATTACAAGAGAGTTTTATCAATTTTAAAGATGCTTAGGGTGAAATTCATCTAAAATGACTTGTGTCCAGTTGATGTTATATTGACCAAAAAGAGCGAAAAGAGCTTTACATACTTTAGATGCGGGCTTGCTGTAGCTTCCAGATCTAGGTGTGATGGTTTGTTGTAAAATAAAATGAACTATTCTCGTCTTTAGATAAAAATAGAGATTGATAAAATCTTGATGTTCACCATTTTCGAAAAGATGATGGTGGGGTTTCTCTATCATGTTCACCGATTTGAAACGTAGAGGGATCCAAACTAGTAAATTTGAAATTTAGAATAACACTCAAAGTTTCACAATTCAAAATGATTTGCATCCCTTTGACACTACTCCAAATTACACCTTCATTCCCTTCATGGATCTTTCCTTATAAATTTTCATAAAATATTTTATCAATATTTGGATAGAAAACAAAATTAATTTGAAGAGAATCAATAGAGTTAAGAGCACCACTATTATCAAAAGGAGAATCAATTTCATATAAGGGAAAATCGGAGAAAATCGCAGATCTTCCAGAATGAACTTTGTCATAGTTCAAATAGGAGATATAAATTTGAATTTCTTCTTGATCATAAAAGAAAAAGACTTTAATTGCTTTGGATAGCCTCATAGTTTTTAGTGATCAGGATGATGAAGCCACTGATGATAATTTTGAAGAGATAACAGTGTATAAAGAGAGTTTTGAAATTTAAAATGAAGTGAAATGAATGAATAGATATGAAGTCAATATATATGTTGATCTCAAAATTGGGATCAACACCAAGATTACTAAGAGTACTTCACAATGTACTTAAGGATAAGAGATGTGGAGCCACTTCAAAGAAAAATGCAAGTAAAAGAAGACAACGTTTTATAGTGGTTCGATCACATGTGATCTACATCCACTTTGAATATCCATTCTATTATTGCACTTAGAATTACAAAACAAGCAAATTCTCTGATTACTTTCTTCATTACACCCTCTTAGAGCTTGATTAAAGAAAAATCAAAGAGAGTCTTCAAATATGGCGAATGGTAAATTGGATCTAGGTTTCCATGTAGACTTTGATGAATTCCCGCATATTCATAATGGATTTTGTGTTGGATCTTCACTTTGAGATGATTAGAGATGATGAAATCACTAAGTAAGTGTTGAGAATTGGATTTAGCATCCCTTCGGGGTCTCCAAAAATCCTCTCCCGTTAAAGGGGTTTGGAGCTCTATTCATAGGAGTGGAGAAATGGAGTGATATAACTTTCAGAGCCACCGATTGGTCAAACTTTATTTACGGAATTGCCGCTGGCTAGCCTGGCAACAACTGTCCAGAAGCCAACCTATCAACAGCTGTCTAGAGGACCGACCGGTTGGTACGGTTGCTCTTCTTCCTTGCGCGGGCGACCTGGTGTGGGCTTTCCATTATGGCCGGTCGGTCTATGGTCGTTCGCTCTCTAGACCGACCGGTATGGAAATGTCTGAATTCAGCACCTTGTTCCAGGGGCGACCGGTCGGTGTACTTTTGCTTCTGACCGACCGGTGGGTGTGTTACATGCTTCTTTTAACCTGGAGCAGTTCTGCTATGGAGTTGAGACCGACCGGCCGGTATGCTTGAAGTTAAAAGAATCGGTATATCTAGATTTAGGCTGACCAGTATGCTTTCGTTAACGACATTCAAGTCAGACCTCTTTCCACATGCTCGATCTATCAATGTGTGTACGATATTTGTGGAGTAAACAATATAAAGATTGAATAAATGGATTGTATGGTTAA
The DNA here is from genome assembly GCA_030737875.1 of Allium sativum. Classification (NCBI taxonomy): domain Eukaryota; kingdom Viridiplantae; phylum Streptophyta; class Magnoliopsida; order Asparagales; family Amaryllidaceae; genus Allium; species Allium sativum. The sequence continues at coordinate 720,936,793 of CM060920.1, forward strand.
AAAGTTGTTTATTAATGATCTAGAATTTTGTGAAAAGTTGGTAGGAAAGTTTTAAATTTGAATTCAAACTTGTATTTATTGATTTCCGTCGGTATGTCAACATGTCAAAGTAGGTATGTCGATAAACCTATTAATACCAGAGGACACTACTTTTTATTTTTTGTCTATATGTCTGCCTAATTTTTTATTTGGCAAAGCCGACTGGTTTTAATAGTGTCCATAACACTTTTTATTATAGAAAATAATAAATAAGAAAATACAGGAGTTAGACCGATTGCCTACCTATTACTGGTTTTTAAGGTGGTTCATCTACCAACTAGCTAGCCACATCCACACAGGGAATATAAGCCTAGTAAAATAAAGTACATTTAGAAGTACATTGGAGGTAACATTTAGAAAACCAAACTTGGTCATACATATCATAAATGGCATTTTACATTCATGCTGTAAGAATTCGTTTGATGTTGCAGCCTCCAACTTCCACATTAATCATTATCGAAAATGCTCCCTACCTTCATTACACACTCCTTACTCTATGTAATTAACCCAGGATGTAAGGCCAAGACAGGAGAGTGGAAGTTTTGAGAGGTTTGGGCAGTGCTCTCGGTCCAATGGTGGTGGGTCTTTATGTCCAGGAGTGCAATTATGTGAGCATAGGGGTTGATCGGTCTACTTCAGTTTTCATTCTTTGTTGGAGAATGGAATTTTGATGATAACAACCATGTTAACATTATAAAATATATACTAACATCTTTATCCAGAATATATATATGTATATGTAGGAAATATATATTGAAGGCCGTGCAGTTAAGAGTTTAGAGATTTAAGATTTTAAAAGGGATTCAAGGCTCATGAGTATCAAGATTTCAAGAGTTCAATGTCATCAAAGTAATGGAGTCTAGTTAATATATAAACTCCGGTTAGCACTTTCAAATCCTGCTTTCAAATTATTTTCAAATTGATTTTAATATTATCTCAAACTCCTTTCTAAATGATTTTAAATTATTAAAGGTTTTACTTATGTTTTCATACATATATGTTTATTATATAGTTTATATATTATAAAGTTTTATAATTATATATATATGTGTTTATAATTATAATATATAGTATTATATCTGTAACAACCCGGATTTTCAAAACCAATTTAAATTTTTTATTTTAGCTATTTTAATGGATTTTGGATATTTAAAATGATTTACTTTAAATAATGGCAACTAAAATTTTATTTAAATCGAAGTTAGAACATATAAATTTATTTTTGATTATAAAACGAACTCAAAATGGCGTAGTAGTTTGAAAATTCGATTTTAAATTTCAAATGAATGTACAGAATTCAAAATAAATCGGATTTCAGTAAAACAAGAAATATTTGAATCTGTTTAATTATATCTTTCTAATGAATGTGAAAAACTGAGATTTCATAATATAAATTGAAAGTTACGTCCAGTTTAAAATTTAAAATAGTCGCTATGGAATTTATATATATTTTAAATAATATATAGCCATTAAAAATAGCCATTTTGCAAATGACCTCCGTTTTCAATGAAACCACTTCTGTTGGATCCGGAAAGTCAAATTATTGTTAAGTTTCAAATTTCATAATATTTGGATTTCATATGTAAGCGTGGTAAATCTAAATGTGTTTTGATAGTTTCAGTTTGAATTGGATCGACCAGAAAATGACCATTTTTCAAACGGTCTCTAAATTCAATGAAATTAATTTTCTTAGGACCGTATCATCAAAACATAGCTAAATTCATTTTTCTATAATTTTTGGAGTCAGTATGTTGCTTCGAAAAATTAAAATCTATGTCCAAATTCAATATATGTTGATTTATACTTTAATTTTAATGAAAGCTGATCGAAACAGACAAATTAGCTTACAAAACATATCCCATTGCGTTCATAATGGGGGTATTTAGCTAGAGGCGACAGTCGTTGAGTTTGATTTGGAGTTTGAACTGGTAAACAAGTAATTTATGAATTAAATATTATTAAATATGTGTATATATTTTATTACTCCAGAACCCTAATTCATTTTTGAGCCCGCCTCCATCTCGTTCTACGGCGGAAATCACTCAGAAATTCCCCCTCAAATCGCACCCAATCCGTTTAGTAATTCATGAAACAATGTAAAGTAAAATAGTTGTATTCGATTCGCTCTTCAAATCCATACAAACCAGATCTTGTTTCATGTTGTTAATCACTTGATTCTCGAGCTGAAAAGGGCTGATGTCGAACTAGAATTGGGAGATGGTGGAGGCTTCGAGCGGGGCGCTACTCTTGGGGGTGTCAGGCGATGTCAAGGGCCCTTAAAAATAGTAGCTATGTCCAGTTTAAAATTGAATGTTATGTCCAATTTAAAATTTAAAATAGTCACTATGGAATTTATATATATTTTAAATAATATATGGCCCTTAAAAATATTCATTTTGCAAACGACCTCCGTTTTCGATGAAACCACTTTTGTTGGATCTGGAATGTCAAATTATTGTTAGGTTTCAGATTTCAAAATTTTTGGATTTAATATGTGAGCGTGGTAAATTTAAATGTGTTTTGACAGTTGTAGTTTGAACTGGATCGACCCGAAAATGGCCATTTTTCAAACGGTCTCCAAATTCGATGAAAATAATTTTGTTAGGACTTTATCATCGAAAGATAGCTAGATTTATTTTTCTACAATTTTTGGAGTCAGTATGTGGCTTCGGTAAATTAAAATGTGTGTTCTAATTCAATATATATTGATTTATATTTTAATTTTAATGAATGCTAATCGAAACAGATGAATTAGCTTACGAAACATATCCCATTGTGTCCGGAATGGTGGTATTTAGCTAAATGCGACAGTTGTTGGGTTTGATTTGGAGTTCGAACTGGTAAACAAGTAATTTACGAATTAAATATTATTAATATATAAATATATATATTTTATAACTCTATAACCCTAATTCATTTTCAAGCCCGTCTCTATCTCGTTTTACAGCAAAAATCACTCAGAAATTCCCCTCAAATCACACCTAATCCGTTCAGTAATTCATGAAACAATGTAATGGAAAATTGTTGTATTCAATTCGCTCTTCAAATCCATACAAACCAGATCTTGTTTCATGTTGTTAATCGCTCGATTCCTAAGCTGAAAAGGGCTGACGTCGAACTGGAGTCGGGAGACGGTGGTGGCTTCGAGCGGGGCACTGCTCCTGGGGGTGTCAGGCGACGTCAAGGGCTTTCAGGTGGTGGGTGGCGATCGGGCGCAAGTGGCCCCACGTGGTGGCGGCAGTGGACTTTTAGAATCTACGATGGGTTTTAGGGATCCCGGTTATTTCAGGAAGAAGGGATTAAGGGTAATCCCTTAATTAAGGCATTAATTAATTATTTAATTATATTAAATTTATTGTAAATGTTTAAAATGTTGTATCTTTTCCATGTGATGCCGGATTTCAGTGAAACAAGTTACATTGCGATCGTGACAACAAATTCTATATTTTGGAACTGATTGGGACGAGAACGTAGGAAGTTATAGTTTTTCATAAAATTAGACGTCCAGTCTAATTTTATTAAAAATAAAATAGAAATTCAAAAATCCTTCAATAAAGAATGACAGAGTGGAACACAAAGTGAGAACTCTCTCACCCAAATTGTTTTAAAGTTATTATATCCTAGGTTGCAGACGGGGCTTAGTAGCCCCTGACACTTTTTTTTGTACAAACCATGGTTTATTGTTTGTTTGGATTGTGGTTGGGATTGTCATGGGTTGATATTGTTGTATATATAAAATTATTTATATAAAATGTATATAAAATTACCATGAAGAGAAATTGAAGTAAATATTCATTTACAAGCCGGCGACTCGTTTATGTACACCTATTTAACTGATATTGATTGGGACGATAAATTTTACACATTACCTAACTGCACAAATAATAAACGGTATTTGTTGGTTGAAACCCCACACGGGTATTGGGATGATATTTGACATACACTAATCCCGATTGTTTAGCTGAATGTCAATCGATGGGTTGATAGACTGTATAAGCGTTATTTATTTAATTTAATGCTTATAGAGTTGTGAAATGCACTCTGTATGTTGTATGACTTTTTGATGATTGTTTATCATTATCGTTGTATACATGCGATGTATAAAATCCATATTACTGAAACTATATAGTAATTGATTGAGTCTGATTCTAATTCATAGTTAACGAATATTTTTAAATAATATTCAGTGTATAATCAAAATCAGATATTTTGAAAATATTATCATTTTAATATTATAAAGATAAAAAATATTCAATTTTGATTTTAGATTGAAACAAAGTGAAGATCATTTTAAAATGAATTTAAAACGAATATATAAAGAAATATTCAATTTTCATTTTAAAATTGAAATGATATTGAAAACGTTTTAAAATGAATTTATTATGAAATATCCAATTTTGATTTGAAATTTGAAATGAAATTGAAATCGTTTTAAAATCAATTTAAAACGAATTTATAAAGGAATATTCAATTTTGATTTTAAATTGAAATAGAAGTGGGAATCATTTTAAAATGAATTTATAAACAATTTATAAAATACGTTTTGGACAGAAACCGATGAAATATATTATATATATTATATATATATATATATATATATTAATGGCTTGAATAGAATGAGCCACGCCGCGACCGTCCGCGAATTTCGACCATTGACTTCGAATTGACATTACAGGAGATCCGACCGTCGGATTCTCCTAAAAAAAGAACCTTGGGTTCATATCGAAAAGATCTTTCTAATGAATGTAAGAGATTTGAAATCTAACGATTGGATTTGGAATTATGTCCAAATCAAAATTGGAAAATGTCGCTATGATGCTGTTCGGTGGCCGTTATTGGAAATCGATGGTACAAGCCTTGATAAAATTATTAAAAATATTAGTAATTTGTGTAAAATCATAATAAATGATTTGGAAAGAATTTGAATGAAAGTTCTACATTTGTAAAGATAAAAATATATTTTTATTAAAATGAACTAGTTATTAAGTAGATTTGAAATCCAATAATTTTTAAATAAATAAATTGGATTTCCAAAGGGTTTTAATAAAACCAGAAATTTCCAATATATAAATTGGAATGGATTTGAATAGAAATCATCTTCAGGAGATTTCGATATAGGAGTCCGTGACTGTACGGATATTATGGAGGAATTTGGAAGATAGATATATATATATCGTTATTCCCTATATCGTTATTCCCCATACGATATGTGTTGGTTTCAGAATTTGATATTGAATATAAGCCGATATAATTTCTATTCATAGCCTTATATTTAATATTAAACTGGATTTTGGGTTTGTTGAGAATGGTGTCTTCAGTAACATTTTTCTTAAGCCCCATGTGAAAATAATAAATCTTTTAATTAAGATTATTAGAGTTTCCAATTATATATAGTAATTGGAATAAAATGGAATGTGAATTGGGTTTATTATGAACTGTGTTTTTAACGACATTCGTTCTTTAACCCGATTAACAGTGAAATGTGATTTGGAATATATAAATCTTTTGATTAAGATTTAATGGAAATTTTCCAAAGTAAAGTTTTCCAAATTAATAAAATAAATTGGGATTTAATTGAATACGATTTGGTAATAATCGAAGTGAGCTTCTGTAGAGGAAGACTGTTAATATATATGGAATTTAAAAGGCTTTGTCGTTATTCCATTTATATTATTAGTCAGATACAGAAATTGATATCGATTATATATTGATCTTTTTTTCCATGAGGATTACATAATTAATGGAATGAGATTTTGGGTTTATCGTGAACTGTGTTTTAAATGACATTGGTTTTTTAACCCAGTTAAAGACAGGATTTCATGTCTAACATTGTGTTTCAAACTGTATTGTTGGTCTCTGCTAAATATATATCTATTTGGTGGCGGCGAATTTACTCTATTGCTTAACACCCTTCTCTAAGACGTACGAGCTTAGAGGTTACATATTGGTAGAAACCAGTGGTACGGTGTAGATTGTCGATATGGCATGTTTGATTTCCCAAAGTTAAATAATCATTAATAACGATTGTAGGAAGATTAAAACTAAGTGCAGTTTTAATGAATATTTAATTAGATCAAAATGTGAACGTGATAATTTAAATTATCAAATTTGGGAGATGATCGAGAATGGAGTACCACCAGTTTTACTCCAAGCGATAGTTAAATCTTTAATTAGATTTGAACGTGAAATGGTAATTAAATTTACCGATAACATCGTGGTGTTAGATATGGAGTATTACCAGTTTTTCTCCATGGGATGAATAGGTTGGGATTGGGAAATTAAACAAATGATTACTTCGGTAAGACTCGATAATCACGACTAGTTGATAAACCTTAATTTGGTTTAGAATTGATATCCAAAGGAAGATTAAAGAATATATTTAAAAGAATTTATCTTTGATAAAATTAATGGGAACCTTTCCCAAAGTATAAGAATATTTGAATAAAAGAATATTTTGGATTAGAATGAGATGTATGTTGTGTTTTTATAACACTATATTATAAGATACGTGAATTATTCGGAAAGGATGGGTTTATACCGATTGTGAATAATTAATTCGACGCTAACTCGACGATGAAGACGGTGGTTGAAGACCAGAGTTCTTCACGTCGATTGTATGATTACTGATGTCTTGATTGGGCTGTACACCCAAGACAAGGTAATAAGTGGTGATCATCTAGACGTACTTGGAGATCGACCGGATATGCGAGGGCCTCTCTCCTGTATTGGACATATGGGATGAGGAATAAGGTGCCTCCGGATTCGTTCAGACCCGGAACGGACTAGTAATTGGATGTGTGTCTGACATTGGATTTTATTCTGTGTTGATTGATCTCTATTATATATATATATATATATATCTGTTTGGTAGTGGAGAATTTATTCTCTTGCTTAACTTCTTTCTCTAAGACGTACGAGTTCAGAGGTTATATATCGATAGACATCAGTCGCATGGCATGAATTGTCAGTGTGGCATGCTGAAAGGCAAATGATCAAGGATTTTGTTGAAAAGCAGAGTCTTGTGGTTGATGATCAAAGCACGGCTTTAAATAGCATAGCATTGTGTATAGCGTTAATTCACGAGCCTCACACCTCGGTATAAGTCAAAAACGGGATAGGACCATTGGGAGTGCACGACGTTCATTCTAGCTATGGGTAGTGTCATGGTATGGAGCCCAGACATTTATATTTTTTTACCTATGTGGATGATGGATAGCGAGGCGCCTCGGATATATTGGTCACTACGGGGCCAATGGATAGGTCCGATAGGAACAGGAAACGTGTGTTCAAGAATAATTAATCAACAAACATAAGGGTGGACCGGGCCAATCGTTCCAAGGGTTCACTATAGGGGATCTTGAGGCATTTGCTAGAGTGTCTCAAATCGGAGAGGTGCCATCCCCTGCCTCGACTCATAGATGGAATCCAATTTCCAATACATGACATTTCGGTTTTAATTGCAGAACTAGTATGGCGACATAGTAGGATGGGGTACTATGCCATCTATGATTGATACATTTATATATGAAGTGATTTTGACACTATATAATTATAATTGTATCAAAATGATTTGTTTTAAACGTACCAAGCGTGTTTGCCTATTATAAGGTGAAACTCTATCCTCCGGCTTGCGTTGCATTGTGTGATGGGACCTGAGTCTTATAATAGCTTCATTTTTTGAAAAGCATTGTGTTGTTTATAAACTGTATTATGCACTAGTATTGTAACACCCCATAATTTTATAACATTAAAATTCACAAATTAAAGTATACTTAATTTTTAGAAAAGAATTAAGTGAAATGGGTTGCGCAGAGAAATATATATATATATTGATATGTATATATATATATATATTGATATGTATATATATATATATATATTAAAAATTAAATAAATAAATATGCGAAAAAGTTCAAAACAGCGAATTGGGAGGGGGAATAACCGAACCGGTCCATTTTTGAGGTCGACCCGAGCCTTGCTGGGTCGACTAGGGGTTAATCCAGGGTGTTTGGCTGTCAACCCATGGGCCGATTCGCTCAAATGCAGATTTTGCATTTGATTGGTTCTCATGGTTCAGGGTTAATCTAATGGTCCTAAATAACTTCCTACACCTATAAATACATCCTAGTGCTAACCGTAAACCTAATTAAAATAGAATAGTTACCATCATACCATCGCCATGGAAATCAATGGAGCCGCCGCCAACTAAGAAAGAAGAAAAGCAAATTCAATTCTAATTGTCTCAACCCTAAAGCAAAGCAAAACTCTCTCTTTTCTTCTCTAAATTGTGAGTATGATGATCTTAACAAGATTATTATCATTTTAATTAGGTTGAATTATGAATGGATTATGAGTAGATGATGTGAATTATCATATATGCTGTTGTAAACCCCTTTTGCTATCATGTATATTGTAAATCCAATGTTATGTGATGATGATATCTTATATGTTGTAAATCATGCTATGATGATGTTATGTATGTTGAAAGTTTCTATGCTAAGTTGTGATGAATCATACATGTTAAAAAGGCCATGATGTTACCATCTATGTTAGTTAGTTCATATTAATTAAATCATCATGTTTGGGTTATGTTGATCTATATGACAAGTCACATATGCAAGTTAGATTGATTAGAAAAGTTATGAACATATGCCAAGACATCTATTATGACATCTAGAATTATGCTATGACATATGTGATATCCTATGCTAGTTCACACCATCATTATGTTGCCTAAAAACCCCATATGCAAGTTTATGTATAGATTTGGGCTATGATCATATCATGTAAATTGAGACATTTAACAAGTTGACACCTTTTGATCCTTAACATGTGTAGTTTATGCAAGTTTCACCCCTATTATGATTAGATTTATTTTAATTGTCTATATGTTGTGATAATTTATCTTTGTGCTAGGTGTTAGACTATACAAGTCTAGCCTATATTATGCGTTGAATAAGCGAACATATAAACGTGGGGTAGGGGTAATATTAAAGATTTAATATTAAAAAGTTGGGGTGCAATTGATATGATTTTGCATGCCATAAGTGGATGGCCATAATTGAGTCAATTATGGACATCATTAAAAGTTGACTTAATTAATAATTTGAATAGGGAATTATTGAAACTGGGGTAAAAGATTTTAAGTGTTAATCAATGCTTAGGACATGAGGTTGGACTCGTTTGTGACGTAAACCTGCCCGGACCCGCCCGGCAAATCCAGTGGTCACAAATGTCAGCCCAATGTGAGAGGTCCTAGGCCTAAACTAAAGCATAATGGTTGTAAAGACACGAGGTTAGACTCTTTTATGGTGTAAGACTGCCCGGACCCGCCCGACAAATCCAGCTGCCATAAATGCCAGTCTAATGTGAGAGGTCTTTATGAGGTTATGGCCTGAATGAATTAAGAAATACTTAACCAGATAAACATGTAAGGTGGGACATGGGGGTTAAGTAGGTGCCTTGGGTGGCATGAGGAATCTAAGGGGTGCCCTTAGTGGCATGTGAAATACGATTAGTAAGACTTAACCAAACACACATGTAAATGAACATGACTAAGAGGGTTAAGTGGGATATACTAGTGACAAGCTTAGGTGGGTAGCTTGCGGGGGCCCATTTCGACCAGTATCCCAAACGTATCTTTGTGGGCTCGACCCAAATCGAGGACGGGATACGCATACTGGGTTCGACTGTAAGAGGCCAAAACGGGGAGCGGTGGCAATGCAAGTCCAACGGGTTTCGTATGCGTGTGTGGACCCGGGCTGGTAGGTAAGACGTTGTTGCATCGTGTAGGTATAAGCCGTGCATTCTCAAGTTGTATCGGGTTGCCACTTTAGGGGAGTGATACACCCCACTGTGGGGCCAGCACGGGTATCTACGAGTAGGGAGCCGATCGAAAGTGGGTAGTGGGGTACACCTAGTGGAGATAGGGTCAGACGGCACCTATGTAGTCAGCTAGGGGTACGTAAGGCTATTTATAAAGTTTCTGTGTGAAGCAAGTGGGATCAAACAATAGGGTGACTGTTGGTGCAGTGTAGTAATGTGCGGTGCAGTGTAGTAATCATTCGTTAGTAATTAGGTGTGCCTTTAATGTTATCTTAAACGCTATCTTTATCTTCCTAAGAGTTCATAGACATTTACTTGTCTTCCAGCTTATGCCTTAGTCTAGTTATTTTGATAATAGTATTGTTAGAATTATCATACTCGCCAGACTTTATGTCTGACCCCCTCTATTTCTATCCTTTTTCCCCCTCCAGGTCCTCAGGTTGGGCCCAGCTCTAGTGGAGTTTGATTGAATTGCTTCATCTCTCTTTGGAAAGCTTGAACCGTTGAAGTAAAGTCCAACTTGTTTTCTTTTTAATGGCTATTTATGTAATGGGATTATGTATTTTGTTTTTATGAAGATGGATATTGTACTTGGTTATGATCTATGGTTTTATGATGTAACAAACATGTTTAATTTCCACTGCAATAAAATGAAGTTTTAGATTTCCAAGTACTATTTATTATCTGTCTTGTTGTAATTTTTCTGTTCTATATTCACTTATAACCTCCATGGAAGTTAATGCATTCCCTTGTGAGTGACATTAATGGACGTGGGGTGTTACACGTGGTATCAGAGCTTAAGGTTACCAGAACGGATAAAAATACTTTAGAAAAATAGTTATTTTTGGAAGAAGTGTTTTCAAAAACATGTTTTAATGAGAAATTTAAAGAGAAGAGTTTTTAAGAAAAACATAATCCCCAATAGCCACATATCTTTATCTTTCGAATTCTCCATTCTGAATCTTTCCTTTTTTCGTTTCAGCATGGCTGAAGATCTTAGTCTACCCGACGGTGTAACGATACCAGGATGGTATAGGAGGTTATTAGAGGCTAGGGCTGCTGCAGGTCCAGCCAATGTTCCTCCACCACCAGTTGCACCCGTTCCTCCTCCTCCTCCTCGCGTAGATACTTTTACAAAGACGTGCAAGGAATTCAAGGCTATGGGTGGAAAACCATTTCAAGGGTCAGAAACGTTTGTGGAAGCTAGAGATTGGCTTAAGGAGGTGGAAGAATTGCTAGAAATCTTTGAAGTAGAAGAAGGGAGGAGAGTTTGATTAGCAGCTTGGTTGATGAAGGGAGAGGCCTCGTTTTGGTGGGAGGTCACTAATGGGAGCGTCCTGTTGACTCTTGGGCGGATTTCAGACGTAGGTTCGAGGCGAAGTTTCTCTCAAGGGCAAAAGAAAATCTGTATATGGAAAGGTTCTTGACATTGAAGCAAGGAAGCTCATCAGTGAAAGAATAAGTCAATAAATTTAATCAGTTAGCAAGGTTTGGCTTGGACTTAGTGAACACGCCGGAGAAGAAGGCGCTGAGGTTCGTGAATGGCTTGAATGAACCATTGCAAGGGTTGTCTATGACCCACATCCCTATGGGGGCCACCTTTGAGAAGTTAGTAGAAATGGTGCTTATGCATGAGGAGAAAAGCGCTAAAGCTGATAAGGCACCCGAGAAGAAGGGGGATCAGAAGAAATCACAACAGCAAAACAAGAAGGGCGGAAAAGACAATAATGGCAAGGGAAAGAAGAAGTGCTTTAACTGTGGAACCCTAGGCCATCTCAGCAAGGATTGCCGAAAGAAAAGAAGACAGGTTGTTTTCATTGTGGTGATGCGGGACATTTAGTGAAGGACTGCCCAAAGAAGGGGAAGAGGGCAGGAGCTACCTCGGGAGGACAGGTGCAGGCTCTTATGGCACCAGGGCAGGCTAGGGGACAAGTTCAGGCTCTCACGGTCCCACCGCTGCAAGAACGAGGTAGAACCATTTCTGTTGAGAGCTTAGTTTTTCTGTTTATCATCCTGTCCGTACCTTATTCGATTCGGGCGCATCACATTCGTTTATCTCTACATCATTAGTTGAATCACTGCACTTAAACACCAGTTTAGTAGAGGATCCCTTAGTTGTTTCGAATCCAATAGGGGGCTCAGCTTATTTGTCCATGATGTGTTTGGATTTGAAAATTTCCATACTTAGCGTTGAATTTAGATGTGATGCTTATGTGTTGGGCTTCACGGGGTATGGACTAATTTTAGGAATGGATTGGTTATCCAGAAATGGGGTCGTTCTTGATTGTGAAAGGAGAGTAGTTAGGCTCGTGACTCGCCTTGGCAACACTCTCAAAATCTTCTGTAATCCCATAAATTCGGTTATGCTAAGTTATCTAGAATCGCTTGACGCGTCTGAGGAAAATCTATGATCTGTTAGAGTGGTCCGAGAATATTCGGATGTGTTTGAGGAGGTGAAGGGCTTGCCTCCGAAGCGGGAGATAGATTTTCGAATATATCTTGTGGATAATGCGAAACCAGTATCTTTGCCAGTACGCCACATGGATCCACGTGAAATGAGGGAACTCGATAAGCAAGTGAAGGAGTTGCTTGAGAAGGGGTTCATAAGACGAAGTATATCGGAGTGGGGTGCTCCAGTAGTATTTGCCACGAAGGCGGATGGGTCCCTTAGACTGTGTGTGGACTATAGAGAACTTAATAAACTTACTAAGAAGAACAGACACCCACTACCGAGGATTGACGATCTCTTCGATCAGTTAGTTGGCGCCTCAGTGTTTTCGCGGTTGGACTTAGCCACTGGATTCCATCAGTTGAGAGTGGCTGAGGATAGCATAGACAAGACTGCCTTTAGGACTCCGGACGGTTTCTATGAATGGCTAGTGATGCCCTTCGGTTTGACAAACGCCCCAGCATATTTTGTTGATTTGATGAGTAGGGTGTTTAGGGAGGACCTTAACAAATTCGTGGTAGTCTTTGTAGATGACATATTGATCTTTTCTAAGGATGAAGGAGAGCATGCCCTACATCTTAGGGAAGTGTTGGAGACCCTACGAGCGCATAGCCTTAAGGCTAAATTTTCTAAGTGTCACTTCTGGAGGAAGGAAGTACGGTTCTTGGGGCACATGGTTTCCAAAGAAGGGATAGCCGTGGATCCCGCGAAGGTGGTGGCCATCCAAGATTGGAAGGTTCCTAAAAATGCTACCGAAGTGAGAAGTTTCTTGGGGTTGGCTGGCTACTATAGGAAGTTCATCAAAGACTTCGCAAAGATATCAGCTCCATTGACACACTTGATGAAGAAGAACCTAGTTTTCACATGGGACGTAGATTGTGATGATGCGTTCCAACGTTTGAAGAGAGCTTTGACTTCAGCCCCAGTCTTAGTATTGCCAGACGGGAGTAAGCCGTTTACCGTTTATACTGACGCTTGTGGAACAGGACTAGGCGCAGTCTTAATGCAAGAGGGCAGGGTAATAGCCTATGGTGGAAGGCAGTTGAGAGCGCATGAAAAGAATTACCCCACGCATGACCTAGAGTTGGCCGCTATCGTTTTTGCGCTTAAGTCTTGGCGTCATTATCTTCTTGGCGAGAAATTCGAATTATTCACTGACCACAAGTCTTTAAAATACCTGTTCTCTCAAAAGGACTTGAACTTAAGGCAGCAAAGGTGGATGGAGTTCTTAGCGTCCTACGACTTTGAGATAGCATATACCCCTGGCAAGGGTAACGTGGTGGTCGATGCCTTAAGTAGAAAAAGATTATCCTTAAGTCCTTTTTTTGTTGAGCGGCGAAGTTTAGAGTTCATCTCTATGTTTGATTTTAGACCTTCCGTTGACTTCGTACCCGGTTTGCAAGCATCCTTGGAGGTCAGACCTACACTTTTGGGATGGATTGGCGAGGCACAGCGAGACGACCCACAGTTAGTTGAGTTAGTAGAAAAGCTCAAAGGAGGGGAGTCATCAAGCTATCTCCGTAGGTATACCCTAGATGATAAGGGTTGGTTAGGTAGGGACGGTAGACTTTGTGTACCAAAAGACGATGACCTAAGGAAGACTATTCTTGACGAAGCACATCATTCGAAGATGACCATTCATCCCGGCGGGGACAAGATGTACAAAGACATGAAGAGAGTTTACTTTTGGGCCAACATGAAGAAAGATGTGGCCGAGTATGTCACTAGATGCTTGGTGTGCCAACAAGTAAAAGCGGAGCAAAAGAAACCCGGTGGGTTGCTTCACCCATTGGAGGTTCCACTATGGAAGTGGGAAAGTGTCTCGATGGATTTTGTGGATGGGTTACCGTGATCAAGGAAGGGTAATACGGGAATTTAGGTTATAGTAGATAGACTTACTAAAAGCGCCCATTTCATTCCCGTAAAGAGTAAGAGGACTGCTCCATGGCTAGCCTCCGTATACTTTCGAGAAATAGTTCGTTTGCACGGTGTTCCTTCTAGCATAGTGAGCGACCGCGATCCTATTTTCACTAGCGAATTTTGGAAAACCTAACAAGAGGCGGTAGGGACTCAGTTATGTTTGGGCACCACATATCATCCTCAGACGGACGGCCAGACTGAGAGGGTGAATCGCATTCTAGAGGATCTGTTGAGGATCTGTTGAGGCTATGTATCCTAGACTTTGGGGGTACATGGGAAGAGCATCTTCCATTGGTTGAGTTCACATATAATAATAGCTTTCAGTCCAGCATTGGTATGGCACCATTCGAAGCTCTATATGGACGACCTTGTCGTTCACCTACATGTTGGTGGGAATCTACGGATAAGACTTACTTGGGCCCGATATGATTAGGGAGACTTCGGAGTAGATCGACTTGATTCGAAGGAGGATGAAAGCAGCACAGGATAGGTAGAAATCTTATGCGGATAAGAAGAGGACAGATCTCGAGTTTGAAGTTGGGGACATGGTCTTTGTCAAAGTGTCTCCATTACGAAACGTTTTTCGCTATGGGTCTGTTGGGAAATTAGCACCAAGGTTTGTAGGGCCATTTCCTGTTAAGGAGAAAATTGGACAGATGGCGTATAGAGTGGAGTTGCCCGAGAGACTTAGTGGTGTACACGACGTATTCCATGTGTCACATTTGAGGAAGTGCTTGCACGAGACCGCGGAAGTGGTAGAGCCGAGCTTGCTTAGAGAGGTGGAGATAGAGCGTGATGCGACAATTCGACGAGCTCCTACACGCATTCTTGGGTCGGAGATCAAGAAGTTGAGGAATCGAGAGGTCAGACTAGTCAAAGTGCAATGGGGAGATGATGAGAGCAACGCTACTTGGGAGACAGAAGAGAAGATGCGTTCACGATACTCTTTTCTTTTTGAGGGTATGTCTTTTAATTTCTCCTTTATCGCTTAGCTTGTACTTCTCTTATCTTTAGTATATCCTCTCACTAGTATCTTTGACCTTTAGTTAGGATAATCCTATGGTTGAAACATGTGTTTGAGACATGTTATGTATGGTGGATGCAAAGTGGATGCAAGTGTTTGCTAGTGGTTGCTCGTGGATGCATATACACACACTATTAGGCACCAGATCGGCTCAGTCACTTCATATTGCATATTGCATATATATGGATGTATTTAGTAAAATTGATGTATAATGGTTGTATTATCATATAGTTGCTGCATTCGGGTGGATGGTTGTGCACGCATATAGAATTAATATGTATCATTAGGAATCTTTTGCATACATATTGGACGCATGACACTATCATGAGTTGCACTAAGGAGGTCGACTGAATCAGTAGACCGCCAAATTTTGCATTAGATATGGACATATACACACACTGTGGATACAAACATTAAAGCATTAGAAGTCTTTTAAGGACAATGGATGCTGGTGTTTGATGGTTGAGTAGATGGACGATTAGATGGTAGGATATACATTCTTCTTGACTTGGAGATTTCGGGGACGAAATCCTTTAAGGAGGGGAGAATGTAACACCTCGTAATTTTATAACATTAAAATTCACAAATTAAAGTATACTTAATTTTTAAAAAAGAATTAAGTGAAATGGGTTGCGTAGAGAAATATATATATATTTATATATATATATATATAAATTAAAAATTAAATAAATAAATATGCGAAAAAGTTCAAAACAGCGAATTGGGAGGGGGAATAACCGAACCGGCCCATTTTTGAGGTCGACCCGAGCCTCGCTGGGTCGACTAGGGGTTAATCCAGGGTGTTTGGCTGTCAACCCGTGGGCCGATTCGCTCAAATGCAGATTTTGCATTTGATTGGTTCTCATGGTTCAGGGTTAATCTAATGGTCCTAAGTAACTTCCTACGCCTATAAATACATCCTAGTGCTAACCCTAAACCTAATTAAAATAGAATAGTTACCGTCATACCATCGCCATGGAAATCAATGGAGTCGCCGCCAACTAAGAAAGAAGAAAAGCAAATTCAATTCTACTTCTCTCAACCCTAAAGCAAAGCAAAACTCTCTCTTTTCATATCTAAATTGTGAGTATGATGATCTTAACAAGATTATTATCATTTTAATTAGGTTGAGTTATGAATGGATTATGAGTAGATGATGTGAATTATCATATATGTTGTTGTAAACCCCTTTTGCTATCATGTATATTGTAAATCCAATGTTATGTGATGATGATATCTTATATGTTGTAAATCATGCTATGATGATCTTATGTATGTCGAAAGTTTCTATGCTAAGTTGTGATGAATCATACATGCTAAAAAGGCCATGATGTTACCGTCTATGCTAGTTAGTTCATATTAATTAAATCATCATGTTTGGGTTATGTTGATCTATATGACAAGTCACATATGCAAGTTAGATTGATTAGAAAAGTTATGAACATATGCCAAGACATCTATTATGACATCTAGAATTATGCTATGACATATGTGATATCATATGCTAGTTCGCACCATCATTATGTTGCCTAAAAACCCCATATGCAAGTTTATGTATAGATTTGGGCTATGATCATATCATGTAAATTGAGACATTTAACAAGTTGACACCTTTTGATCCGTAACATGTGTAGTTTATGCAAGTTTCACCCCTATTATGATTAGATTTATTTTAATTGTCTATATGTTGTGATAATTTATCTTTGTGCTAGGTGTTAGACTATACAAGTCTAGCCTATATTATGCGTTGAATAAGCGAACATATAAACGTGGGGTAGGGGTAATATTAAGGATTTAATATTAAAAAGTTGGGGTGCAACTGATATGATTTTGCATGCCATAAGTAGATGGCCATAATTGAGTCAATTATGGGCATAATTAAAAGTTGACTTAATTAATAATTTGAATAGGGAATTATTAAAACTGGGGTAAAAGATTTTAAGTGTTAATCAATGCTTAGGACACGAGGTTAGACTCGTTTGTGACGTAAACCTACCCGGACCCGCCCCACAAATCCAGTGGTCACAAATGTCAGTCCAATGTGAGAGGTCCTAGGCCTAAACTAAAGCATAACGGTTGTAAAGACATGAGGTTAGACTCTTTAATGGTGTAAGACTGTCCAGACCCGCCCGGCAAATCCAGCTGCCATAAATGCCAGTCTAATGTGAGAGGTCTTTATGAGATTATGGCCTGAATGAATTAAGAAATACTTAACCAGATAAACATGTAAGGTGGGACATGGGGGTTAAGTAGGTGCCTTGGGTGGCATGAGGAATCTAGGGGGTGCCCTTAGTGGCATGTGAAATACGATTAGTAAGACTTAACCAAACACACATGTAAATGAACATGACTAAGAGGGTTAAGTGGGATATACTAGTGACAAGCTTAGGTGGGTAGCTTGCGGGGGCCCATTTCGACCAGTATCCCAAACGTATCTTTGTGGGCTCGACCCAAGTCGAGGACAGGACACGCATGCTGGGTTCGACTGTAAGAGGCCAAAACGGGGAGCGGTGCCAACGCAAGTCCAACGGGTTTCGTATGCGTGTGTGGACCCGGGCTGGTAGGTAAGACGTTGTTGCATCGTGTAGGTATAAGCCGTGCATTCTCAAGTTGTATCGGGTTGCCATTTTAGGGGAGTGATACACCCCCACTGTGGGGCCAGCACGGGTATCTACGAGTAGGGAGCCGATCGAAAGTGGGTAGTGGGGTACACCTAGTGGAGATAGGGGCACACGACACCTATGTAGTCAGCTAGGGGTACGTAAGGCTATTTATAAAATTTCTGTGTGAAGCAAGTGGGATCAAACAATAGGGTGACTGGTGTGGTGCAGTGTAGTAATCATTCGTTTGTAATTAGGTGTGCCTTTACCGTTATCTTAAACGCTATCTTTATCTTCCTAAGAGTTCATAGACATTTACTTGTCTTCCAGCTTATGCCTTAGTCTAGTTATTTTGATAATAGTATTGTTAGAATTATCATACTCGCCAGACTTTATGTCTGACCCCCTCTATTTCTATCCTTTTTCCCCATCCAGGTCCTCCGGTTGGGCCCAGCTCTAGTGGAGTTTGATTGAATTGCTTCATCTCTCTTTGGAAAGCTTGGACCGTTGAAGTAAAGTCCAGCTTGTTATCTTTTTATTGGCTATTTATGTAATGGGATTATGTATTTTGTTTTTATGAAGATGGATATTGTACTTGGTTATGATCTATGGTTTTATGATGTAACAAACATGTTTAATTTCCGCTGCAATAAAATGAAGTTTTAGATTCCCAAGTACTATTTATTATCTGTCTTGTTGTAATTTTTCTGTTCTATATTCACTTATAACCTCCATGGAAGTTAATGCATTCCCTTTGTGAGTGACATTAATGGACGTGGGGTGTTACAAGTATTCTTGGAAGAAAACCCGTTCCGTATTTTATGGTGTGGTCCCTTGATTTACTAAATTTTAAAGTAAAGCTTTAAATAACTATTTTAGTTCTCACACCAGTCCCATGAATGGCCTAGAGTTTATTGTTTTGACCTATAATCTGTGTGCCCCTATTTTTCATACGAGCAGCTAGTAGTTTGGTTTTGCATATATCATTTTCATAGGATCTTGGATTTATAGTTGAAGCTATATTCGGAAAGCTCTGTATCCATGTATTTCTTTCAGTTGTGTTATGTATTATTTTCCGCTGCTTTGTAATTTAAATCTCTGATATTTTTCTGATGTATATTATTTATTCATACTCTGTTATATTCTTGTACTCTGATGTAATTGTTGTAATAAGCAATGAAATGTTCTGTCGTTTGCATTCCGATTTGTCATGTTCTCATTACAATCTGTGTTATCTGGTCTCCTCAGAGGCTAGCAAATTCGGGTTGTAACATTTTTGGTATCAGAGCTTTGGTTTACAGAGCTCGAGAACAAGACATATTAGAACCGAACGAAAGAATTCATCAGAGATTGGATTAGTAATATCCAATGAGAATGACTCATTAGAGATGGGATCAGTAATATGCTAGAATGAGTTTCAAAGAGTGTTATTTTTAAAATAAAAATGAAAACAAATTTTGTTTTGAAAATTTAAACCTTATTATACGTATTTGGGTATTTTTTTAAATTGATTTTGGACAATCGAGTATATGAAGATTTTGCATATACGCCTTGCAAACGTGTATACAAAGTCTCAAATATACTGGATAGATATTGAATCACGCTTTAGTCGCCCGGAGATGATTCTGATAATGACCATGGCATCATCAGCATTTTTGTTTGAGTTTCGAAAGTGGGATGTCTATATATTTCCAATTGACTGGTGTGAGAACCAAAACTAGATAGGGTTTATTGTTGTGATTTGACACTAAAATGTGATTTTTGAATATATTAAAGATATATGATTGAAAAGCTAATCAACTAATTGATTGCTGGTTGTGTTGTTTGATTATTAGTTTAACTAATAAAAATATTGGAATGATAATTAATTTAACCAATATGTGAATGAATGGTAAATTTAGCCAAATTTAATCAAATATTGAATTGAATTGAAAATTGATTGCAATTGCATATATGTACATGTATATATAATGAACGGGTCATAACAAGGAAGCTAAGAAGAGGAATAAATTTGTATGCCCGACAAATAGGTACATGTTTACTATTTTCTAGGGTTTTGATGATTTTATGAGCCGAATGGCTAGCCGCTTGGCTTTTTCTTTTAGATTGATGAGGGCTCTGTGATGCTAGTTGCGGTTTTAAAGGTCTCCCCGTACAAAGGAGGTTATAGCGAGATTTTTCAAAAATTTAGGGTGTTAGCCAAATTTTTTAGAAATTAGAAAATTCTTAGAAACTGAAAAGTTGAAGAATTCAAACTAGCATGAAAGTTGAGTTGGTTGGTCAAACAACTTTCAGCTCCATTCCTTTTCGAGGAGGAAAAGATTATAAATGGGGGAGATTCTAACAACCCAGATTTTCAGAACCAATTAAAAATTTGTGTTTTAGCTATTTTAATGGATTTTGGATATTTAAAATGATTTATTTTAAATAATAGCGATTAAAATTATTTAAATTGAAGATAAAACGTATAATTTTATATTAATTATAAAACGAACTCGAAATGGTGCGGTAGTTTGAAAATTCGATTTTAAATTTCAAATGAACGTACAGAATTCAATATAAATCGGATTTCAGTAAAATAAGAAATATTTGAACCTGTTTAATTATATCTTTCTAACAAATGTGAAAAACTGAGATTTCATAATATGTAACACCCCACACCCGCTAAGGTCACTCACAAAGGGAATGCCTTAGTTTTGGTGGAGTATTTTTAGTGAGTATAGAACAGAAAAATTACAACAGGACAGATATAAGTAATACTTGAAAATTTAAAACATCATTTCATTAACAAAACATGTTTGGTTACATCACAAAACCATAACAAGAGTCAAGTACATAATATCCATCCTGATAAAATAGAAGTACATAATCCCATTACATGGATAATAGCCAAAAGATAAACCGAGCTTTAATTCTACGGTCCAAGCCCCAAAAGATAGATATAGCGGTCTGGTCCAAGCCCACTAGTTCCAGGTCCACTCTGATAACCTGAGGGTGGGGAAAAAGATAAACAACAACGGGGTCAGACATAAGTCTGAGTGAGTCCTATAACCCTAACAATACAACCATTAAAGTAATTAGGGTATGATATAAACAAGATACGGTACCTCTGGGGATAATGACTACACTAAGTAGCCAACAAAACACAGGATGTACTACGATAACCGAAACGACGTATTTATCCACCCAAGGATAATTACTAGCTTACATCACCCCAGATCTACCCACCCAAGGGTAATTCCTACACTGCACCACACCAGTCATTTCCACTCAAGGATTGATCCCACCCAAGGACTTAAAGAAAGATATAACTAGTATGTTCATGTACCCCTAGCTGACCACATAGGTGCCGTCTGCCCCTATCTCCACTAGGTGTACTTAGTAATTTTACCCAGTAGTTTCGTGTACCCCTACATAGGTGCCGTCTGCTCCTATCTTCATTAGGTGTACCCACTACTCCCCAGCGATCAGCTCCCTACCGTAGATACCCGTGCTGGTCCCACAGTGGGGTGTATCACTCCCCTAAAGTGGCTACCTGATAATATCAACGGTGCACGGCTTTATATCTACACGATGCAACAACGGCTTATCTACCAGCCCGGGCCCACACACGCATATGAAACCCGTTGGACTCGCGTTGCCACCGCTAACCCGTTTTGGCCTCTTATAGTCAAACCCAATATGCGTGTCCCGTCACTCGACATGGGTCGAGCCCACAAAGATACGTTTGGGATATTGGTTGAAATGGGCCCCCACAAGCTACTACTTAAGCTTGTCATTTAATCTAGTGCATCCCACTTAACCCCTTTTTATAATCATGCCCCTTTACATGTTAAGGTTTGGTTAAGTCATCTAATTATATTTCAATTGCCACTTAAGGCACCCACTAGATTTCCGCATGCCACCCAAGGCACGTACTTGATTCCCACATGCCACCCAAGGCACTTACTTAATTCCCACATGCCACCCAAGGCACTTACTTAACCCTTTAATCATGTTTAATTACATGTTCCACTTTGGTTAAGTATTCTAATCGTATTTTCTATTGCCACCCAAGGCAACCCACGAGTTTCCTCATGCCACCCAAGGCACCCATTAAATTTCCACATGCCACCCAAGGCACCCACTTAACCCCTCATGTCCCACTACATGCTAATATGGTTAAGTGTTTCTTAATTAATTAAGACCGTGATCTCCCATAAAGACCTCCCACATTAGACTGGCTGTTATGAACGCCCGGTTAAGCCGGTAGGGTCCGGGCAGTCTTACGTCATAACAGAGTCTAACCTCGTGTCTTTACTTTAATCACGTATTTAATTTATGGCCAAGACCTCTCACATTGGGCTGCCATTTGCAGCCACTGGTTAGGCCGGTCGGGTCCGGGCAGTTTTACACTACAAATGAGTCCAACCTCGTGTCTTAGTCGATTAATTACACCTAATTAATCACCCTCATATTAATTGTCCCTAATTAATATCAAGTTTTCCATAACATGGGTAGACCTAACTCAATAGGTAAATTCCCATGGGGTAGACCTAACTCAATAGGTAAATTCCCACTTATGGTAGTTTATTTTTATGGTATGCTTAATCATACCCAACCATACTTTAATTAACATATTTACCAACCCCATCGTTTCCCCACGTAAACCGTTCTCATTTCATGACATAATAAAGGGGAAGATCATCACAAATATCATGGGTTTAGCATACAACTTTGTCATGGGTTAAGAGGATGTCAACTTGCATATATGAGCATATATTAACCCAACTACATTTAACCCAAACTTGCACATTATCATACACATGATTTGCATAACATGTTGCATATGAGCTTGCATATTATCATACCCATATCTTGCATCACATGTTGAACTTGCATATAAGCATTCTCATAACTTGCATAACATGTTAAACATGCATTTGAGCCTACACATAACTTGCATAAGCATTCACATACTTGCATAGGCAATCTCATACTTGCATAAGCATTCACATACTTGCATATCACATTAAACTTGCATTTAAGCATATACATAACTTGCATAACATCATGCACATAACTTGCATAATCTCATAAACTTAACTTGCATAACACCATGCACGTAACTTGCATACCCTCATACACATAACTTGCATATAAACTTGCATAACAACATGCACATAACTTACATAACATCATGCACATAACTTGCATAACATGTTGAGCTTGCATATATGACTTGCATCTTAAAGGAGGGTAAACATGCATAGCATATAAAGGTGTCATCTTGCATATGTATGCATCACATTTAAAAGGGTAAACTTATATATCATGATTTATGCATAATACCAAACACTTAGCATGCATAAAACCACTTACTTAGCATGCATAGAATCAATTACTTGTTATGCATAAACACACCACTTAACTTGCATAAACCCAAACACTTAGCATGCATACAACCAAATACTTAGCATGTATAAAATCACATGCATAACTTGCATATCATGTTACATATAACTTGCATATACTCTCACATATAGTTTGCATAACATGTTACATATGCATAAATGTTCAACATAGTGTTTTGCATCATAAAACATGGCATTAACCTTGCATATAACATAAAACTTGCAAATCACATATCATACAAACTTGCATAAACACATTTATCCACAAACATAGCCATGTCTTATCACATCCTACCATAATCAATTTAACAATTGATTATTAAAGCCATAGGAACTCACCAAAACCAAGATTAGCAAACTTATGAAGTAAAACTAGTTGCCAAATATGAAGAAGAAGATGATTAGGGGTTGATTAGCTTGCAACTCTCTTCATTGATTTGTGGAGGCCATGATCAAGTTTCATTTTGCCATAGTTTAGTTACAAGATCTAATTATGAATGAATTAGGGTAGGGTTAGGGTCTTATTTATAGGATTAGGTAGTGTTTTAGGCCCTTAGATTAACCCTAGATTAGTTTAGGTCCGTCAGATTTAGGAAATCTCTAGAACCCAGCCCTCCAAGCCAGCCTAAAACCCAACCTGGTGCACCTAGGCTCTCTGGACGCTGCGCCCCTGTCGACAGGCAAGTCGACAGGCAAGTCGACACCCCTGTCGACAGGCCTGTCGACAGCCCTGTCGACATGGTTAGGGCGGGAAGATTCCCGCCTACCCCGCTGGTTCTAATTTGAAATCCTAATTTAAATTTCTAAATCTGTTTTAAGCTTTAATTTTTCTGCAAACTTCATTGGGCCTTAACTGGGCCATACGGACTCCGATTCTCGAAAAATCGGACTCTATTTCGCGTATTTTTCCGAGACGAACACAATGACGCAGCCCGTTACCCCCAATTCCCACATCTGAGATTATTTATCCTATGATTAGAGAATTTTAGTATTAGCTAAAATTCGGGGTGTTACATTCTCCCCTCCTTAAAGGATTTCGTCCCCGAAATCTCTAAGCTAAGGAGAATGCATATCCTACCATCCAAACAACCATCTACTCAATCCATCAAAACACGGGCATCCATTGTCCTTAAAACAATTTCTAATGATGTATGAGCATATGCAAAAAAGTGTGTGTATATGTTCCCTATCTAATGTATGAAAATATGCAAACCATGATAGTGCCATGCATCCATTATGTATGCGAGAGAACCCTATCGACACATACAATATCTACATGAGTGCACAATCATTCACCAAAATGCATCATCCATATGATAACACAATCATTATACATCCATAGATATAGCTTCCTACACACAATTTTATGCAATATGCAATATGAAGTGACTGAGCCGATCTAGTGCCTAGAGTGTGTGTATATGCATCCACGAGCAACCACTAGCAAACACTTGCATCCACTTGCATCCATCATACATAACAT
Organism: Allium sativum; assembly: GCA_030737875.1. Taxonomy (NCBI): domain Eukaryota; kingdom Viridiplantae; phylum Streptophyta; class Magnoliopsida; order Asparagales; family Amaryllidaceae; genus Allium; species Allium sativum. The sequence goes on from CM060920.1 coordinate 720,961,526, forward strand.
GTCTCAAACACATGTTTCAACCATAGGACTATCCTATCTGAAGGTCAAAGGTACTAACGAGAGGACATACTAAGGATAAGATAAGCACAAGATATGCGATGAAGGAGAAGCAAAAGGACATACCCTCCGAAAGAAAAGGGTACCTAAAACGCATCTTCGCTTCCGTCTCCCAGGTAGCGTCACTCTCTTCATCTCCCCTTCGTACTTTGACTAGTTGAACCTCTCTGTTTCTCAACTTCCAAATCTCTGACCCAAGGATGCAAGTAGGAGCTCGTCGAATCGTCGCATCACGCTCTGCTTCCACTTCTCTAAGCAAACTCGGCTCTACCACCTCTGCGGTCTTATGTAGGCACTTCCTCCCATGGAATACATCATGTACACCACTAAGTCTGTCGGGCAACTCCACCAATGGAAGATGCTCCTCCCATGTACCTCCAAAATCCAAGATACATAGCCTCAAAAGGTCTTCTAAAATATGTTTCACCCTCTCGGTCTGGCCGTCCGTCTAAGGATGATATGCGGTACTCAAACACAACTGAGTCCCTACCGCCTCTTGCACCCTCTTCCAAAACTCTCTAGTGAAGATAGGACCTCGATCGCTCACCATACTGGAGGGTACACCATGCAATCTAATAATCTCTCGAATGTAAACTGAAGATAGCCATGGAGCGGTTCCTTTACTCTTCACAGGTATACAATGGGCGCTCTTAGTAAGCCTTGTCTACTACCACCCAAATTCCTGTATTACTCTTTCTCGATCTGGGTAACCCGTCAATAAAATCTGTCGAGACGCTATCCCACTTCCATTGCGGAACCTCCAATGGTTGAAGCAACCCACCTGGTTTCTTTTGCTCCGCCTTCACTTGTTGGCACACCAAGCATCGAGCGACATACTCGGCCACATCTTTCTTCATATCTTGGTACATCTTGTCCCCACCGGGATGAAAGGTCATCCTAGAACGGTGTGCATCATCAAGAACAACCTTCCTCAAACCCTCGCCTTGCGGTACACAAAGTCTACCGTCTCTGCGCAAGCACCCCCCTATCGTCTAGGGTGTACCTACTCAAATGGCTGGACGACTCCCCCCTTATGAGCTTTTCCACCAACTCAACCCACCGTGGGTCGTCCCTTCGTGCTTCTCCAATCCGCCCCAAAAGAGTAGGTCTAACTTCCTAGGAAGCTAGCAAACCGGGTACATAATCAACGGAAGGTCTGAAATCAAACATCGAGATAAATTCCAAGCTTCGTTGTTCCATGGACAACGGACTCAAGGACAACCTCTTTCTGCTCAAGGCGTCCGCCACCACGTTACCCTTGCCAGGTGTATACGCTATCTCAGACTCATAGGATGCTAAGAGTCCCATCCCCTTTTACTGTCCTAAGATTATGCGCTCGAAGAGTCTCCAACACTTCTCTAAAATGTAGGGCATGCTCTTCTCCACTAGGATATCATCCAAAATCATTATAGCTGTCTCTCACGCAGACCACCCTAGCCGAACTCGGCATCCCCCAAATGCAAGCCCCAAAGGCCTAAACCAATATCAGACAAACACCCAAGGGATACCTCCTTCCAATTCAGACGACCTATGTGAGATGATACTAGTAAAAATGGCTAAATAATTAAGCCCTTGTCCAATTCTGGAAAACCACCGTTTATCCCATACTAGCTTCGCTCGGCCTATTGAGCACATACGAAAACTTATTTCGCTCCTAGAAAAGACCAAGATGTCATCCACAAAGACCATCACAACTTATTTAGGTACTCCCTGAACACCCTTCTCATCAAATCAACAAAGTATGCGGGGGCGTTCGTCAAACCAAATGGCATCACCAGCCACTCATAAAAAAAATCATCCAGAGTCCTAAAGGCAGTCTTCTCTATACTATCCTCAGCCACTCTCAATTGATGAAATCCCGTGGCTAAGTCCTCCTACAAAAATACTGAGGCGCCAGCCAACTGATCAAAGAGATCATCTATCCTCGGCAATGGGTGTCTATTCTTCTTTGTGAGTTTATTTAGTTCTCTTTAGCCTACACAAAGTCTGAGGGACCCATCCGCCTTCATAACAAAAACTACTGGAGCGCCCCACTCCGATATACTTCGTCTTATGAACCCCTTCTCAAGCAAATCGCCTACTTACTTATGGAGTTCCCTCCTCTCACGAGGAGCCATGTGGCACACTGGCCAAGATACTGGTTTAGCATTATCCACCAGATATATTCGGAAGTCAATCTCCCGCTTCGGAGGTAAGCCCTTCACCTCCTCACACACATCCGAGTATTCCCGGACCGCTCTAACAGATCACAAATTCTAGACCGACGTGTCAAGCGATTCTAGATAACTTAGCATAACAAATTCTATGGGATTACAAGAGATCTCGAGAGTGTTACCCCAGCGGGTCATAAGCCTAACAACTCTCCCTTCAAAATCAAGAACGGCACCTCTACTGGATAACCAGTCCATGCCCATAGCCCGTGAAGCCCAACAAGCATCACACCTAAACTCAACGCTAAGTATAGAAACTTTCAAACCCAAACACATCATGAAGCCCAATTGGGTTTGAAATAACTAAGGGATCATCTACCAAACTGGTGTCTAAGTGCAGTGACTCAACTAACAATGATGAGATAAACGAACTCGATGCTTCAGAATCAAATAAGTTCGAATCGGATAATAAAGAAATCCAAATTCCAACCTAGCCGGTCCTATCCCCATCTGGTACCCTAGTCGTGAGGGAATACAACTACCCTCCAGAAGATTCCATGCCTTGCCCTTGGCTTCTTTGGACAATCCTAATAAGGTGTCCTATTCCTCCCAAAAGGATAACTACTAGCCTTCTTTCTTCCCTATTCTCCACTCTTATCCTCCCACCAATGAGGTTTCATCCTTCATTAACCAAACAACTATTTGAGCCTTCCTCTCATCGTCTATCCTACCAGTCCTCCTCCTTCTTGAACCAACTTCTAATCTGATTAACGTCTAAGTCCCTTGAAGTGGTTTTCCATCCTTATCTATCTTAAAAAGGTCATCTATACGCGGAGGGGAAGCTCAAAATGAGAGAAAGGAAGAGATTCAAAATGGAGAATTCGAAAGATATAGATATGGCTATTGGGGATTATGCTTTTCTTTCAAAAACTTTTCTCTTAAAAGACATGTTTTTGAAAATACTCCTTTCAAAAATATTCCTAGAAAATAGTTTTTCTAAAAATTTTATCTGTTTCGGTAACCTTAAGCTCTGATACCACGTGTAACACCCCACACCCGCTAAGGTCACTCACAAAGGGAATGCCTTAGTTTTGGTGGAGTATTTTTAGTGAGTATAGAATAGAAAAATTACAACAGGACAGATATAAGTAATACTTGAAAATTTAAAACATCATTTCATTAACAAAACATGTTTGGTTACATCACAAAACCATAACAAGAGTCAAGTACATAATATCCATCCTGATAAAATAGAAGTACATAATCCCATTACATGGATAATAGCCAAAAGATAAACCGAGCTTTACTTCTACGGTCCAAGCCCCAAAAGATAGATATAGCGGTCTGGTCCAAGCCCACTAGTTCCAGGTCCACTCTGATAACCTGAGGGTGGGGAAAAAGATAAACAACAACGGGGTCAGACATAAGTCTGAGTGAGTCCTATAACCCTAACAATACAACCATTAAAGTAATTAGGGTATGATATAAACAAGATACGGTACCTCTGGGGATAATGACTACACTAAGTAGCCAACAAAACACAGGATGTACTACGATAACCGAAACGACGTATTTATCCACCCAAGGATAATTACTAGCTTACATCACCCCAGATCTACCCACCCAAGGGTAATTCCTACACTGCACCACACCAATCATTTCCACTCAAGGATTGATCCCACCCAAGGACTTAAAGAAAGATATAACTAGTAGTTTCATGTACCCCTAGCTGACCACATAGGTGCCGTCTGCCCCTATCTCCACTAGGTGTACTTAGTAATTTTACCCAGTAGTTTCGTGTACCCCTACATAGGTGCCGTCTACTCCTATCTTCATTAGGTGTACCCACTACTCCCCAGCGATCGGCTCCCTACCGTAGATACCCGTGCTGGTCCCACAGTGGGGTGTATCACTCCCCTAAAGTGGCTACCTGATAATATCAACGGTGCACGACTTTATATCTACACGATGCAACAACGGCTTATCTACCAGCCCGGGCCCACACACTCATATGAAACCCGTTGGACTCGCGTTGCCACCGCTAACCCGTTTTGGCCTCTTATAGTCAAACCCAATATGCGTGTCCCGTCACTCGACATGGGTCGAGCCCACAAAGATACGTTTGGGATATTGGTTGAAATGGCCCCCCACAAGCTACTACTTAAGCTTGTCATTTAATCTAGTGCATCCCACTTAACCCCTTTTTATAATCATGCCCCCTTACATGTTAAGGTTTGGTTAAGTCATCTAATTATATTTCAATTGCCACTTAAGGCACCCACTAGATTTCCGCATGCCACCCAAGGCACTTACTTGATTCCCACATGCCACCCAAGGCACTTACTTAATTCCCACATGCCACCCAAGGCACTTACTTAACCCTTTAATCATGTTTAATTACATGTTCCACTTTGGTTAAGTATTCTAATCGTATTTTCTATTGCCACCCAAGGCAACCCACTAGTTTCCTCATGCCACCCAAGGCACCCATTAAATTTCCACATGCCACCCAAGGCACCCACTTAACCCCTCATGTCCCACTACATGCTAATATGGTTAAGTGTTTCTTAATTAATTAAGACCGTGATCTCCCATAAAGACCTCCCACATTAGACTGGCTGTTATGACCGCCTGGTTAAGCCGGTAGGGTCCGGGCAGTCTTACGTCATAACAGAGTCTAACCTCGTGTCTTTACTTTAATCACGTATTTAATTTATGGCCAAGACCTCTCACATTGGGCTGCCATTTGTAGCCACTGGTTAGGCCGGTCGGGTCCGGGCAGTTTTACACTACAAATGAGTCCAACCTCGTGTCTTAGTCGATTAATTACACCTAATTAATCACCCCCATATTAATTGTCCCTAATTAATATCAAGTTTTCCATAACATGGGTAGACCTAACTCAATAGGTAAATTCCCATGGGGTAGACCTAACTCAATAGGTAAATTCCCACTTATGGTAGTTTATTTTTATGGTATGCTTAATCATACCCAACCATACTTTAATTAACATATTTACCAACCCCATCGTTTCCCCACGTAAACCGTTCTCATTTCATGACATAATAAAGGGGAAGATCATCACAAATATCATGAGTTTAGCATACAACTTTGTCATGGGTTAAGAGGATGTCAACTTGCATATATGAGCATATATTAACCCAACTACATTTAACCCAAACTTGCACATTATCATACACATGATTTGCATAACATGTTGCATATGAGCTTGCATATTATCATACCCATATCTTGCATCACATGTTGAACTTGCATATAAGCATTCTCATAACTTGCATAACATGTTAAACATGCATTTGAGCCTACACATAACTTGCATAAGCATTCACATACTTGCATAGGCATTCTCATACTTGCATAAGCATTCACATACTTGCATATCACATTAAACTTGCATTTAAGCATATACATAACTTGCATAACATCATGCACATAACTTGCATAATCTCATAAACTTAACTTGCATAACACCATGCACGTAACTTGCATACCCTCATACACATAACTTGCATATAAACTTGCATAACAACATGCACATAACTTACATAACATCATGCACATAACTTGCATAACATGTTGAGCTTGCATATATGACTTGCATCTTAAAGGAGGGTAAACATGCATAGCATATAAAGGTGTCATCTTGCATATGTATGCATCACATTTAAAAGGGTAAACTTATATATCATGATTTATGCATAATACCAAACACTTAGCATGCATAAAACCACTTACTTAGCATGCATAGAATCAATTACTTGTTATGCATAAACACACCACTTAACTTGCATAAACCCAAACACTTAGCATGCATACAACCAAATACTTAGCATGTATAAAATCACATGCATAACTTGCATATCATGTTACATATAACTTGCATATACTCTCACATATAGTTTGCATAACATGTTACATATGCATAAATGTTCAACATAGTGTTTTGCATCATAAAACATGGCATTAACCTTGCATATAACATAAAACTTGCAAATCACATATCATACAAACTTGCATAAACACATTTATCCACAAACATAGCCATGTCTTATCACATCCTACCATAATCAATTTAACAATTGATTATTAAAGCCATAGGAACTCACCAAAACCAAGATTAGCAAACTTATGAAGTAAAACTAGTTGCCAAATATGAAGAAGAAGATGATTAGGGGTTGATTAGCTTGCAACTCTCTTCATTGATTTGTGGAGGCCATGATCAAGTTTCATTTTGCCATAGTTTAGTTACAAGATCTAATTATGAATGAATTAGGGTAGGGTTAGGGTCTTATTTATAGGATTAGGTAGTGTTTTAGGCCCTTAGATTAACCCTAGATTAGTTTAGGTCCGTCAGATTTAGGAAATCTCTAGAACCCAGCCCTCCAAGCCAGCCTAAAACCCAACCTGGTGCACCCAGGCTCTCTGGACGTTGCGCCCCTGTCGACAGGCAAGTCGACAGGCCTGTCGACAGCCCTATCGACATGGTTAGGGCGGGAAGCTTCCCGCCTACCCCGCTGGTTCTAATTTGAAATCCTAATTTAAATTTCTAAATCTGTTTTAAGCTTTAATTTTTCTGCAAACTTCATTGGGCCTTAACTGGGCCATACGGACTCCGATTCTTGAAAACTCGGACTTTATTTCGCGTATTTTTCCGAGACGAACACAATGACGCAGCCCGTTACCCCCAATTCCCACATCTGAGATTATTTATCCTATGATTAGAGAATTTTAGTATTAGCTAAAATTCGGGGTGTTACATAATATAAATTGAAAGTTATGTCCAGTTTAAATTTAAAATTGTCACTATGGAATTTATATATATTTTAAATAATTTATGGCCCTTAAAAATAGCCATTTTGCAAACGACCTCCGTTTTCGATGAAACCACTTTTGTTGGATCCGGAATGTCAAATTATTGTTAGGTTTCAAATTTCATAACTTTTGGACATGATATGTGAGCGTGGTAAATTCAAATGTGTTTGGACAATTTCATTTTGAATTGGAATGACTTGAAAATGGCCATTTTTCAAACGGTCTCCAAATTCGACGAAATTAATTTTGTTAGGACCGTATCGTCAACACATAGCTAGATTTATTTTTCTATAATTTTTGGAGTCAGTATGTGGCTCCGGTAAATTAAAATGTGCATTCAAATTCAATATATATTGATTTATATTCTAATTTTAATGAAAGCTGATCGAAACAGATGAATTGGCTTACGAAAAATATCCCATTGTGTCCGGAATGGGGGGTATTTACCTAGGGACGACAGTCGTTGGGTTTGATTTGGAGTTCGAACTGATAAACATGTAATTTACGAATTAAATATTATTAAATATATAAATATATATATTATAACTCCAGAACCCTAATTCATTTTCGAGCCCGCCTCCATCTCGTTCTATGGCGAAAATTACTCAGAAATTCCCCCTCAAATTGCACCCAATCCGTTCAGTAATTCATGAAACAATGTAACGGAAAATTGTTGTATTCGATTCGCTCTTCAAATCCATACAAACTAGATCTTGTTTCATGTTGTTAATCACTAGATTCTCGAGCTGAAAAGGGCTAACGTCGAACTGGAATTGGGAGATGGTGGCAGCTTCAAGTGGGGCGTTGCTTCTAGGGGTGTCAGGCGACCTTAAGGGCTTTCAAGTGGTGGGTGGTGATAGGGCGCAGGTGGCCCTACGTGGCGGCGGCAGTGGTCTTTAGGAATCGACAATGGGTTTTAGCGGTCACGGTTATTTCAGGAAGAAGGGATTAAGGGTAATCCCTTAATTAAGGCATTAATTAATTAATTATATTAATTTTATTGTAAATGTTTAAAATGTGGTATCTTTTTCATATGAAGCCAGAATTCAGTGAAACAAGTTGCATTGCGTTCGTGACAACAAATTCTATATCTTGGAACTGACTGGGACGAGAACGGAGGAAGTTACAGTTTTTGATAAAATTGGACGTCCAGTCTAATTTTATTAAAAATAAAACAGAAATTTAAAAATTCTTCAATAAAGAAGAACGGAGTGGAACCCAAAGTGAGAACTCCGTCTCACTCAAATTATTTGACAGTTATTATATCCTAGGTTGCAGACGGGGCTTAGTAGCCCCTGACACTATTTTTTTGTCCAAACCATTTTTGATTGTTTGTTTGGATTGTGATTGGGATTATCATGGATTGATATTGTTGTATATATAAAATTATTTATATAAAATGTATATAAAATTATCATGAAGAGAAATTGAAATAAATATTCATTTACAAGCCGGACAGCTCGTTTATGTACACCTATTTAACTGATATTGAATGGGACGATAAATTTTGCATATCGTTCAATTGCACAAATAATAAATAGTATTTGTTGGTTGAAACCCCACACGGGTATTAGGATGATATTTGGCATACACTAATCCCGATTGTTTAGTTGTATTTCAATTGATGGGTTGACAGACTGTACAAGCATTATTTATTTATTTTAATGCTTATACAGTTGTGAAATGCACTCTAGATGTTGTGTGACTTTTTGATGATTGTTTATCATTATCGTTGTATACATGCGATGTATGAAATCCATTTAACTGAAATTATATCGTAATTGATTGAGTCTGATTCCAATTCAGAATTAATGAATATTTTTAAATAATATTCAGTGTATAATCAAAATCAGATATTTTGAAAATATAACCATTTTAATATTATAATGATAAGAAATATTAAATTTTGATTTTAAATTGAAATAAAGTGAAAATCGTTTTAAAATGAATTTAAAATGAATATATAAAGAAATATTCAATTTTGATTTTAAAATTGAAATGAAATTGAAATCGTTTTAAAATGAATTTAAAACGAAATTATTAAGAAATATTCAATTTTGATTTGAAAATTGAAATCGTTTTAAAATGAATTTAAAATGGATTTATAAAGGAATATTCAATTTTGATTTTAAATTGAAATAGAAGTGGGAATCGTTTTAAAACGAATTTATAAACGGTTTATAAAATAAGTTTTGAATGGAAGACAAAATATTATATTATATATATATTAATGGCTTGAATAGAACGCTCCACGACCGTTCACGAATTTCGACCATTGACTTCGAATTGACATTACGGGAGATCCGACCATTGAATTCTCCTTAACAAGAACCATTGGGTTCGTATCGAAAAGAGATTTCCAATAAATATAAGAGATTTTAAATCTAACGGTTGGATTTGGAATTATGTCCAAATCAAATTTGGAAAAGATCGTTATGGATGCAGTTCGGTGGTCATTACTGGAAATCGACTTACGGGCCTTGATAAAATTATTAAAAATATTAATAATTTGTGTAAAATCATAATAAATGATTTGGAAAGAATTTGGATGAAAAATTCCACGTTTTGTGAAGATAAAAATATTTTTTTATTAAAATGAACTAGTTATTAACTAGATTTGAAATCCAATAATTTTTAAATAAATAAATTGGATTTATAAAAGGTTTTAATAAAACCAAAAATTTTCAATATATAAATTGGAATGGAATTGAATAGAAATCATCTTCAGGAGATTTCAATATTGGATTCCATGACTATACGGATATTGTGGAGGAATTTGGAAGATAGATATATATTGTTATTCCCCATACGATATGTGTTGGTTTAAGAATTTGATATTGAATATAAACCGATATAATTTCTATTCAGAGCCTTATATTTAATATTAAATTGATTTTGGGTTTGTTGTGAATGGTTTCTTTAGTAACACTGTTCTTAATCCCCGTGTGAAAAGAATAAATCTTATAATTAAGATTATAAGAGTTTCCAACTATATTTAGTAATTGGAATAAAGTGGAATTGAATTGGGTTCATTGTGAACTATGTTTTTAACGACATTCGTTCTTTAATCAATTAACAGTGAAATGTGATTTGGTATTTATAAATCTTTTCATTAAGATTTAATGGAAATTTTCCAAAGTAAAGTTTTCCGATTTAATAAAATAAATTGGGACTGAATGGAATCCGATTAGGTAATAATCGAAGTGAGCTTCTATGGAGGAAGACTATTAATATATATGGAATTTAAAAGGCTTTGTCGTTATTCCATTTATATTATTAGTCGGATATGAAAATTGATATCAATTCTATATTGATCTGTTCTTCGGTAAGGATTCCATAATTAACGGAATGAGTTTTGGGTTTATCATGAACTGTGTTTTAAATGACATTGGTTCTTTAACCCAGATAAAGACAAGATTTTATGTCTAACATTGTATTTCGAACTGTATTGTTGATCTCTACTAAATATATATCTGTTTGGTGGTGGAGAATTTATTCTCTTGCTTAACACCCTTCTCTGAGACATACGAGCTTAGAGGTTATATATCGATAGAAATCAGTGGTACGGTGTAGATTATCGATGTGGCATGTTTGATTTCCAAAAGTTAAATAACCATTAATAACAATTGTTGGAAGATTAAAACTAAGTGGAGTTTTAATGAATCTAATTAGATCAAAATGTGAATGTGATAATTTGAATTATCAAATTTGGGAGATGATCGAGAATGGAGTACCACTAGTTTTACTCCAAGCGATAGTTAAAGCTTTAATTAGATTTGAACGTGAAATTGTAATTAAATTTATCGATAACACCATAGTGTTAGATATGGAGTATTACCAATTTTGCTCCATGGGATGAATAGGTTGGGATTAGGAAATTAAACAAATGATTACTTCGGTAAGTCTCGATAATCCCGACTAGTTGATAAACCTTAATTTGGTTTAGAAATGATATCTAAAGGAAGATTAAAAAATAAATTTAAAAGAATTTATCTTTGATAAAATTAATGGGAACCTTTCCCAAAGTATAAGAATATTTGAATAAAAGATTATTCTGGATTGGAATGAGGCGTATGTTGTTTTTTTATAGCACTTACGTGGCGATCCAAATTTCCTGTACCATTTGAGCTGACTAAACAACACCAGTCCAACCCAAATTTCACTGGAAATCCAGATGCCAATAGAAAGAAATTAGAGGGTGAGATAAGAAAGAAATATTAGAATAAAAGAAGAAGAAGAATCAGCACAACACAGAATCTCACATCGCAGCGGCACAAAATATAATACAGAAATAAATCTTTATTGAGAGCTTGAAAATACTTGCAACATCAGAGTGCATCACGCATCTGGACAGTTATAATAACTTGACCTCATATACAAAACACTGGAATAAATACTAGATACAATATGCCTGATCATCTCCAGCACATCTTCTGGAATTCGCAGCATCCGATAACCTGGACTTGTACAACCCGGTATAACCCGAGCATTACAAATACCGGGTCAGTCTGGTGAACCAGATTGAGAAAAACTCGCACAGCTTTAAGGAAACCACCCAACTTGATTTTAAAGTTAAAAATCTCTTTCTGAAAGAAAAGGATGATCGTAAGACCAAATCCACACATAAATATGGACGGTTTTTACCTAACGATAACCCAAAACATTTTTGAAATCAATATCTTTTCTGATATTATCATAGTGATGTAGCACAAGTAAATATCAATCTACCAGAACGCTTGGATCTCGCGCTCTACATACACATTATACAATCAAAACACGGGCGCTTATTGGAGATGGATACCGACTATGACAAGGTATGGGACCACCTGTCGATAGTGTATCTCTAGAGGGGAATACACTGGGTTCAACAGGAACGTCTTGCAACCCAGCCCACACATGATCGACCACTCATTTCGCTTAAGTGTATCGAATGTATATCACCAGCAGTTGGGCTCAAACCACTGTTTCCCGAAAGGGACAACATCGAAATAGATTAAAGAAGCAAAAGGAATTTCTCTAGATAGGTGATTATACACCTTAATGGGAGCGACCAACATAGTCGTGCTGCCTACCCGATTTTTGTCATTTCTCGGTTGTAAGGCTTGAGGTCAGAATTTTCCTTTTGGAATATCTGCTCACAATTCACTTTGAATGCCACATCATCAGATCCGCCAGATATCACTAATTAACGTCCACAAAAATACTCTAGTTGGGAGCTACCCAACTATGGCACGTTTGAAGAAATCAATGTACGTGATCCCTTTTGAAATACTCTGTCAGACATCCGTCCATACAAGTTATCGAGGAACAAGATGAATCCAAGGCACCGTCCTACCACATCCAAGGAATCACCCTATAGATTGGTAGCGAGTAGTCCTTGCAAATCCGCAGATTCCAACCACGACGGAACCACAGTACATCTTTGGCTGCAGACCGGAGATTATTAGAAGTTCTTCTGTTTATGAAGATCTGCGGTCTTCAATGCTCCATCTTCATCATCTTTTGATATCTTCACGTATTTTCGGTCGGAATGGTTTTCGAATATAAATTCGATCTCGGTCATTCCGTACCAACAATCGCATTAGGCAGATTTGATAGTTGGTTATTTAACTATCAAAATAAACAGTGATTCAATCATAAAAATCCAATGAGTTCACTGGTTCAGTATTCAGCATCCCTTAGCCTTTTAATTAAAACAAATGTAAGATTAAAACTCTTAAATATTTCGATATTATAAATATAGTTTTTCGCTTCTTATTTAACATAAGATTTTTCTTTAAACAATTTCATTTTAATACTTAAGGAAAATCCTATATCATATCCAGTTTTCTATTTTCACTTCCAAAACATTAGCCACATTATTATCTAATACTGGGAAATCAATTCAACTTATTATTCGTAAAACAACGTAAGAAATATCTTTTATTCATTTCTTAAAGATAATAATTCATGCTTATTCTTATACAATAGAGCTCAACTTTACGTTTCCTTTCTAACTCAAAAACAACGTTATATTTTCGTGCAACCCCTTTTTACTTCCCCTTTACTTTGGAATCCTCATTATATATATATATTTCCGAATCCTTATTGCACATTGCATTATTATTTCAGTAATTGAAATAATAAATTATTACTAACTCCTTTTACCATTACCAACTCATATCCTTCTCAGATAATTCTGATGTCGTTCAAGTTGGGGTATTTTAATTACCTCTCAAACTGTGATCAACAACGTTCATATCTTAAGATAGATACAAGTTGTAATCCAAAAACTAATATTTCATTCTAATACCAATACAAATTCCATTTAACTATTTTACTCAAAATATGGTTTCATAAAACCTTATCACTCTTTGAAAATCTCTTTCTCTAATATACCATTATTTCTTAATTCAATAACTAAATAATTTCTTATAAAATACCACCTATTTAACTCTGCCTCTTTAAACAATTTCAATTTATAACTCGGTTTGGTTATACAACCCTATGACTCATTTCTTTTACCAAATTCCCTATTACAAATTCCTTTCAAATCCATTCAACCATTCCTTCTTTGGAAATCTTATTTTAATCCCTTCTTTTTACTTAATCTCAATATTAAGTAGATTTAATGTAAAATTAACGCTTTTATACTTTAAATCTCATTTATTTAACCCTAGTTTATTATAAACCCCTTTATCTTATTTTCCTTTGACTTAATTCAAATAATTAAGTAACATTTATCTCAAGCTATTGTATTCGCTTGAAATTCCTTTTATAACTTCGTTATAAAAGTCAGATTTAATTTTTTTTTGCTCATGGGCTCCTTTCACCATTCAATTGATTTCCTTTCAACCTCGATTACTTTTTAAATGAATTTCAATTAAAAAGTAATTCCCTAAATTATTATTAATTAAAATAATAATCGATCATTAACTACTTCAGTAGTTAATTCCTTTATTAACTAAAATAAATAGTAAATTCCTTTTTAAAAAACTTATTAAAATTAAAACAATATTTTTAAACTATTTTATTCAAAACACACTAATTTAATAATCAATCCCAATTAAAACTGGTCGATTTAGTCAAATCAAAACACGGTTATCTCGTTAATCGATTCCAATTAGTTCTCACTCTGAATTAAGTAATAATATAATTAATTTAGATAATTACGTATAATTAATCAATTATCCAAATTTAACCGTTAGGTTAATTTTCTATTCTCATACTTATAAATCTGATTAACATTAGAATTTACGTTATAAAATCAATTAATAATTAATTATAAACTTATGAAATAAATAATTATTATTTATTTCCTTTTTATAAACTTTTTTTTTCAAAATAATATATTTGAAAATATAACTCCCGTTATAAAATAAATTTTATAACTTCAATTCTATCGATTCACATGAAGGTAAATCAATATAAATAAAACAATTTATTCTTAGGCCATTTACTATCAAGTACTCAACCAATATTATCCATTGGTTAAATCAAAACACAAGTTGAATTTTCAGTCAATGATCACTAGTCAAATTAATCACCCAATCAGGTCAGTTCATATATTGATAATATATGAAAATAAATAATATCTAATACATTTGAGGAATCCCGTTGGATCCCTCTAACCTGTTTTTCCCTGTATTCAAAATAGTTATCTCAAATCAGATCATTCAATTTCATTTAACTGATAACAATAAATAATGACCATTTAACATCAAGCAATTCACAAGCAATTCAAACCATTCAAATGATTTAAACACGTTTATTTTATAATCATGACCAATCAAAGTGAGTTACTTCTATTGGATCCAATCATTAAAATAACGATTTGGTATTTCACTGAAATTAAACAATAGTTTAATTTCATCGGTTAAATCAACAAATAAATATATAACTAGCAAATAGTCAACCATCAGCAATCAGAGCACACAAAATAAAAACCCAATTTATATAAAATATAAATGGGAGGAACTAAGTGAGTTTTACTCACCTTGATTTAGTTTGGTCATTAAATGCTGGTTTTTAATTAAATTAAACCACCGTTTAATTTAATTAAAATTTCTCCTTACTTCCAATCCTGACTGACCCTGCTCCATCTCGAATCTTCTGTCTCTACGGTTCCAATGAAACTGACCGTGCTTAAATCTGTTGATGTGTGTGCGCGATATCTTATTAACGAATTTATAAGGTAATTTAATTTAAAAACATGAATTATTATTAAACGGGCCTTTACCTTCCCCTATTCGGCCTTCCTGCCCACTTACCACACACAAAACCCTCCACCGTAACTTCCAACCTCACATAAACATCGCCCCCACAAAATTTCATCCATGGCCGAAACCCTTATCTGCCTTTCCCCCTTCCTATCTTCAATTGAAATCGAAGCTCCGCTGCATCGAATCCCCCCCCCCCACGCACCTCTTCTCCGACAACCTTCATTACCTTCTTCAATTGATCGGCCAAAACCCCAAATCCACTCCTCAACAACCCCACATCACCATAGTTTCTCCAATCAACCTTAGAGCCTTCCAGATCCACTGCAGAACCTCCACAACCCCACTTGAAGCTGTTATTCGAAGGTGATCGGAACCCTAAGTCTTCACGTCAATCAAATCGTCAGAGAATTCATCTGAGGCATCCCGTAACATGGTGCTTGGATTCATAAACGCAGATAAGTGTTTTATTGATTTTTGTTTTGCTGTAAAAAATTTGTTTTGACTTTTAAAAGTGGTTCGAACCATTTTTCTTTACTGTATTTTTTCCAAATTGTTCTGGAATTGATGAAACACAATGCACGATACGTGTATTTATAGCAGGGCTGGTTTAGATAGAATCGGTGTCTTTCAAATCTTATCCTAGTTAGGTGCAGCTACCATTCTTAGGCCATTTCACCTTCTCAGATTTGTGTACTGGTGATTTGAGGTTGATGGTTGCGTGGCGGTCTTACAGAGATTTTGAATTGATATGGGATTTCAGTACGGTTGATCTGTTCCCATTGAACACTGGCCGAACTGTGTATATAGATTAGATGAGATTTAGGCCATGACTTGTTTATTCAATAAAGATTTGAAATCGTATCATAGATTATGTGTTCAGATTTTAAATGTGTATAAATACATCTTTGCGGTGTAGATTTAGTATATGGATTTATATATATCAGTTCTGTCCAGATTTGTTGTATATATATACATATACATAGATTCGATTTGTTAGCTGTTCATTGTACTTCTAACTGATGTATGCATATATACATACATTTGTTTTCAATTTAGCTATGCATTGTCCTTTTCTTTAGCTATTCATCTCACTGTTCCTTAGCTGTACATTAGTTGTCATTTAATTAAGTATATGAATATACTTAGCTATGTATGTATGTGTATATATATAAAAGTTGTTTCCTACTTAGATTTCTTATAGTTGTTCTCCTTGTTTTGTTCAGCTGAATATCTATAATAGTTTAGCTATTTTCTTTAGCTATGTATTGTCTTATCCCTTCTAGCTGTTCATATCTACTCTTTAGCTGTTTGACTACGTATATATTTTTCAGCAGCTGATTTTCTTAGCTGTTCTAGCCATTTGGTTTTCCTGTTTCTTGACTGAAACAGGTCATATTGGAATTTGTATTTACAGTGCATTGTTATGTCTATCCTATTTGGCATTGTACGACCAATTTATATATGTTTTTCTTAGCTGTTTATTATTGTTCTATAGCAGTTTATTTACTGTGTATATTGATAATTGCTTTACTGTTTTAGGAAAGGAACAAGACGGGAAAAAGACATGCAGGAAAAAATTATGATGAACGGTTATGTCCATTTGGTTTTGTATTGTACAGACAAATTTTGTATATGTTTTGCACTTGTACCAATAGTTATGTACATGAATATGTTGTTTTCTTTGTATTTTGTATTTGTTCAGAATATATACATATCTATTGTTTTCCTTCTCTATGTGTTGAACACTTCCAGTTTTCTTGTTCATGGAGTAAACTTTTATACATTGGGCAAACACGATGCAAATATATTTGGTTCCATAAGGTTTGCCGAACCAAGAAAGAATGGTTTGTTTATGTTGTACACTAGCATTAGGATGGTTTATTATTTTAAAACTTATATAATCTTAATACGATATAAATTAAGTCCAAGTAGCTAAATTAACGATAATAGATTAATATCATTGTACTTATTAAAATAACATTTCAAATTTCAATTAGTATAAAATTCAAAACTCAACAGTTAAAGTTCTGGTTTTAAATGGTATTCCATTTATATAAAAATCCTTTTATATTTAAAATAAATCGTTATAATTTAAAAACAATTCTATAGCGACTTTTTGAAAATTAGAATTAGCCATAACTAACAATCTATAATATGAAATCTCCATTTTTCTCTTTCATTTCAAAAATATAATTAAATCGGTTCAAATGTTTCTTGTTTTCGTAAGATTCCGACTTAGACTGAATTCTGTATATTCAGTTGAAGTTCAAATGTTTTATTACGAACTGTCGTAGTATTACAGGCTCGTTTTATAATTTTAAATTAACGTTCAGGCTTCGTTTAATAACAAAATATATATTATAAATCCATTTAAAATTCCAAATCAATATTTGATATAAATAAATAAATTACATATCTGACTACCAAAAATTCGCGATGTTACATTCCTTTCCCCTTAAAGAATTTCGTCCCCGAAGTTTCTAAGGCAGAAGAAATGCCATGGCCCATTATCTTCAAAATTTTAATTTATTATACTGGAATTAATTCTCTTTAGCTTACAATTCATTCATCTCCTTATAATCCACTGGTGAATTATATTCAACCAATCTAGCACACAATCAATCAATAATTAATGCACACCCCACTTAACCAAATCAATTGAATTTATTTTTAATATTAATGTCCACTTGGATTTAACTTACTCTAATCATCAGTCGATTATCACCCAAACGTTTTTCGTTTCAATGTCCATTTTTAATTTAACCCACTTACCCAATTTAAATTCTAATCCCATATTCAAGACTAATCGATTTTCTAATCAATTCACTCCTATCTCGGAATCAAATTTCTGACTTTATTTCCAAAAATCATTCAATTTCGTAATTCAAATTCTGATTCAATTTAAATCCTAATTACAATTCCTATTTATTAATTTCATATGTGAAATCTCTTCAGCTATATTAGCCCAACTCAGATTTTTAATCCAATCTGAATTTCACTCAATCAATCAAACCTACCAAAATTCAAATAATTTGATAATTTTTTTTCTTTTCTATACAAAATATAATTTAGGTAAAATTATTTTATTTACCCTCTTTACAAAACAATATTGTATCCATTGCCAGTTTAATGCTTCTCAGCACTTGAACCAGTCAAACAACACAATACAAAACAATGATATAAAATCTATAAATACGCTCTCATATATATACACACTCAACTCGATCTAGGGTATTACTAACCCCATCTGTATCGGGTTACGCCACAGAGCCAAGGTTATTTCTAAACCAACAGCCCTGATACCAAATGTAGCGACCCAAATTTCCTGTACCATTTGAGTTGACTAAACAACACCAGTCCAATCCAAATTTCACTGGAAATCCAGATGCCAATAGAAAAAAATTAGAGGGTGAGATAAGAAAGGAAAAAATATTAGAATAGAATAAGAAGAAGAACCAGCACAACATAGAATCTCACATCGCAGCTGCACAAAATATAATACAGAAATAAATCTTTATTGAGAGCTTGAAAATACTTACAACATCAGAGTACATCACGCATCTAGACAGTTATAATAACTTGACCTCATATACAATACATAGCGGAATAAATACTAGATACAATATGCTTAATCATCTCCAGCACATCTTCTGGAATTCGCAGCATTTGATAACCTGGACCTATACAACCCGGTCTAACCCGAGCATTACAAATACCGGGTCAGTCTGGTGAACCAGAGTGAGAAAAACTCGCACAACTTTAAGGAAATCACCCAACTTGATTTTAAAGTTAAAAATCTCTTTTTGAAAGAAAAGGATAATCATAAGACCAAATCTACACATAAATACGGATGGTTTTTACCTTATGATAACCCAAAACATTTTTGAAATCAATATCTTTTCTGATATTATCATAGTGATGTAACATAAGTAAATATCAATCTAGCGGAACGCTTGCATCTCACGCTCTACATACATAGTATAGAATCAAAACCACGGGCGCTTATTGGAGATGGATTCTGACTATGACAAGGTATGGGACCACCTACCGATAGTGTAACTCTAAAGGGGAATACACTGAGTTCAACAAGAACGTCTTGCAACCCAGCCCACACATGACCGACCACTCATTTCGCCTGAGTGTATTGAATGTATATCACTAATGGTTGGGCTCAAAATACTGTTTCTCAAAAGGGACAATATCGAAATAGATTAAAGAAGCAAAAGGAATTTCTCTAAATAGGTGATTATACACCTTAGTAGGAGAGACCCACATAGCCATGCTGCCTGCCCGATTTTTCTCATTTCTCGGTTGTGAGGCTTGAGGTCAGATTTGCCTTTTGGAATATCTGCTCACCATTCACTTTGAATTCCACATCGTCAGATCCGCCAGATATCACTAATTGATGTCCACAAAAATACTCTAGTTGGAAGCTACCCAACTATGGAACGTTTGTAGAAATCAATGTACGTGATCCCTTTGGAAATACTCTGTCTGACATTCGTCCATACAAGTCATCGAGGAACATGATGAACCAAAGGCACCCTCCTACAACATCCAAAGAATCACCTTATAGGTTGTTAGCGAGTAGTTCTTGCAAATCCGTAGATTCCAACCACGACAGAACCACGGTACTTCTTTGGCTATAGACCGGAGATTATTAGAAGTTCTTCCGTTTATGAAGATATACGGTCTTCAATGCTCCATCTTCATCATCTTTTGACGTCTTCACATGTTTGTTGGTCGGAATGGTTTCCGAATATAAATTTGATCCCATCCTTTCCATACCAACAATCGTATTAGACAGATTTGATAATCGGTTATTCAACTACCAAAATAAATAGTGATCCAATCATAAAAATCCAATGAGTTCACCAGTTCAGTATTCAGCATCCCTTGGCCTTTTAATTAAAACAAATATAAGTTTAAAACTCTTAAATATTTCGATATTATAAATATAATTTTTCGCTTCTTATTTAACATAAGATATTTCTTTAAACAAATTCATTTTAATACTTGGGAAAATCCTATATCATATCCAGTTTTCTATTTTCACTTCCAAAACATTAGCCACATTATTATCTAATACTGGGAAATCAATTCAACTTATTATTCATAAAAAAAAGTAAGAAATATCTTTTATTCATTTCTTGAAGACAGTAATCCATGCTTATTCTTATACAATAGAACTCAACTTTACGTTTCCTTTCTAACTCGAAAATATCGTTATATTTTCGCGCAACCCCTTTTTACTTCCCCTTTACTTTGGAATCCTCATTATATATATTTTTCAAATCTTCATAACACATTGCATTATTATTTCTGTAATGGAAATAATAATTTATTACTAACTCCTTTTACCATCACGAACTCATATCCTCCTCAGATAATTCCGATGTTGTTCAAGTTGGGGTATTTTTTACCTCTCAGACCTTCATCAACAACGTTCATATCTTAAGATAGATACAAGTTGTAATCCAAAAACCAGTATTTCATTCTAATACCAATACAAATTCCATTTAACTATTTAATTCAAAATATGGTTTCATAAACCTTATTACTCTTTGAAAATCTCTTTCTCTAATATATCATTATTTCTTGATTCAATAACTAAATAATTTCTTATAGAATACCACCTATTTAACTTTGCCACTTTAAACAATTTCAATTTATAACTCGGGTTTGGTTATACAACCCTATGGCTCACTTATTTTACCAAATTAGCTTTTACCAATTCCTTCCAAATCCATTCAACCATTCCTTCTTTGGAAATTTTATTTTTTGACACGACCCAAACTTCCCCGTAAGGGAAAGCCCGGATTGAGTTGAGAACACGGCAATTCAGAACACAAACAGAAGAACATTTCATTGCTTATCACAACAATTTACATCAGAGTACAAGAATATAACAGAGTATGAATAAATATTACACATTGGAAAATATCGGAGATTAAAATACATTACATAGCAGCGGAAAAATAATTGTAATGTCCCATATTTTTACGGTACAATAATTTATTTATTTAATTATATAAATAGTGATTTTGAGATTTAAATGGTTGTTTAATTAAATAACTTTGAATATTTAATTAAAATAATAATTAAATAATATATTTAATTCTGAAATAATTAAAATTAGCTAAAATGGCAATATGGTGTGAATTGGGCAATTCAAAATATATAATTCAGTTTAGAGTTGAATTATAATAACGAATATATTATTTAGACGAAGTTTGAAAGTATAATTTATATTATAATTATAATCGAGCTCGAAATGGCACGACAGTTCGTAATTTGGCGATTCGAACTTTAAATAAATATACGAAATCCGTTTTAAGTCGGATTTCTGTGAAACAAGAAACGTTCAAAGCTAGTGAACTATATTTTTCTAATGGAAGAGAAAAATCGGGATTTCATCGTGTAGATTTTGATTTATGTCCAAATCAAATTTCCAAAAAGTCGCTATGGAATTCCTTTATAATTTATAACGATATATATATAAAGAATTTCATTATAAATCGAATATCGATCATTTGAAATATCGAGTTAGAATTTCATATAGGATTATTCTGGAGCTGTATGGTATTCTATTGTGAATATATACAATAATATTTATTTATAAATATTTAATTTAATTATTTTTAAATATATTTAATATTTAAAAGGGGTTTATTTAAAACTTTAAAAATAGCTAGTTTTGCAAACGACCTCCGTTTCTGACGAAACTGATTTTGTTGGATCCATAATATTAAATTATTGTTAGATTTCAAGTTTCGTGATTTTTGAGTCAGTATGTGGCCGTACGGATTTTTAATGTGAAATACAGTCAATAATTTGACTTTAAAAATACGCTGTGTGAGCAAACGGAGTCGGAATTCGACGAAACCAGTTTCCTCGGGATTGTAATGTGAAACTGTAGTTGCATGTCCATTTTCATTGGATTTGGGTTTTGTGTGTGACTACACGGATTTTTAAAAACTGAATGGAGTAACGTTTCATTAAAACTAAATAAACAAATCGAATAAAAAATTAATAAAAATATCCTATATAACATCCTTATTCTCCAAACCCTAGTCATTATTTTTCCTCAGGTCAAAACCAGTAGCCGCTATTTTCTTCCTCTTCCTATAACAATTCGTGAGTTCCTAAATTTATATAAATTCATATATAAATCTAAAAATCCCAATTCAAACATATTCGAGATCCTGGAGGAAGCCTCTACGTTCTGGTGTGCTTCGTTTGTGGTCCGACTTCAATAGCGTACGCTGGTTTGTAGGTAGCATGAGCTAGGGTTGGAGATATCTAGATATTGGTGCATTGATTTATGTTTTGATTGTTGTATTCATGTTTATCAGGGAGATTGGCATCGATTGGGGAAATTTAGGGTGTTTCGACGTCAAAAACTGTCGTGACCTGTACTGTCGAAGAGGAAGAAGGGTCGACGTGACATTCTAGGCTGAGGATGCGGAGTGGATGTTCTTGGGTTCGTTGTAAAGTTCTTCGAGTAGAGAGTTCAATGGTGTAGTCAGTTTCAGAAATCTTGAAGTGTTCGATGAGATAAGGGGGAGGAAGGGGGCTGCGTAATGGGATGTAAAGCCTCAGCAGGTCGCGACATTTTGGTACCTTCGAGCTCAAAAAAATGGGTGCAGGGTAAATGAGGAGTTGAAGAGGATGCTTGTTGTTTTTTTGGTTGTGATTTCTTTTGAGAGAAGGTGGAAGTTAGAAGGGAAAAAGGGATCGGTTATGGCCATCTGAAGGAGCAAGCATGTATTCTTCTTCATATGGGAAGAAGTGTTTATGGGCCGGGTTGGTTAGAATGGGCCGAAGGAAAATGAAATGAAAAGTAAGGCCATATGTAGATAAATACTTTAAGTTTTATACTATAATTAATAACGTATAACTTGTAAATGCTGTAACTTTGCCATACGTTATCGAAATTCAGCACAACTGGATCCGTTAGGATCGTATGTACGGCGGCTACACGATGGAACTGACTAGGAGTGGATTAGAGCTCGTTACGATTTATTGCAAAATAAAATGTCCGTTTGAATCAAAGATAATTAATCGTTATTTAACGATAATTGTCCAATGTGAGTAAAACTCACTAACTCTACCAGTTCATATTTTTATAACGTATTTTTAGAACTGATAAATGATGATTGATTGTTGTGTGTTGACTGCTTGGTTGAATTTCTTATGTATTGATTGAAATTATAGATAACGATATATAAATATATATATATATCATTAATCAAATATCGATTCTGTTTATCAGAATATTTCATAATGAAGTTGATGTTAATTATATTGTTTAACATCTGTGGTGCAGGGAAGCAGGTTGGAAGGATCCAACTGGATTCCTCGATATTTATCATACTTTTCTTTTCATATATTGTAATATATGATGTGATATATAATCTGTGTTGATTACGTGTGTTGCATGATATCGATCATTGTTATTGGGTATTTTAAATACCGTAAGAAGTATTGGAATGTAGAAAAGGGGATTTTCAAAGTGTATTTTGAAAATAAATTATTTATATAAAATCAATGGATTTTATATATAAAAGGAAAAGGATTTTATAAAAGAAAATAATTATAAAATCAAAGGATAAATATAAAAGGAAAATATTCGTGAAACAAATATAAAAGGAAAATATTTTTAAAACAAATATAAAAGGAAAATATTTATGAAACAAATATAAAAGGAAAATATTTGTGAAACAAATATAAAAGGAAAATATTTGTGAAACAAATAGGAAAGGAAAATATTTGTTAAACAAATAGGAAAGGAAATATTTGTGAAATAAATAGAATAGAATAGGAGATAGTTAGAAAATAAATATAATTGAAAAGGAAATATTTATTTGATAAACAAATATAATTGAAAAGGAAATATTTATTTGATAAATAAATAGAATTGAAAAGAAATATTTATTTAGAAAATAAATAGAGATAAAAGAAATATTTATTTAGAAAATAAATAAAGATAAAAAGGGAATTATTTGATAAATAAATAGAATTATCAAAGGGGTTTATTTGGTTAATAAATAGATTTATAAAAGGAAATATTTATTTATGAAATAAATAGAGTTAAAAGGAGTTAATCGAATATTAGTTATTCAAATAGAGTTTAAAGGTGTCATTCGAATAGAGTTAATCCAATAGAGTTAAATAGAGTAAATCGAATATTAGTTATTCGAATAGAGTTAAAAGGAGTTAATCGAATATTAGTTATTCGAATAGAGTTAAAAGGAGTTAATCGAATATTAGTTATTCGAATAGAGTTAAAAGGAGTTAATCAAATATAGTTTATTCGAAAGGAATTAATCGAATATATTTATTCGAAGGAGTTAATCAAATATAGTTTATTCGAAAGGAGTTGAAAGGAGTTAATCAAATATAGTTTATTCGAAAAGGAGTTATCGAATAGATATTTTTCGAAAGAGAATTATACATTGAAATTCGATTATATCAAATTCGGGAACTGTTTTTAATCAAGATCTATTTATTTGGTTATCAATTACCTAGTTAGTTATTTAGTTAAATTAAGGAATAAAAGTTATATTTTGAAGTTAGATATTTCAGAAGTAGGGATTATAAAACTATTGTTATAATCAAATGATTTCTGTAAAAGTAGATTCGTAAATAGAATCCGAGAGTGATGCAAAGAAGTCTGATAAAGATTTAGAAGGTGAACTTTGTCTATTTCGAAGTTAGAAATGTTGTTCAGTTAAGGTCTAAGAGATAGTTATACCCCAACTCGATTGAATCCGTTTTTAACTAAGGAATGGTTAAGGTTCGATAGTGAAGGTTGGTTAAGTGAATTTAGTTAATGAGTATAATGTGTTGAGTTGGCATGGCGATGTATACAAATTTTAAGGTTCTGATGTTGTATTTCTTCTTCTTCTTCTTCTATTCTAAGTTTCTATCTTATCTATTCTCACCCTCTAATTTCTTTCATGGACTTTTTGGTGTTTTTCGATGCTTGGGTAAAACAAGGTCGCAAATTCCCGGGTCGTTACAGTGGTATCAGAGCTGAATGTTAAGTTATTACCTTAGCTCTGTGGCGTGATTCAGTGGAGATAGGGTTAGCAATACCCTAGATTGAGTTTGAGTGTATATGTACGAGTGAACGTATTTGTAGATTTTATAAAAATTGTTATATATTATGGAGATTTATTGGTTGAGTTGTTTATGGATTTTGATCGATCAGTTTTGTGACGGCCCGCCCCGCACCAGCCTTCATTTCCTCCGGAAGTGCGCTGTATGCATGCCCGACTAGCACAGAACGGTCGCCAAAGAAAGGAAAGAAGGGAATGAACAAATCAAGGAACCTGTAGAATGCCTCACAGCGCATGGAATAAAATATAATAATAACATACTTGACATAAAACAGGTGAGATAGTGCATAAGCTGATAACTAAAATTAACATCTATCATCAGAGCAGCGGAAATCCAAATACAGCTTATTACAATTTTCCAAATTTACTGTCTCTAAACAAAAGAAAGCTAAAGTAGAAAATACACCACCAATGCCCAAGTAGTGATTTTCAACAACACAGGGAGAATATTATGTATATAGTACGTGGAAGCCTCCTGCTCGTCTCCGGATCATCTACCCGTGCTTCACCAGCTAACCTGTCTCTAGTCTGCTCGTGTGAGCACCCAGAGTAATAAGAGGAGACATAAAACTCTGGGTCAGACATAAAGCCTGGTATGAGCGATAATCATCTAAACAGAACAATAACAGGTATACTAAACCATACCTGAACCTGGACCTGCAACCAAAGAGTTAGTACCACATACCGTACAATACTCCAAGGTGCCATAATAAATAGTGTAAGAATACGGGGGTGGGGTGTGCATGTCACAATGATAGCAAACAAATCAACCATAGCAATCATCCTCACATCTCTCACTCAGTGCGTAAAGCATACGATATCTACCACTTTAGAACACTAGACAAATTGAGGTAACGACGAATCCCGACTTGTAGAAACCCTGCTATGACCAAGCTAAACATATGGAGTCATGACCAAACATTTCAATGACCCACTTCATTGGTTGTAGCCCTTGGTTCTACCGATGCCATAATGGCCCTGAATCCGTCTTCGTACCTCCTACCATAGTGGTTCAAAGCTATAGACATCGATAACTCCTTAGCACGCGTCCCGCAGCAAAGCCCAACCATGAAGCGAACTCGTTGATTCCCATCTAAATCTTGAGCTCTAACTTCTCATTTGGACTTCCTTTGCATCTCGGGTTTTGATCGAGTTGGAGTTGGCCTTCAAAAGAGTCGTCGCATAGAAGTGGTCCTGAATTCGATTCGGTTCGGATATATACGTATAACACGGTTCGGTTCGGTGCAATGCTCCATGGTGTATTCCTGCGTGTGGTTCGGTTCGGTGATCCTTCCCCTTAGACGTCGGTTCGGTTCGGATGTCACGTTCCAGTCGGTTTGGTTCGTCCCTCCTCCAGCTTGCCTGCTTCGATCCGATCTCGTCCCCTGGCCTACTCCGATCCGATCCTGCTCCATAGCCCGATCCGATCCCACCCCCTTATCTACTCCGATCCGCTTCGCTCCCTAGCTTACCCCGATCCGATCCGCTCTTCAACCTACTCCGATCCGGTCCGCTCTTTATAGTTCCGATCCGATCCCCTCGTCCACTCCAACTCTAAGTAAACGGCCTTCCTTCTCGCCAAGCCTCCTCCAGTGACAAGTTCCAATCCAGTTCGAATCCCCTCGGTCAGTTCACAAATCCGGTCCGACCCCCTACTCCGATCCGATCCGGTTCGGAACCTGCACATTTCTGCAACTTTCCAGCGAGCTTTCTACGCCATTCGACGGTGCTTTCGACCAATCTAACTATTCTAATCAATCATAAAACATACCATAGAGTCATAGCAATATGTAAGAGCAACCACAAACACCAAACAACAATCCAAATGAATCAAAATAGATCAAAAGTGGCTAAAACCTCACATTTTCCTATAATCCTTCTTAATCATGTTTAAGCACATACTTAGTAAAACTTAATCAAATCGTCTAAATTTTCTAACAGAGGCATGAATATTATTTAAAAATTTCTAAACATTTTTCCAGAATTTATTAGTGTATAAATTCGCTAATCTTCACTAATCACCCTTAATTAACTGTAATTAGTGTCAAAACGATGCTATCACTCACCTTGGCCACAACTATAACCCCAAAACTGAAATATTCTCTGATTTGGCGCTGTTCCCAATCTTACACAGCAGCTCTACCTCGGTTCTCGTGCTAATACTCCTTGATTTGATGTTTGCTAAGCCTAATCTTCAATTAGAAAGTGATTAAGAGGTGTTTTGAAGAGATTTAGAGGGTGGAGGCCATGGCTAGGTTAAGAGGAATGAATAGTGACGGCTGAAAATGAGAAAAAGGTATTCTCCAAACCCTAACAGCCCTTTTAAACTCCTAATCCCGAAATTTCCCTTTGGGCCTAGCTGTTAATCACCCGGTTAAGCCCAATTAAGCTGTTTTTCACCACCTGAAACTTGTTTCAGCCATATCTCCCAAACTGTGAGTCCGTTTGGCTAATGTGACCACTCTACGGAAAGAAAAACCATCATCCGAAGCCAATGGAAGTGGTTTTGGGTCAAAATTCATTTCCAGTCAAAAGTTGTGGACAAAACAGTGCTAACTAGGGGTAAAATTGTCATTTAAAAATCGGGAAAAATCATGAACATGGGAAATGACCACAATAGTCGCCTCCCAAAGTTACATGACCATACGACTTCGTATGTGAAAGAAATAAATATCCTACGATCCTATGATGCGTAGAATACGGGTCGTTACACTTCCCCCTCCCCCCCCCCCCCTCTTAAGAAATTTCGTCCCCGAAATTCCTTAACCCAAAACATGCAAAGGATCCCGCATGCCTAACAACCACTTACATCCATCAAACATGCAAAACAAACTTATCCTAGCATGCGGAAAACTAAATCGAAGTCAAATCTTACCAGGCAAAGAGTTCCGGGTGCGTCTTCCTAATGTTCTCCTCTGTCTCCCATGTACAACCATTCTCGTCCTCGCTCCACTGTACCTTGACTAGCTGCACCGCCTTCCTTCGAAGTTGCTTCATGTCGTGCTCGACAATACGGGCCGGCATGCGGTTCCCAACCGCCTCGGGTTCTACTTCGAAGTCCTCTAACTGATCAGGTGAAATAGTCATATCTGAGTCGTGAACGAACTTCCTTAGTTGGGAAACATGAAATACGTTATGAACTCCCGCCATCTTCTCTGGTAAGTCAATTCTATATGCCAAATTCCCGACCAGTTCAAGAACAGGGAATGGGCCAACGAATCTTGGTGCCAACTTGCCTCTCCTGCCAAATCGTATTACGCTCTTCGACGGAGAGATCTTGACAAACACCAAGTCACCAACGGAGAATTTTAAGTCTCTTCTTCTCTTATCAGCATAACTTTTATGTCTATCTTGGGCTGCCTTCATTCGTTGTTGAATGATCTTGATCTTATCTGAAGTTTCCCTCACCACATCTGGTCCAAGCATAAACTTCTCGCCAGTCTCTATCCAACATGATGGTGAGTTGCACGGTCTTCCGTACAAAGCTTCAAACGGGGCCATACCGATACTGGATTGGTAGCTATTATTATTTGCAAACTCTACTAGATGCAAATGGTCATCCCATGATCCACCAAAATCCAATATACATGCTCTCAAGAGATCTTCCAAAATACGATTCACCCTCTCCGTCTGACCGTCGGTCTGAGGATGATATGCAGTACTGAGATGTAACTCTGACCCTAGAGCCTCTTGTAAGCTCTTCCAAAACCCACTAGTGAACAACGGGTCTCGGTCACTCACAATGCTTTTAGGTACTCCATGAAATCTCACTACCCACTTCATATACAATTCTGCTAACTTAGCTCCCGTTCTGGTCGATTTGACTGGTATAAACCTTGCACTTTTAGTCAGTCGATCTACAATTACCCAAATGTTGTCATATCCCGATCTAGTCCTTGGTAAACCATCGATGAAATCCATCGAGACTTGCTCCCATTTCCATTCGGGAATTTCTAAGGGCTGTAACAACCCACTAGGCTTCTTTTGCTCGGCTTTAACTTGCTGGCAATTCATGCACTTGGATATAAACTTCCCAACGTCTCTTTTCATCCCTTCCCAGTAGTAGGTCTGCTTCATATCTCGATACATCTTGTTACCACCGGGGTGTATAGTTAGCTTTGAGTGATGACATTCTCTAAGCACTTCATCTCTCAATCCATTGACATTGGGTACAACAAGCTTTCCATTCTTTCTAAGCCATCCATCTCGATCAAGCCCATACTTGTTCACCTCCTCATCGACACACATCTCTAACTTGGAGATGATTTCCAATAGGTTAGGATCATCCCTCTGACTAGAGCCGATCCGCTCAATCAAAGTGGGTCTGATCGTCAAACTTGCTAACATTTCTGGATCCAATTCGCACTTTGGTCTGAAATCAAACCCCGCGATATACTCCAGTTGCTTCCATTCAAGGAACATAGCCCCTAAGCTGGCATGTCTCCTACTCAATGCATCAGCCACCGCATTGCCCTTTCCCGGTGTGTATGCGATGTCAAAATCATAGGAAGCTAAGAACTCTAACCATCTCTGCTGACGGAGATTCAGATCTTTCTGAGAGAAGAGATACTTTAACGACTTATGATCTGTAAACAGCTCAAATCTTTCTCCCAAGAGATAGTGTCTCCACATCTTTAACGCGAACACGATCGCTGCCAGTTCCAAGTCATGTGTAGGGTATCTTTTCTCGTGCGGTTTCAATTGCCGACTTGCGTAAGCTACAACCCTACCGCCTTGCATCAATACAGCACCCAGTCCGATACCACAGGCATCCGTGTATACCGTCATCTCTTCATCCCCCTTAGGAATGACTAACACTGGTGCGCTTGTCAACTTGTCCTTTAGACTTTTGAATGCATTCTCGCACCTTTCATCCCAGACAAAAGCTTGATTCTTCTTGGTCAACTGGGTCAATGGTGCTGCTATCTTGGAGAAACCTTGGATAAACTTACGATAATATCCAGCTAATCCCAAGAAACTTCTTACATCTGTTGCATTCTATGGCGTAGGCCAATCTTGTACCGTAGCCACCTTTGCTGGGTCCACGGCAATACCGTTCTCTGATACAACATGGCCCAAGAACCTCACTTCCCTCTTCCAGAAGTGACACTTAGAAAACTTGGCTTTCAATTGGTGTTTTCTCAACACCTCCATCGCTACTCTTAGATGTTCCTTGTGTTCTTCCTCTATCCTCGAATAGACCAAAATATCATCAATGAACACAAGGACAGACTTATTCAACTGATCTCTGAATACCCTATTCATAAGATCCACAAAATATGCCGGGGCATTAGTCAGCCCAAATGGCATAACCAACCATTCATAAAATCCAGACGGCGTTCGAAATGCCGTTTTAGCTATACTCTCAGCTTCCACTCTAAGCTGATGAAAACCTGTCGCGAGATCCAACTGAGAGAACACTCTCGCGCCACTCAACTGATCGAACAAATCATCTATCCGTGGGAGAGGATACTTGTTCTTCCTCGTCACTTTATTCAACTCGCGGTAGTCTACACACAAACGAAGGGAACCATCCGCCTTGGTAGCAAACACAACTGGTGCTCCCCATTCAGAAACACTCCTTCTGATAAATCCCTTCTTCAAAAGATCGCTGACTTGCACCTTGAGCTCTCGCTGCTCCCTTGGTGCCATACGACGAAGTGGCATCACTATAGGTCTGGCATCTTTTACCAAATCAATACGAAACTCAATCTCTCGGTGTGGTGGAAGTCCGGTCACTTCTTCGAAAACATTCGGATACTGGCCAACCACGGGCAAACCTGACAACTCACTATGCGGAATGTCGAGGGAGTTTAGAAAACTAGCCAATACCCCCTTACTGGGTAGACCACCAAACACCATCCTCCGCCCATCATCCTCTCTAGCTGTCACCAACAAGCCCTCACAGTCTACCACCACCCCGTACCTTTGGAGCCAATCTACTCCCAAAATAATGCCAAACCCAGTAAAGCCCAAAACAAAGCAATCACAAACAAACATGCATCCATGACTCGATAAGACCACATTACGACAAATCATGCTAAGGCTAGTCGAACCACCAATCGGGTTCGTCACTACTAAAGGTCTATCGACAATCTCGGGCTCCAATCCCAACCTATCTACCAGGTCACTAGATATGAAAGAACTGGAAGCTCCGGTATCAAACAAAACTCTAACAGGAACATCATAAACAGAAAGCATACCCTGAATGACGACATTCTTTCCCTTCTCCGCCGTTGTTGGGGCATTCGACGAAGAAGGAATAACATTGAGAGCATAGGCTTTCACCATTTGCTTTTCTTTAGGGGGCTGTGGACACTTGTCCTTGTGATGTCCCATTTGGCCACAGTTGAAGCACTTCCTATCCGCTGGCTTGGCCCGACAATTACTAGCATAATGGCCCTTCTTACCACAGCTGAAGCACTCAACATCTTGCTTATTCTTCTTCTTCTGGCCATCCTTAGTCTGACTCTGCTTTCTTTTATTCTGGGAACCACCCTTGCCTCCACCACTTGCTTGTGGCTTTGGCTCATCTGCGGATGCAACCTCAGTCTTCGACTTAGGGTAGAGACTTTCCGATCTTAATGCTTTCCCCACAATCGATTCAAACGTCTCATCGATGTGGTTAATAAGTTTTTCCCCCAAGTACTGATCCAAACCAGTTATGAATTTCTCATTCTTTTTCTCGGCAGTATCAATAAGAGATAACCCATATTTTGACAAAGTGTCAAATTCAGCAATATACTCCGAGACAGCTCTGCCATTCTGCTTGAGCTCCAAGAACTTCTTAAACAGCACTGACTTCTGAGCAGCTGGAATGAACTTCTCACTAAAGCGAGCCTTAAACTGCTCCCAAGTAATCTGATCTTCGGGAGTAGCTGCCTTTATAGCATTCCACCAATTCATTGCCCGCCCTTGCAGTTGACGGGACGCTAGCTTTCTTTTCATCGCATCCTCGATACCCAAATCCTCGAAGATACGTTCGCAACTATCCAACCAATCCTGAACATCCGTAGCCGACTCCGTTCCATGGAATGACTTCCCACCAAGACTAGTATAATCCTTATTCAGCTTGGCGAAGTCGACTCTTGGCGCCTGCACTATTGGACCACCACCATTTCCACCATTGGGGGCTGCTCTCTGTACATCTCTAAGCATCTCTCTCATGAGGTCAGTAAACATCGTCCTCATGTCAGCAGCATTCCCATTATTGGCCCCTCTACCGGTACCTCTAACATATCGGCTCATCGTCAATCTGAAAAAGGAAACGATTAACGACTCTATAGTGGTGCTAGTGCAGTACGACTTCATCCATATACTACTAATAGTATATATATATATATATAGCTTTTAAAAACCAAAGTAATCACAAATACGCTCTCTCGTATACATATATTATCTCTCCCAGATAACTTCCCTAGGTTAACTGCGCAACCTAGAGCTCTGATACCAAGTGTGACGGCCCGCCCCGCACCAGCCTTCATTTCCTCCGGAAGTGCGCTGTATGCATGCCCGACTAGCACAGAACGGTCGCCAAAGAAAGGAAAGAAGGGAATGAACAAATCAAGGAACCTGTAGAATGCCTCACAGCGCATGGAATAAAATATAATAATAACATACTTGACATAAAACAGGTGAGACAGTGCATAAGCTGATAACTAAAATTAACATCTATCATCAGAGCAGCGGAAATCCAAATACAGCTTATTACAATTTTCCAAATTTACTGTCTCTAAACAAAAGAAAGCTAAAGTAGAAGATACACCACCAATGCCCAAGCAGTGATTTTCAACAACACAGGGAGAATATTATGTATATAGTACGTGGAAGCCTCCTGCTCGTCTCCGGATCATCTACCCGTGCATCACCAGCTAACCTGTCTCTAGTCTGCTCGTGTGAGCACCCAGAGTAATAAGAGGAGACATAAAACTCTGGGTCAGACATAAAGCCTGGTATGAGCGATAAGCATCTAAACAGAATAATAAAAGGTATACTAAACCATACCTGAACCTGGACCTGCAACCAAAGAGTTAGTACCACATACCGTACAATACTCCAAGGTGCCATAATAAATAGTGTAAGAATACGGGGGTGGGGTGTGCATGTCACAATGATAGCAAATAAATCATCCATAGCAATCATCCTCACATCTCTCACTCGGTGCGTAAAGCATACGATATCTACCACTTTAGAACACTAGACAAATTGAGGTAACGACGAATCCCGACTTGTAGAAACCCTGCTATGACCAAGCTAAACATATGGAGTCATGACCAAACATTTCAATGACCCACTTCATTGGTTGTAGCCCTTGGTTCTACCGATGCCATAATGGCCCTGAATCCGTCTTCGTACCTCCTACCATAGTGGTTCAAAGCTATAGACATCGATAACTCCTTGGCACGCGTCCCGCAGCAAAGCCCAACCATGAAGCGAACTCGTTGATTCCCATCTAAATCTTGAGCTCTAACTTCTCATTTGGACTTCCTTTGCATCTCGGGTTTTGATCGAGTTGGAGTTGGTCTTCAAAAGAGTCGTCGCATAGAAGTGGTCCTGAATTCGATTCGGTTCGGATATATACGTATAACACGGTTCGGTTCGGTGCAATGCTCCATGGTGTATTCCTGCGTGTGGTTCGGTTCGGTGATCCTTCCCCTTAGACGCCGGTTCGGTTCGGATGTCACGCTCCAGTCGGTTCGGTTCGTCCCTCCTCCAGCTTGCCTGCTCCGATCCGATCTCGTCCCCTGGCCTACTCTGATCCGATCCTGCTCCATAGCCCGATCCGATCCCACCCCCTTATCTACTCCGATCCGCTTCGCTCCCTAGCTTACCCCGATCCGATCCTCTCTTCAACCTACTCTGATCCGATCCGCTCTTTATAGTTCCGATCCGATCCCCTAGTCCACTCCAACTCTAAGTAAACAACCTTCCTTCTCGCCAAGCCTCCTCCAGTGACAAGTTCCAATCCAGTTCGAATCCCCTCGGTCAGTTCACAAATCCGATCCGACCCCCTACTCCGACCCGATCCGGTTCGGAACCTGCACATTTCTGCAACTTTCCAGCGAGCTTTCTACGCCATTCGACGGCGCTTTCGACCAATCTAACTATTCTAATCAATCATAAAACATACCATAGAGTCATAGCAATATGTAAGAGCAACCACAAACACCAAACAACAATCCAAATGAATCAAAATAGATCAAAAGTGGCTAAAACCTCACATTTTCCTATAATCCTTCTTAATCATGTTTAAGCACATACTTAGTAAAACTTAATCAAATCGTCTAAATTTTCTAACAGAGGCATGAAATATTATTTAAGAATTTCTAAACATTTTTCCAGAATTTATCAGTGTATAAATTCGCTAATCTTCACTAATCACCCTTAATTAACTGTAATTAGTGTCAAAACGATGCTATCACTCACCTTGGCCACAACTAAAACCCCAAAACTGAAATATTCTCTGATTTGGCGCTGTTCCCAATCTTACACAGCAGCTCTACCTCGGTTCTCATGCTAATACTCCTTGATTTGATGTTTGCTAAGCCTAATCTTCAATTAGAAAGTGATTAAGAGGTGTTTTGAAGAGATTTAGAGGGTGGAGGCCATGGCTAGGCTAAGAGGAATGAATAGTGACGGCTGAAAAATGAGAAAAAGGTATTCTCCAAACCCTAACAGCCCTTTTAAACT
The DNA here is from genome assembly GCA_030737875.1 of Allium sativum. NCBI lineage: Eukaryota > Viridiplantae > Streptophyta > Magnoliopsida > Asparagales > Amaryllidaceae > Allium > Allium sativum. Next base: position 720,996,581 of record CM060920.1, read on the forward strand.
CCTAATCCCGAAATTTCCCTTTGGGCCTAGCTGTTAATCACCCGGTTAAGCCCAATTAAGCTGTTTTTCACCACCTGAAACTTGTTTCAGCCATATCTCCCAAACGGTGAGTCCGTTTGGCTAATGTGACCACTCTACGGAAAGAGAAACCATCATTCGAAGCCAATGGAAGTGGTTTCAGGTCAAAATTCATTTCCAGTCAAAAGTTATGGCCAAAACAGTGCCAACTAGGGGTAAAATGGTCATTTAAAAATCAGGAAAAATCATGAACATGGGAAATGACCACAATAGTCGCCTCCCAAAGTTACATGACCATACGACTTCGTATGTGAAAGAAATAAATATCCTACGATCCTATGATGCGTAGAATACGGGTCGTTACAAGTTTAATCCACTGTATCGGTAGGAGTTTCTAAACACTCGAGTATGATGAACCGACACGATATGTTTTGAAAAGAGGGTAAATGAAATAATTTTACCCAAATTATATTTTGATATAAGAGATTGATATTGAAATGATTATAATATATTGGATATATTGGTTGTTATTATAATTGAATGAGATTATAAAAAGTGAAAGGTTAGATAAAACCAATCGGAAATTCATATTAATGTAAGATATATAAATCGAAATGAATTAAATCTGAATTTAAATCAGAATTGAAATTAAAACCCTGGAAGTTTGGAAAAGTGTTTGTAAATGGAATTGAATTAAATATATGAGAATTTTAAAATCCTGAGAGATTTTAAATTGTTTAACAAGGGTTTTAAATGATATTTTGAAATATATTTCAAAATGGTAGTGTTTAGAAATGGTTTTAAAAGTGATATAGTATTGAACTCACTTCAGTCGCTGGAAAATAATTCCGATGATGATCCAGACATGATCGGTGTTCATTCTCGAGTTTCTAAGTGACAGATTACTACCAAAGGTTTTGTTTTTGGAAATGTTTTGCGAAAACAAGTTATTTGAAATTCGAAAAGGATTGTTTGATTTTTGAGAAAAGAGAAGCTGTTTAAAACTCCCAAGAAAGATTGTTTGGGTTAAAACCAAATTGAAATTGAAATTTGTGAAAGCAAATTGAAATTGAATTAAAAGCTAGTTAAGTGAAAATCGTATTGAAATAGAATGGTATCAAGTAGAATTGGACTAGATTAGAGATAATATGGAATAGAAATGAATTGTTGAGTAAGAATTTTGAATTGAGATTTGAATTGAGATTTGAATTGGAGTTTGAATGGAATTTTGCTTGGTTATAAACGAATAACTGTGTTGAGGATAAATGGATTGAAGATTGATTGGGATGATATCGATATATGCTGAATTGGTAGCATATGTAAAGGATATAATTATATGCCCGACAAAAAGGCACACGTTTATATTCATATGAGTTTGATGAGTTATGAGCCGACTTGGCAAGCCGCTTGGCCGTTTGTTTTTCTTTTGGATTGGAGAAGGCCCAGAGAGGCGAGTTGTAGTTGTACCGATTGACCAGTACAAAGGAGGTGTTGGCGAAATTTTTCGAAAAGTTAAGGTATTAGAAAATTTTCAGGATTTTTGAAAATTTTCGTTAGTAGGAATGAATAAATATTTAATTGTAATTAAATTGGTTCAATTGAAAATGAAGTTAAGAAGTGAATAAATAATTTTTACCCAGTTAATAGGGTTTGTTTTCTACCTTAGCAATTTCGAGGACGAAATAACTTTAAGGGGGGAAGAATATAATGTCCCATATTTTTACGGTATAATAATTAATTAATTTAATTATATAAATAGTGATTTTGAGATTTAAATGGTTGTTTAATTAAATAACTTTGAATATTTAATTTAAATAATATATTTAATTCTGAAATAATCAGAATTAGCTGAAATGGCAATATGGTGTGAATTGGGCAATTCAAAATATATAATTCAGTTTAGAATTGAATTATAATAACGAATATATTATTTAGACAAGTTTGAACGTATAATTTAGATTATAATTATAATCGAGCTCGAAATGGCGCGGCAGTTCGTAATTTGGCGATACGAACTTTAAATGAATATACATAATCCGTTTTAAGTCAGATTTCTGTGAAACAAGAAACGTTCAGAGCAGGTGAGTTATATTTTTCTAATGGAACAGAAAAATCGGGATTTCATCGTGTAGATTTTGATTTATGTCCAAATCAAATTTTCAAATAGTCACTATGGAGTTCCTTTATAATTTATAACGATATATATAAGGAATTTTATTATATATCGAATATCGATTTAATCGGCATTTGAAATATCGAGTTAGAAATTCATATAGGACTATTCTGGAGCTATATGGTATTCTATTGTGAATATATATGATAATATTTATTTATAAATATTTAATTTAATTATTTTTAAATATATTTAATATTTAAAAGGGGTTTATTTAGAGCTTTAAAAATAGTCAGTTTTGCAAACGACCTCCGTTTCCGATGAAACTAATTTTATTGGATTCGTAATATTAAATTATCGATAGATTTCAAGTTTAGTGATTTTTGGAGTCAGTGTGTGGCCATACGGATTTTTAATGTGAAATACAGTCAATAATTTGACTTTAAAAATACGCTGTGTGAGCAAACTGAGTCGGAATTCGACGAAACCAGTTTCTTCGGGATTGTAATGTGAAACTGTAGGTGCATGTCCATTTTCATTGGATTTGGGTTTCGTGTGTGACTACACGGAGTTTTAAACACTAAATGGAGTAACGTTTCATTAAAATTAAATAAACAAATCGAATAAAAATTTAATAAAAATATCCTATATAACATCCTTATTCTCCAAACCCTAGTCATTATTTTTCCTCAGGTCAAAACCAGTAGCTGCTATTTTCTTCCTCTTCCTATAACAATTCATGAGTTCCTAAATTTATATAAATTCATATATGAATCTAAAAATCCCAATTCAAACATATTCGAGATCCTGGAGGAAGCCTCCACGTTCTGGTGTGCTTCGTTTGTGGTCTGTCTTCAATAACGTACGCTGGTTTGTAGGTAGCGTGAGCTAGGGTTGGAGATATCGAGATATTGGTGCATTGATTTATGTTTTGAATGTTGTATTCATGTTTATCAGGTTAATTGGCATCGATTGGGGAAATTTTGGGTGTTTCGACATCAAAAACTGTTGTGACCTATACTGTCGAGGAGAAAAAAGGCCGATGTCACATTTTAAGCTGAGGATGCGGAGTGGATGTTCTTGGGTTGGTTGTAAAGTTCTTCGTGTAGAGAGTTCAATGGTGTAGTCGGTTTCATAAATCTTGAAGTGTTCGATGAGATAAGGGGGAGGAAGGGGGCTGTGTAATGGGTTGTAAAGCCTCAGCAGGTCGCGACATTTTGGTACCTTCGAGCTCAACAAAATGGGTGCGGGGTAAATGAGGAGTTGAAGAGGATGCTTGTTTCTTTTTTGTTGTGATTTCTTTTGAGAGAAGGTGGAAGTTAGAAAGGGAAAAGGGATCGGCTATGGCCATCTGAAGGAGCAAGCGGGTATTCTTCTTCATTTGGGAAGAAGTGTTCGTGGGCCGGGTTGGTTAGACTGGGCCGAAGGAAAATGAAATGAAAAGTAAGGCTATATGTAGATAAATACTTTATGTTTTATACTATAATTAATAACGTATAACTTGTAAATGCTATAACTTTGCCATACGTTATTGAAATTCAGCACAACTGGATCCGTTAGGATCGTATGGACAACGGCTACACGATGTATCTGACTAGGTGTGGATTAGAGCTCGTTACGATTTATTGCAAAATAAAACGTCTGTTTGAATCAAAGATAGTTAATCATTATTTAACGGTAACTGTCCAATGTGAGTAAAACTCACTAACTGTACCAGTTCATATTTTTATAACGTACTTATAGAACTAATAAATGATGATTGATTGTTGTGTGTTGACTGCTTGGTTGAATTGCTTATGTATTGATTGAAATTATAGATAACGATATATATATAAATCGTTAATCAAATATCGATTTTGTTTATCAGAATATTTCATAATGAAATGAAGTTGATGTTAATTATATTGTTTAACATCTGTGATGCAGGGAAATAGGTTGGAGGGATCCAACTAGATTCCTCAATATTTATCGTAATGTTCTTTTCATATATTGTTATATATGATGTGATATATAATTTGTGTTGATTACGTGTGTTGAATGATATCGATCAATGTTATTTGGTATTTTAAATACCGTAAGAAATATTGGAATGTAGAAAAGGGGATTTTCAAAGTGTATTTTGAAAAAAAAAATATATATATATAAAATCAATGGATTTTATATATAAAAGGAAAAGGATTTTATAAAAGAAAATAATTATAAAATCAAATGATAAATATAAAAGGAAAATATTTGTGAAATAAATATAAAAGGAAAATATTTGTGAAACAAATATAAAAGGAAAATATTCATGAAACAAATTGAAAAGGAAAATATTTATGAAACAAATAGGAAAGGAAATATTTGTGAACCAAATAGAATAGAAAAGGAGATAGTTAGAAAATAAATATAATTGAAAAGGAGGTATTTATTTTATAAATAAATATAATTGAAAAGGAAATATTTATTTGATAAATAAATAGAATTGAAAAGAAATATTTATTTAGAAAATAAATAGAGATAAAAGAAATATTTATTTAGAAAATAAATAAAGATAAAAGGGAACTATTTGATAAATAAATAGAATTATCAAAAGGGGTTTATTTGGTAAATAAATAGATTTATAAAAGGAAATATTTATTTATGAAATAAATAGAGTTAAAAGGAGTTAATCGGATATTAGTTATTCGAATAGAGTTAAAAGGAGTTAATCGAATAGATTTAATCCAATAGAGTTCAATAGAGTAAATCGAATATTAGTTATTTGAATAGAGTTAAAAGGAGTTAATCGAATATTAGTTATTCGAATAGAGTTAAAAGGAGTTAATCGGATATAGTTTATTCGAAAGGAATTAATCGAATATTTTTTTGCGAAGGAGTTAATCCAATATAGTTTATTCGAAAGGAGTTGAAAGGCATTAATCAAATATAGTTTATTCGAAAAGGAGTTATCGAATAGAGATTTTTCGAAAGAGAATTATTCGTTGAAATTCGATTATATCGAATTCGGGAAAGTACTATTCACTTTCTGTTTTTAATCAAGATCTATTTATTTGGTTATCAATTACCTAGTTAGTTATTTAGTTAAATTAAGGAATAAAAGTTATATTTTGAAGTTAGATATTTCAGAAGTAGGGATTATAACACTATTGTTATAATCAAATGATTTCTGTAAAGTAGATTCGTAAATAGAATCCGAGAGTTACGTAAAGAAGTTTGTTAAAGATTTAGAAGATGAACTTTGTCTATTTCGAAGTTAGAAATGTTGTTCAGTTAAGGTCTGAGAGGTAGTTATACCCCAACTTGATTGACTCCATTTTTAGCTAAGGAATGGTTAATGTTCGATAGTGAAGGTTGGTTAAGTTAATTTAGTCAATGAGCGAAATGTTTTGAGTTGGCATGGCGATGTTTTATTTAAACATCTGTTTAAATCCAAATGTAGGAGTTTTGGAAATGTTTTCCAAATAAGAATTAGAAATGTTTTCTGATATAGGAAATAAGAAATGGAAATGTTTTCCAATGTTAATAACGTATATTTTCTAAATTTAGAAAACAAGAAATGTTGAATATATGGAAACGGGAGATGAAAATGAATAGATTAATGAACTAAAGAGATATATGTTAAATGATGATTGATCGATATAATTTCCATCTGGAAATAATATCGTTGTTTACACACATGTTTTTCTTTGATAGTTAACTCACCAACTATCGAACTTTTTGACCATTTTTACGTCGTCAATATGGAGAGACCGGGAACAGATTCATTATCTGAAAACCACTCTGTATAGGCGTTAACGTTGCGATCAAATACAATGAAGATAATTGAAGACTAAGTTATGCAAGGGCTGTCCTGGTTACAAAATAGTACCTTTGGTGTGTCCAATCCCAGGACGACCCGTATAGAAGAATGTCTGACAGAGTATATTTAATGGATCACGTAAGTTGATCTCTTCAAATGTATTTAAGTTTGGTGGCGAAGGAATTTGTTTCACTTAGTTGTATACCCGTTGTATGTTTAGGGAAATCAATTTGTGATTTGGCGGGTATGACGATGTGACATTCAAAGTGAATAATTGTGTGATCTGTCAGAGATAACCGTGGCCTCTAGCCTCACAACCGGGAAATGACAAAAATCGGGCAGGTAGCATGGCTAAGTGGGTTGCTTCCAATTAGGGTGTATTGTCACCTGATCTAGAGTTTCGTTTACTTCTTTAATCTATTCGATGTTGTCCCTTTCGGGAAACGGTTGCTGATCCCAACCGTTTGTGATATACATTCGATACACTCAAGCAAAATGAGTGGTCGGTAATGTGTGGCCGGGTTGCAAGATGTTCTTGTTGAACCCAGTGTATTCCTCTCTAGAAGTACACTATCGGAAGGTGGTTCCATACCTTATCATAGTTGGAAATCCATTACCCAATAAGTGCTCGCGGTTTTGATTGTATACTATATATGTGGAACGTGAGATGAAAGCATTCTGCAAGATGATTATTATATTGTGGTTGATAGACAGTATTATAATATCAAAAGAGTTTTGATATAAAAGATCATTGTTTCTTTCAAAATGATTTGAAAGTTAAATCAAATTGATTTGGATTCTCGTAAGGGAAAAACCCATTCCGTTGTATGACGTGGTCTTACAAGATATCGTTATTTTCCCAAACTATTTTAAATTGTTTACTCATACCAGTCCCATGACTGACCCAGAGTTTGTTTTGTTTTGTTTTACCTAAACTCTTGGGTGCTCAAATATGTACGAGCAGTCAAGTAGTCAGGATTTACAGATGCAATAGAAGGAGTTGGAGCAGGAGGCTTTAGCAACGTTTTTATAGCTATTGTTTATTTCCGCTGTGATGTAAGTGTTATACTCTAATAATGTTACTGTATACATATACTGATTTTATTTCAAAGTTATGTATCTATTATATATTGTTCGTTCTGCTGTGAGATTCGTGTTTATTCTGATGTTGTATGTTCTTCTTCTTCTTCTTCTTCTTCTATTCTAAGTTTCTATCGTATCTATTCTCACCCTGTAATTTCTTTCATGGACTATTCAGTGTTTTCAGATGCTTTGGTAGTCGACATTGAGTTTATGTCGATAACCAAGGTCAGAAATTCCTCGGGTCTTTACAGTAATACATAACACAACTGTAAGAAATACACGGATACAGAGCGTTCTGAATATAGCTCCAGTCGTAAACCAGGATCCAGTAAACTAGAAATCTGCAAAACCAAAACTACTAGCTGCCTGTGTGGAAAACAGGGGCACCCAGAGTTTAGGTTAAAACAATAAACTCTAGGTCAATCATGTAACTGGTGTGAGAACTAAAACGGTTATTAAATCTTTACTTTAAAATAAAGTAAATCAAGGGACCACGCCATATAACATGGAATGGGTTTCTTCCCGAGAATACCAGTGCATAAAACAATCAGCGCAATGCTTTTAGGAAAAATGAAGCTATTATAAGACTCAGGTCCCATCACACAATGCAACGCAAGCCAGAGGATAGAGTTTCCCCTTATAATAGCCAAACATGCTTGGTACGTTTAAAACAAACCATTTGATACTATTGTAAGTGCATAGTGTTTAAAACAACTTCAAATATAAATGTATCAATCATAGACGGCATGGGTACCATATATCATGTCGCTATACTAGTTCTGCAATTAAAACCGCAAAGTCACATATTGGAATTTGGATTTCCATCATGAATCAAGGCAAGGGATCATCCTTACCGAATTCGAGACAATCTAGCCTACCATGTCTCAGGATATAGCCGCAACTGCACCTAGGAAAATGCAGGGCCGGCCTACCTTAGTGGATTAGTAATCCCTCAATAATACGCTTTCCTTCCCTATGGGGTGTAATGGTCGGTATGTCGACCATATCATCCATCGGCCCCGTAATGACCGATATATCCGAGGTACCTCGCTTTCCAACAACCACATAAGTAAAAATGTCTAGGCTCCATACCATGACACCAATCCTAGCTAGAAAGAAACGCATGTCCTCCCTGTCGTCCTACAACCCGTTTCTGCTTCATACCGGGGTGTGAAGCTCACGAATTAACGCTACACAAAGCTATGCCATTTAAGGTCGTGCTTTGATCATCAACCACAAGACTCTGCTTTTCAACAAAAGCATTGATAACTTGCATCTTGGCATGCCACACTGACATTCCACGCCGTGCGTCTGATGTCTGTCGATATATAACCTCTGAGCTCGTACGTCTCAGAGAAGGGCGTTAAGCAAGAAAATAAATTCTCAGCCGCCAAACAGATATATATTTAGTATAGATCAATCAACACGGAATAAAATCCAATGTTAGAAACACATCCATTTACTAGTTCGTTCTGGGTCTGAACAAAACCGGGGGCACCTTATTCCTCATCCCATATGTCCAATATAGGAAAGAGGTCCTCGCATATCCGGTCAATCTCCAAGTACGTCTGGACGATCACCACTTATTACCTTGTCTTGGGTGTAAAACCCAATCAAGACATCAGTAATCATCCAAACGATGTGGAGACCTCCGGTCTTCAACCACCATCTTCATCGTCGACTTATCGTCGAATCAGTTATTCAGGATGGGTATAAACCCGGCCTTTCCGAATAACTCGCGTATATAATAAACAAGTGCGATAAAACACAACATACGCATCATTCCAATTCTGAATATTCTTTTATTTAAGTAATCATATCTTTTGGGAAAGGTTCCCATTAATTTTATCAAAGATAAATTCTTTAAATTTATTCTTTAATCTTCCTTTGGATATCAGTTCAAACCAAATTAAGGTCTATCCAAGCTAGTCGGGATTAGCGCACCTTACCGAAGTAATCATTGGTTATTTCTCAATCCCAACATATTCATCCCATGGAGCAAAACTGGTAATACTCCATATCTAACACCCTTGTGTTATTGGTAAATTTAATTACCATTTCATGTTCAAATCTAATTAAAGATTTAACTATCGCCTGGAGCAAAACCGGTGATACTCCGTTCTCGACCATTACCCAAATTTGATAATTTAAATTATCATATTCTCATTTCGATCTAATTAAAGATTCATTAAAACTCTACTTAGTTTTAATCTTCCCAAAAATCAATATTAATGATTATTTAACTTTGGGAAATCAAACATGCCGCATCGATAATCTACACCGTACTATTGATTTCTGCCTATATATAACCTCTAAGCTCGTACATCTCAGAGAAGGGTGTTAAGCAAGAGAATAAATTCTCCGCCACCAAACAGTTATATATTTAACAAAGATCAACCATACAGTTCGAAATACAATGATAGACATGTAATCCTGTCTTTAACTGGGTTAAAGAACTAATGTCATTTAAAACATAGTTCACGATAAACCCAAATCCTCTTACATAAAAATGGAATCTTAACGGAAAAACAATCAATATATAATCGATATCAATTTCCGTATCCGACCAATAATATAAATGTAATAACGACAAAGCCTTTTAAATTCCATATATGTTAACAGTCTTCGTCCACGAAGATCACTTCGATTATTACCAATTGAATTCCATTCGATTCCAATTTAATATGTTAAATAGGAAAAATATGCTTTGGAAAATTTCCATTAAATCTTAGAATGAAGATTTATAAATTCCAAATTTCATTTCACTGTTAATCGGGGTAAAGAACAAGTGTTATTTAAAACACCATTCACGATAAACCCAATAATCCAATTCTTTCATTCAATTCCAATTAAATATTAATTAATTGGAAAACTTCACTAAATCTTAATTAAAAGATTTATTCTTTTCTCAACTGGTTTAAGAACAGTGTTAATAAAGACACCATTCACGACAAACCCAAAATCCCATTTGATTTTAAATACAAGGCTCTGAATAGAAATTATATCGGCATATATTCAATATCAAATTCTGAAACCAACAAATATCGTACTAGGAATAAAGATATGTATATCTTCCAAATTCCACCACACTGTCCGTATAATCACGGAATCCAATATCGAAATATACCGAAGATAATTTTGATTCAAATCCATTCCAATTCATATATTGGAAATTCTGGTTATTTTTATAACCATTTCATAAACCCAATTTATTTTATTTAGAAATTATTGGATTTCGAATCTAGTTAACAACTAGTTCATTTTGATAAAAATATATTTTTATCTTTTCATGGAATTTGTCATCCCAGTTCTTTCCAAATCATTTATTATGATTTTACACAAAATATTAATATTTTTAATAATTTTATCAAGGCCCGTACAGTCGATTTCCATAAACGGTCATCGAACTGCACTTACAACAACCTTTTCCAAATTTGATTTGGAAATAATTCCAAATCCAACCATTAGATTTCAAATCTCTTGTATTCGTTGGAAAGCTCTTTTCGATACGAACCCAAGGGTTCTAGTTTTAGGAGAATTCGAAGGTCGGATCTTCCGTAATATCAATTCGAAGTCAGTGGTCGAAATTCGCGAACGGTAGCTGTATGGCGTGTTCTATTCAGGCCATTTAAATATATATAATACATATATTTTATATATTTCATCGATTTCCATTTAAAACATATTTTATAAATCGTTTTAAAACGATTCCAACTTCATTTTCAATTCTAAATCAAAATTGAATATTTCATATCATTAATATATAAATGATAATATTTTCTAAATATCAGATTTTGAAATCATTTCCTTTTCGATATTCATTATAAAAATGAATAAAGTCGATATAAATATCGTCTGCATCAAAATGGCGCAAATCTAATCTAAATGCTTCATATATTTAAATATTTTCGTGTCCATCCAAAACCGGACATCAAAATCATATTTTGATTCTTTTCTGAATATTATTTTAAAATATTCATTATTTTAAAGTATTCGTTATTTTAAAATATTCTTTATTTATGAATTGGAATCAGACTCACTCAATTACCATATAATTTTATTTACACGGATTTCATACAACACATGTATACAATAATAATGATACACAATCAACCATCAGCCAGAGTGCACTACATAACTGCATAAGCATCAAATATAAATAATTAACGCTTATAACAGTCTGTCAACCAATCAATTAACATACAACTAAACAATTGGGATTAGTGTATGTCAAATATCATCCCAATACCTGCGTGCGGTTTAAATAAACACACACAGATTTTATTTGTGCAGTTGGGCGATGTGTAAAATTTATCGTCCCAATCAGTATCAGATAAATAGGTGTGCATAAACAAATCGTTCGATTTGTAAATGAATATTTATTTTCATTTAAAGAGAATTTCATGCGGTTCATATATACATTAAAAATTATATCTTTAATGATAAAATATTTATTTCAACACATGAATATTTATACAATAAAAATGATATTTTTATTATTCAAATATTTTATTCACAACAATACAATCAACAATCAAAATACAGTCCATTCAATCCAAACAAACAACCATGGTTTATACAATAAAACGTGTTGAGTACTACTAAACACCGTCTGCATCTTAGTATATATTATACGGGAAAATAATTAGAGTGAGAAGGCGTTCTCACTTTCGTTTCCACTCCGCCAGTTTTATTTCAGAATTTCTGAATAGTCTGGATTTGAATTTGCCTGAAATTCTAATTGACTCCATTTCTGTTTTGGTCAGTTCTAAAATGTAGAATTCTCCTCCACGATCGCAAGGCAACAGAAATCGTTCAATTCGGATGTCGTATGAGAAAGATATGACATTTCATATATTAATTACACAATGGAATAATTAAAATATAATTAATTACCTAATCTACCACATAATTACTTTGTCTTTATCGTCCAAAAATGATACCGTCGAACCCATAATTGCTCCAACCATCGATCACCAACTGCCGTCGTCGGAGGGCCATTGACCCCGATCGGACCATGCCACACGAACCACCGCCATGTCCCCTTCCTCCCCCCTCCGTCGCTGCCACCTCGGTGGCTCCACCACCTCGAGAATCAAGCTTGAACGCAACCGATTTGAGCGCCTATACCTCACAAACCACGCAAAGATAAATCCTCATACTAGTATGGATTTGGAGAGCAAGGATTGCTCTTCAATTTTCGTTCAAGGAGCATTGAATTTCATAGCACGGAATTTGCGAATTTAGGGCAAAAAGATTTGTACGATTTCCGTTCATTTATTGAAGAGAGCGGCGGCTGAGATTATGATTAGGGTTTTGGGATAAATATATATATATTTATTTAATAATATTAAATTTCCAAATTTTACCTGTTTAACTCCCTAACTCCAAATCAAATCCAACGAATATCGCCCCTAGCTAAATACCCCCATTCCGGACATAATGGAATATGTTTTATAAGCCAATTCGATTGTTTATCAGTTTTTATCAAAATTAAAATATAAATTAACGTATATTGAATTTGAACATACATTTTAATTTAGCAGGGCCACATACTGACTCCACAAATTCCCGAAAAACAAATCTAGCTATGTTTTGACGATACGGTCCTAACAAAACTAATTTCGTCGAATTTGGAGACCATTTGAAAAATGGCCCTTTTCTAGTCGATCCAATTCAAACTGAATTGACCAAACACGTTTTAATTTACCACGCTCACATATTAATTCCAAAAATTATGAAAATTGGAACATAACAATAATTTGACATTCCAGATCCAACTAAAAATGGTTTCGTCGAAAACAGAGGTCGTTTGCAAAATGGCTATTTTTAAGGGTTATATATCATATTAAATTCGATAGCGACTATTCTGAATTTTCAACTTGACATAACTTTTTATTCCCGTTATGAAATCTCGATTTTTCACATTCATTGGGAAGATATTTTCAAACAGATTCAAATATTTCTGGTTTTACTGAAATTCGGTTTATTTGGAATCCATTAAAATTGCTAAAATAAAATTTTTAAATTGGTTCTGATTTTCTGGATTGTTACAATCTCCCCTACTTAAAATCTTTTCGTCCTAAAAAAGGAACGAAGCTGAAAGTTGTTTAACCAACCAACTCAACTTTCATTCTGGCTTTCATTCTTTAACTTTTCAGTTTCTAAGAATTTTCAAATTCTACCAAAATTTGGCTAACACCTTAAATTTTCGACATAACCACCTTTGTACGGGGAGACATTTAAAACCGCAACTTGCCTTACAGGGCCCTCACCAATCCCAAAAAAAAGAGCCAATCGGCTCATAAAATCATCAAAACCCAATAAATTAGTAAACATGTACCTATTTGTCGAGCATACAATTTTATTCCTCTTCTAAGCCTCCTTGCTATGACCTGTTCATTATATACCCATGTACATATATGCAATTTCAATCAATTTTCAAGTCAGTTCAATATTTGATTCAATTTGGATTAATGGTTCAAAATTTTAATTAACCAAACCAATAATCTAACAACACAATCAGCAATCAATAAGTTGATTATCGTTTCAAACACATAACTTTTACATATATACAAAAATCATATTTTTGATGCCCATTCACAAACAATAAATCCTATCTGGTTTTGGTTCTCACACCAGTCAATTGGAAATATATAGATATCCCACTTTCGAAACACGAACACAAACTACTGATGTTATATAATCATCAATAGTTTCATCCCCGGGTGACTAGAGTGTGATTCTATATTTATCCAGTATATTTGAGGCTTCGTATACACGTTTGCAAGGCGTATATGCAAAATCATCATATACCAGATTGTCCAAATTCAATATAACATAAATAATCAAATACGTATAATAAGATTTAAATATTCAAAAAAAAATTGTTTTCACTTTTATTTTGAAAATAACACTCTTTCAACTCATTCTAGGATACTACTGATCCCATCTAACGAGTCTTTCTCATTGGATATTACTAATCCAATCTCTGATGAATTCTTTCGTTCGATTCTAATGTGTCTTGTTCTCGAGCTCTGTAAACCAAAGCTCTGATGCCAAGCTGACATGACCCAAGCTTCCTCGTAAGGGAAAGCCCGGATTGAGTTGAGAACACGACAAATTAGAACACAAACAGAAGAACATTTCACTGCCTATTACAACAATTTACATCAGAGTACATGAATATAATAGAGTATGAATAAATATTACACATTGGAAAATATCCGAGATTAAAATACATTACATAGCAGCGGAAAAATAATACACAAAACAACTATAAGAAATACACAGATACAGAGCGTTCTGAATATAGCTCCAGCTGTAAACCAGGATCCTGTAAACTAGAAATCTGAAAAACCAAAACTACTTGTTGCCTTTGTGGAAAATAGGGGCACCCAGAGTTTAGGTTAAAACAATAAACTTCAGGTCAGTCATGTGACTGGTGTGAGAACTAAAACTGTTATTAAATCTTTACTTAAAATAAAGTAAATCAAGGGACTAAGCCGTATAACACGGAATGGGTTTCCTCCCAAGAATACCAGTGCATAAAACAATCAGCGCAGTGCTTTTTGAAAAAATGAAGCTATTATAAGACTCAGGTCCCATCACACAATGCAACGCAAGCCGGAGGATAGAGTTTTCCCTAATAATAGCCAAACATGCTTGGTACGTTTAAAACAAATCATTTGATACTATTATAAGTGCATAGTGTTTAAAACAACTTCAAATATAAATGTATCAATCATAGACGGCCTGGGTACCATATACCATGTCGCTATACTGGTTCTACAATTAAAACTGCAAAGTCAGGTATTAGAAGTTGGATTTCCATCAAGAACCAAGGCAAGGGATCATCCTTACCAAATTCGAGACAATCTAGCATACCATGTCTCAGGCTACAGTCGCAACTGCACCTAGGAAAATGCAGGGCCGGTCCACCTTAGTGGATTAGTAATCCCTGAACAATATGTTTCCCCGCCCTATAGGGCGTAATGGTCAGTATGTCGACCATATCATCCATCGGCCCCGTAGTGACCAATATATCCGAGGTACCTTGCTTTCCAACAACCACATAAGTAAAAATGTCTGGGCCCTATACCATAACACCAATCCTAGCTAGAAAGAAATGCATGTCCTCCCTGCCATCCTTCATCCCGTTTCTGGTTCATACCGGGGTGTGAAGCTCGCGAATTAACACTACACAAAGCTATGCCATTCAAGGTTGTGCTTTGATCATCAACAACAAGACTCTTTTTTTCAACAAAAGCCTTGATCACTTGCATCTCAGCATGCTACATTGACATTCCACGCCATGCAACTGATGTCTATCGATATATAACCTCTAAGCTCATATGTCTCGGAGAAGGGCGTTAAGCAAGAGAATAAATTCTCTACCGCCAAACAGATATATATTTAATAAAGATCAATCAACACAGAATAAAATCCAATGTCGTACACACATCCATTTACTAGTTCGTTCTGGATCTGATCGACCGGAGGCACCTTATTCCTCGTCCCATATGTACAATACAGGAGAGAGGTCCTCGCATATCCGGTCGATCTCCAAGTACGTCTGGACGATCACCACTTATTACCTTGTCTTGGGTGTACATCCCAATCAAGATATCAGTAATCATCCAAGCGATGTGAAGACCTCCGGTCTTCAACCACCGTCTTCATCGCCGACTTATCGTCAAATTAGTTATTCAGAATGGGTATAAACCCGTCCTTTCCGAATAACTCGCGTATATGATAAACAAGTGCTATAAAACACAACATACGCCTCATTCCAATTCTGAATATTCTTTTATTTGAATATTCATATCTTTTGGGAAAGGTTCCCATTAATTTTATCAAAGATGAATTCTTTAAATCTATTCTTTAATCTTCCTTTGGATATCAATTCAAACCAAATTAAGGTTTATCCAAACTAGTCGGGATTAGCGCACCTTACCAAAGTAACCATTTATTATTTCCCAATCCCAACCTATTCATCCCATGGAGTAAAACTGGTAGTACTCCATATCTAACACCACTGTGTTATTGGTAAATTTAATTACCATTTCATGTTCAAATCTAATTAAAGATTTAACTATCGCCTAGAGCAAAACTGGTGATACTCCATTCTCGATCATTACCCAAATTTGATAATTTAAATTATCATATTCTCATTTCAATCTAATTAAAGATTCATTGAAACTCTACTTAGTTTTAATCTTCCCAAAAATCAATATTAATGATTATTTAACTTTGAGAAATCAAACATGATGCATCGACAATCTACAATGTACTATTGATTTCTGCCTATATATAACATCTAAGCTCGTACATCTCAGAGAAGGGTGTTAAGCAAGAGAATAAATTCTCCGCCACCAAACAGATATATATTTAATAGAGATCAACCATACAGTTCGAAATACAATGATAGACATGTAATCTTGTCTTTAACTAGGTTAAAGAACTAATGTCATTTAAAACACAATTCACGATAAACCCAAATACTCTTCCATAAAAATGGAATCTTCACGGAAAAACAATCAATATATAATCGATATCAATTTCCGTATCTGACCAATAATATAAATGGAATAACGACAAATCCTTTTAAATTCCTTATATGTTAACAGTCTTCCTCCGCAGAAGCCCACTATGATTATTACCAATCGAATTCCATTCGATTCCAATTTAATATATTAAATGGGAAAACTATACTTTGAAAATTTTCCATTAAATCTTAGAATTAAGATTTATAAATTCCAAATCACATTTCACTGTTAATCGGGTTAAAGAACATGTGTTATTTAAAACACCGTTCACGATAAACCCAATAATCCAATTCTTTCATTCAATTCCAATTAAATATTAATTAATTGGAAAATTTCTCTAAATCTTAATTAAAAGATTTATTCTTTTCTCAACGGGGTTTATGACACGACCCAAACTTTCCCCTGAAGGAAAGCTCGGATTGAGTTGAGAACACGACAAATCAGTACACAAACGGAAGAACATTTCATTGCTTATTACAATAATTTACATCAGAGTACAAGAATATACAGGGTATGAATAATTTACACATTGTAAAATATCATAGATTAAAATGCATTACATAGCAGCGGAAAATAATACAAAACACAACTGAAAGAGATAAACGGATACAGAGCTTTCCGAGTATCGTTCCAGCTGTAAACCAGGATCCCGTGAATATAAATTTGTAAAACCAAAACTACTAGCTGCCCATGTGGAAAATAGGGGAACCCGGAGTTTAGGTTAAAACAATAAACTCCAGGTCAGTCATGTGACTGGTGTGAGAAGTAAAACAGTTATTAAATTTTTACTTTAAAAATTGAGTAAATCAAGGGACCACGCCATATAACACGTAACGGGTTTCTCCCAAGAATACCTGTGCATAAAACAAACTGCGCAATGCTTTTTGAAAAAACGAAGCTATTATAAGACCCATGTCCCATCACATAATGGAACGCAAGCCGGAGGATAGGGTTTTCCCTTACGATAGCCAAACATGCTTGGTACATTTAAAACAAATCATTTTGATACTATTATAAGTGCGTGTGTATAAAACAACTTCAAATATAAATGTATCAATCATAGGCGGCGTGAGTACCATCTATCATGTCGCTAATACTAGGCACTACAATCAAAACCAAAATGTCACGTATTGGAAATTGGATTTCCGTCATGAGTCGAGGCAAGGGATATACTCCTTGTCGGCTTCGAGACACTCTAGCAAATGCCTCAGTATCTCCCATGGTAGACCCTTGGATCTTCCAAGGTCGGTCCACACTTACGTTAGTGGATTAGTATTCCTGAACACACGTTTCCCGGTCCTATAGGACCTATATCCATCGGCTCCGAAGAGACCGATATATCTGAGGCGCCTCGCATTACAACAGCCACAAAGGTATAAATAATATAAATGTCAGGGCTTGCAAAACCCTGACACCACCCATAGCTAGAAAGAAACGTCGTGTCCTCCTTGGGTCCCTTATCCCATTTTTAACTCATACCGAGGTGTGAGGCTCGCGATTTAACGCTATACACAAAGCTATGCCATTTAAGGTCGTGCTTTGATCATCAACCACAAGTCTCTGCTTTTCAACAGAAGCCTTGATCATTTTCCACTCAGGCATGCCACATAGGCAATTCACGCCATGCGACTGATGTCTATTGATATATAACCTCTGAGCTCGTATGTCTCAGAGAAGGGTGTTAAGCAGAAGAATAAATTCTCCGCCGCCAAATAGATATATATTTAATAGAAATCAATCAACACAGAGTAAAATCCAATGTCAGACACACAGTCCATTTACAAGTTTATTCTGTGTCTGAAAGAAACCGGAGGCACCTTATTCCTCGTCCCGTATGTCCAATACAGGAAAGAGGTCCTCGCATATCTGGTCGATCTCCAAGTACGTCTGGACGATATCCACTTATTACCTTGTCTTGGGTGCACAGCACAATCAAGACATCAGCAATCATCCAAACTATGTGAAGACCTCTGGTCTTCAACCACCGTCTTCATCATCGACTTATCGTCGAATAAGTTATTCAGAATGGGTATAAACTCGACCTTTCTGAATAACTCGCGTATATAATAAACAAGTGCTATTAAAACACAACATACGCCTCATTCCAATCCAGAATATTCTTTTATTCAAATATTCACATCATTAGGGAATAGGTTCCCATTAATTTTATCAAAGATAAATTCTTTTAAATTTATTCTTTAAACTTCCATTGGATACCAAACCATATTAAGGTTTTCCAAACTAGTCGGGATTAGCGAGCTGCGTCGAAGTAATCATTTATTTTATTTCCCAATCCCAACATATTCATCCCATGGAGCAAAACTGTTAATACTCCATATCCAACACCACGGTGTTATCGGTAAATATTAATTACCATTTCACGTTCAAATCTAGTTAAAGATTTAACTATCGCTAGGAGCAAAACTGGTGATACTCCATTCTCGATCATTTCCCAAATTTGATAATTTAAATTATCCATTCACATTCCAATCTAATTAAAGATACATTAAAACTCCACTTAGTTTTATTCTTCCCAAAAATCAATATTAATGATTACTTAACTTTGGAAACACAAACACGTCGCATCGACAATCTACACCGTACTATTGATTTCTGCCGATATATAACCTCTAAGCTCGTACGTCTTAAAGAAGGGTGTTAAGCAAGAGAATAAATTCTCCGCCACCAAACAGATGTATATTTAGCATAGATCAACCATACAGTTCGAAATACAATGTTAGACATGTAATCCTGTCTTTAACTGGGTTAAAGAACCAATGTCATTTAAAACACGGTTCACAATAAACCCAAATCCTCTTCCATAAAAATGGAATCTTCACGGAAAACAGATCAATATATAATCGATATCAATTTCCGTATCCGTCTAATAATATAAATGGAATAACGACTAAGCATTTTAAATTCCATATATATTTACAATCTTCCTCCACAGAAGCTAATTTCGATTATTATCAAATCGAATTCCATTCAATTCCAATTTAACATATTAAATTGGAAAACTTTATTTTGGAAAATTTCCGTTAAATCTTAATAAAAAGATTTATAAATTCCAAATTACATTTCACTATAAATTGGGTTAAAGAACGAATGTCGTTAAAACATAGTTCACGATAAACCCAATTCACTTTCCATTTTCAATTCCAATTAAATGTCAATTAATTGGTAATTCTTCTTTAAATCTTAATTAAATGATTTATTCTTTTCACGCGGGGTTTAAGAACAGTGTTACTGAAGACCTCATCCCATCCGTCTCTAACCGTAAATTAGTAAGAGAACAATTCCCTAAGTATTAATCCCGAAGGCCGAAACCAACATCAGATCAATACCTAGGAAACCATTCAACTTAGCTAATTTCCAGTTAGTTTCTAATTTTCTTAACTCCATTAGGTTTAAGAATAGTATTATTAAAGACATTATTCACGACAAACCCAAAATCTCATTCCATTGTTAATCGGGTTAAAGAACAGGTGTTATTTAAAACACCGTTCACGATAAAACCCAAAAACCAATTTCAATCTAATTCCAATTAAATGTTAATTAATTGGTAAACTTCATTAAATCTTAATAAAAAGATTTATATCTTTTCTCCACTAGGCTTAAGAACAGTGTTAATGAAGACACCGTTCACGATAAACCCAAAATCCAATTTCAATCTAATTCCAATTAAATGTTAATTAATTGGCAACTTCATTAAATCTTAATAAAAAGATTTATATCTTTTCTCTAATCGGTTTAAGAACAATGTTAATGAAGACACCATTCACGACAAACCCAAAATCCAATTTCTTATTAAATACAAGACTCTGAATAGAAAATATATCGGCTTATATTCAATATCAAATTGTGAAATCAACAAATATCGTATTGGAATAACGATATATATATCTTCCAAATTCCTCCCCCAATGTCCGTATAATCACGGAATCCAATATTTAAATATTCCGAAGATAATTTCGATTCAAATCCCTTCCAATTCATATATTGGAAATTCTGGTTATTTTTAAAACCATTTCAAATCCAATTTATTTATTTAAAAATATTATATTATAATTCTAGTTCATAACTAGTTCATTTCAATAAAATATATTTTATCATTTCAAATATGGAATTTTTCATCCCAATTCTATTCAAATCATTTATTATGATTTTTCACAAATTATTGATACTTTTAATAATTTTATCAAGGCCCGTACAGTCGATTTCCATAAACGGTCATCGAACTGCACTTTCAGCGATCTTTTCCAAATTTGATTTGCATATAATTCCAAATCCAACCGCTAGATTTCAAATCTCTTGTATTCGTTGGAAAGCTGTTTTTGATACAAACCCAAGTTTCCGGTTTTAGGAGAATCCGATAGTCGGATCTCCCGAAACGTCAATTCGAAGTCAATGGTCGAAATTCGCGAACTGCCGCAGCGCAGCGCATTCTATTCAGGCCATTAAATATATATAATATATATATTATATATATTTCGTTGATTTCCATTTAAAACGTATTTTATAAATCGTTTTAACTGCGTTTTAGAAACAATTTCAACTTGATATTCAATTTTAAATCAAAATTGAATATTCCATATCATTAATATATAAATGATAATATTTTCAAGCATTAGATTTTGAAATCACTTCCTTTTTGATATTCATTATAAAAATGAATCAAATCGATATAAATATCATTCACGTCAAAATGGCGTTAATCTAATCAACACGGCTTTATATATTTAAATATATTTGTGTCCATTCCAAATCGGACATCAAAATCAGATTTTGATCTTTTACTGAATATTATTTTAAAATATTCGTTATTTTAAAATATTGATTATTTCTGAACTGGAATCAGACACAGTCAATTACCATATAATGTTATTTATATGGATTTCATACATCACACGTATCGAACAAAAATGATAAACAATCAACCATCATCCAGAGTGCATTCTACATTACATAAGCATTAAATATAAATATTTAACGCTTGTAACAGTCTGTCAACCAATCGATTGACATACAACTAAACAAATGGGATTAGTGTACGTCAAATATCATCCCAATACCCGTGTGGCGTTTCAACCAACAAATACTGAATATTATTTGTGCAGTTGGGCGATGTGTAAAATTTTATCATCCCAATCAATATCAGTAAAAATGAGTGTACATAAACAAATCGTCCGATTTGTAAATGAATATTTATTTTGTTTATTACATTTTAAAAATTATATTTTTAACAATAAAATATTATATTTTAACACATGAATATTTTATTTTCAATTTCACATTACAATTAATTTTCACCACACAATAAAATCAAACAAGTCGTCCATGGTCTGTGGACGACGGGTGTCGGGTGCTGCTAAGCACCGTCTGCATCCTAGTATATATTTTAACTAGAAAATAAAATTAAAGTGAGAAGTTCTCACCTTGGGTTTCCACTCCGTCAATCTTTATGGGACGGTTTGGATCCTGTTTTGATTTCAGTCCGTTCCGTCACCTTCTGTTTCACGTGGTATCTATATTAAAAATCATATTTTTAAACATTGATGTTTATAAATAAAAATCACATTTTTATTCCGCTATTCCTATGATAAAAATCACATTTTTTATCATATCGTTATATATATAAAAATCACCACCTCATGTATAAAGATCTCACCTTTATATTCATAAAAATCTCTACTTTTCGTTATAAAAAATCTAATCTTTACATGAATAAAAATCTAATCTTTACATTTGTTATATATATATATATATATATATATATATAGAAATCAAATCTTTATACTCCCTTCATATGAATAAAAATCATATTTTTATCAAAGCAAAATTCCTATTTTTATTTGCTACTTTATTACTAAAAATCATAATTTTATATAATTAAAATTTATATCTTTTTATTATCAAAAATCAAATCTTTATATTTTTAAAAACCATATCATTTTATTTCTATGTTGTTCACATAAAAATCATATGTTTATATCACTTTATATATAATAAAAATCATGTATTCATTTTTTTTAAAATCATGTCATATATTTATAAAAATAAGGTTTTTAATGACTTAACTGCATGAAAAAAAATTTACAAGCAAATCTATAAACTTACATAGAATTTTTGGGCTAGGGGATGGCGCGGCTCGAGGGGGTTGCTCTGTGGCACGCGGTGGCGGTGGGGTGACGTTGGCGGTCCAGAGGAGATAGCGGTTTCGGTTAGCGGGTGGAGGAGTGAGTGTTTGGAAGAAACTGGGCTATGGATTTCACGATGAGGAGGGAAGGGAGGAAGAGGAGAGAGGGGGAGGCCGAAGATGAGGAGGGGGTGCCGGATGTGGGGCATGCTCAGGCGGCGGTCGCGACGGTGCAAAAGGGCCAGGCGACGTGGTCAACGCGGAATTGGGGGATCGGGTTTTTTTATTTGAAAATGATGTTCTGATTTGGCAAAGGGAATAGGGGAGAGGGGGTATGTGTAATTAAATATATTTATTTATTTTATTATTTTAAAACCCTAAAATGTTGGTTTTTATTCGAACTCCAATCAAGCCCCAACGACTGTCGCCCCTAGCTAATTGCCCTCATTTCGAACACAATGAGATATGTCTGATAAGCCAATTCGACTGTTACGATCAGTTTTCGATAAATTTATAATATAAATCATTATATATTCAATTCAAACGTACATTTTAGTTTACCGGGGCCACATACGGACTCCTAAAATTCCAGAAAAATAAATCTGGCTATGTTTTTAACGATACGGTCCTAACAAAACTAATTTCGTCGAATTTGGAGACCGTTTGAAAAATGGTCATTTTTCAGTTGATTAAATTCAAACTGAAATTGCCAAACACGTTTAAATTCACCATGCTCACATATTGGTTCCAAAAATTATGAAAATTGGAATCCAGCAATAATTTAACATTCCGGATCCACCAAAAGTGGCCTTGTAGTAACCCGCATTTTTAGCTGCCGAGTAATTAAATTATTTAATTATTTAAATATCGTTTTGGCGATATCGACGACCTGAATTAAATAAAAATGATTATTTAATTAATTTAAATAATAGGATAAAATATATTTATTTCTGAATTAGTTAGAAATAGTGGAATTGACAATATTGTGTAAACTGGACAGTTGAAAATATATAATTCAGTTATATTGAATTATATTGACGAATATATTTATATAAGCCAATTGAATTTATAATTTATAATATAATTAAAATAGAGCTCGAAATGGCGCTGCAGTTCGCTATTTGGCGATTTGAACTTCAACTGAATGTACATGATTCGTTTTAAGACGGATTTCTGTGAAACAAGAAACGTGTGGAGCTGGTGGAGTATATCTTTCTAGTGGAAGAGAAAAATCGGGATTTCGTCGTGTAGATTTTGATTCACGTCCAAATCAAATTTTAGAAAAGTCGCTATGGATTTCCTTTATAATTTGCGACGCTTTATAAATGTTATAAATCGATTTTTCGATACGAACTGAATATCGATCAAATCAGAATCCTGGAAATCAAGTTATAAATTCTGGCAGGATATTCTGGAGCCGTACGACATCATCTGTGGATATATATACGAGAATATTAATTTATTAATATTAAATTTATTAATATTTAAATATATTTATATATTTAAAAGGTCAGTTCAGCGCTTGAAAATTAGCCAGTTTTTCATACGACCTCTGTTTTCGACGAAACTAATTTTGTTGGATCCGCAATGTCAAATAGTTGTTAGATTTCCAGTTTCGTGATTTTTAGAGTCAGTATGTGGCCGTACGGATTTTTAGAGTGAGAAACAGTCAGTATTTGGACAGTTAAAAATACGCTGTGTGAGCATACGGAGTCGGAATTCGACGAAACCAGTTTCGTTGGGACCGTAATGTCGAACTCTAGCTGCATGTCCAGTTTCGTAATTTTTGGGTATTGTATGTGACCATGGAAATTTTTAAAGACGGATATGAACAGCGTTGGATTAAAATTGAATATATAAATTCAATATAAAAATTTCTATATAAACACCTCAAAAATCTCTTAACCTAATTTCATTTTCATTTGGTCAACAGGGCATTTTTTTCCGCCGATGTTCTTCAAGAAGGAAACGTGAGGAACTTCTCTTTCAAAAATCCACAACAACTTAAATAAAAATCTATAAATCGCAACTCAATGATATTCAAGATCTAGGAGGGATTCTCTTCATTCTAGTATGCTCCAATGTGAGTTCGACGTCAGTTCAGGTGCTTCAGTTTTTGAAGCCGAGTCCTAGGGTTGATTAATACTCGGATTTAAGGCATCGATTCTGACAGTTGATACTAGAATTGGGTTTAGCAAAGTATACCGCACCTACTTGCGGAAATTTGGAGGGATCGACGACTATTTCTGTCGATGTCCTGTAGCTGAGCTCGACGTTCGCGATTTCATTTTGGGCATCGGATTGGATTTCGTGGTGCTGAAGAGGAAGAGGCTTGGATGAGGTGATGAACGGTGGGTTTGGTTTTTGAATTCGGTGAAGGACGAGGGAGCCATCGGTGGTTGAAGTATGGAAATGGCAGCAAGCGAGGTGTTTAAACATCGGGGAAGAAGCTGTAGAAGCGGGTCTGGGCTGAGGGGTTTATGGGCCGGATGGGGTTCAAGAGGTGAAGGCCCATTTGTTTTAAAACCCAAGTTTTTATTTATTTTGTTGTGTGTGAACTTCGAAGTTGAATAACTTCGTCATACGATGTCAGAACTGGGCGAAACAAGATCCATTAGGATCGTATGGACGGGAGCAACACAATGAGACTGGCCGGGAGTGAATCCGAGCTCGTTACAATTTATGGCGAAATAAATTGTTCAACTGAACCAATGAACGCAAACCGATATTTTTCGGTTAACGCGCAACTGTGAGTAAAAACTCACTAACTCTCCTCAATTTATATTTTTTAATATAAATTGTATTTTATTTCTGTATTTGACTGCTAGTTATGTACTGTTAATTTGGACTGTTAAGTTGTGTTGTTAAATTGGACTGTAGATTGGACTGTTAAATAATTGATTTAAAACAGTATGGATATATATATATCTATATATATATATATCGTTATTAAACGGTGATTTTGTTATCAGTGTATTTCATTAGAAATGCAAGTGATGTTATATACGTTGTTTAACATCGGTGGATGCAGGGAAACAGGTTGGAGGAATCCGACTGGATTCCTCAACATTTATTTTACTGTTATTTGTATATTGTGATATATACTGTGATATATAATCTGTTGTTGATTGTATACGTTTGGATGATATTGATCATTGACAGTTGGATGTTTAAAAACAATAGAAAACACTGAAAATGTAGAAAAGGGGATTTTCAATATTTATATTGAAAATGAATCTATTTATAAAATCGAAGGATTTTATAAAAGGATATTTATTTAGAAATAAATAAATAAAATAAAGGAATGTTTATTTAGATTAAATAAATAGAATAAAGGATATTTAATTAGGGATTAAATAATTAGAGTTATAAAGGAAAATCTATTTAGGAAAATAAATAGATTATACAAAAGGACATCTATTTAGGAAATAAATAGAAGTTAAAATAAATAGAGATAAAAGAAAAGTTAGTTAGTCGGATATAAATATTCGAATCAAGTTAGTTAAGTGGTCAAACCAAGCTAGTCGAACCAAACTAGTCAAGCTAGTCGAACCAATCGAGCCCAAATGGTCGAGTCGAAGCAACCGAGTCGAAATGGTCGAGTCGAACCAATCGAGTCAAGATGGTCGAGTCGAACCAATCGAGTCAAGCTGGTCAAGTTAGTCGAGCTTGGTCAGTCGAGTCGAGTAAATCAAACTTAGTTAATTGAAAGGAGTTTATCGATTTAGTTAATCGATAGGAGTTAATTGATTTAGTCAATCGAGATGAGTTAATCGGTTTTAATGAATCGAGAGGAGTTAGTCGAATATGGTATTCGAACCAAATGGTCAAACCAAGTGGTCGAACCAAGTAGTCAAGCCCAGTGGTCAAACCAAATGGGTCAGGTTAGTCAAACCTGGTCGGTCGAACCAAGTTAGTCGAGTTAGCCGAATAGGGTTAGTCAAATAGAATTAATCGATTAGGGTTAAACCATAGAACTAATCGATTAGAGTTAAACCAATAGAGTTAGTCAAGCCTAGTTAATCGAATTGAATTGGTCGAACCAAGTAAGCCGAGTCAAGTTAGTCGAGCCTAGTAAATCGAATCAAATTGGTCGAACCAAGTAAGTCGAGTCAAGTTAAGTTAGTCGAGTTAAGTTCGTCGAGTTAAATAAATCGATGTTAGTTTCATCGAAAGGAGTTATCGATGTTAGTTTCATCGAAAGGAGTTATCGATTATAGTTTAATCGAAGTGAGATTTTCAAATATGAGATATTTGAAAAAGAAGAGTTATCGAATATTAGTTATTCAAAGAGAGATTATCGAATATCGTTTATTCGAGAAGTAGTTAATCGAATATAGGTTATTCGAAGAAGAGTTAATCAAATAGAGATTTCTCGAAGAGAGTTAATCGACAAATTCGATTATATCAAATTCGGGAAAGTACTTATACTTTCCAGTGTCTAAATAGAGATTTATTTATTTATAAATAAATAAGTGTTAGGTTAATTATTCACTAATAAGAATAGAAGTTATAATTAAAGTTAGATAATTCGAAAGTAGGGATTATAACGTTATCGTTATAACCAATGTTTTAAATATAGAAGTGGACTAGTAAAATTGAATCCGAGAAAGGCGTAAAGAAGTTGTTAAAGATTAAAAGATAAACTTTGACCATTTCGAAGTTATAACGTTGTTCAGTTAAGGTCTGAGAGGTAATTATACCCCAACTTGAGTGACTTCCTTCTTAACTAAGAAATGGTAAGGTTTGATCGTAAAGGAGTTTTGGAAATGTTTTCCAAACGAGAATCAGAAATGTTTTCTGATAAAAGAAAATAAGAATTTAGAATATAGGGAAACAGGAGATAAGTAAATAAATGAACTAAAGAAAGTAATGTTAAATGATGTTTGTTCGATATAATTTCCATCTGGGAATAATATCGTTGTTTGCACACTTGTTTTTCTTTGATAGTTAACTAACAGACTATCGAAGTTTTGACCATTTTAACGTTGTTAATATGGAGAGACCGGTTGGATTTTTATCCAAAGAACCACTCTGTATTGGCATAAGCGTCGCGAATCATATATGCCAAAGATAATTGAAGACGGAGTAAAATGCAAGGGCTATCCTGTTTACAGAATAGTGCCTTCGGTTTGTCCAGTCCCAGGACAACTTGTATGGTCGAAGGTCTGACAGAGTATATCCAATGGATCGCGTAAGTTGATCTGTTCAAACGTATTCACGTTTGGTGGCGGAGGAATTCGTTTCTCTAAGCTGTATACCCGTGTTATTTTTGGATAAGTCAATTTGTGATTTGGGCGGGTATGACGATGTGACGTTCTAAGTGAATGAGGATGACTTTTATGAATGAATGTCTAACAGAGTATTTCTAGAAGGGTCACGTACATTGATTTCTTCAACCGTACCAAGAGTGGAAGCGGAGAAGGAAACTTCTTTTAGCTGACACGTAATGTATTGTTGTAGACGTCAATTAGTGATTTTCGATGGATCTGACAATGTGGCATTCGAAGTAAATCTATTGTGATGATAAAGCGTAGCTTCTAGCCTCACATCCGGTAGATGACAGAAATCGGGCAGGTAGCATGGCTAAGTCAGTCGCACCGAAGTAGGGTGTATAATCACCTATCTAGAGAATATTCATTTGTTTCTTAAATCTATCAATGTTGTCCCATATAAATATACGGGAACGGTTGCTGATCCCAACCGTTGGTGATGTACATTCGATACACTCAAGCGAAATGAGTGGTCGGTCATGTGTGGCTGAGTTGCAAGATGTTCTTGTTGAACTCCAGTGTATCGTTCCTAGAGTACACTGATCGGAAGGTGGTTCCATACCTTGTCATAGTTGGAAATCCAATCATCCAATACGTGCTTGCGATTTTGATT
Organism: Allium sativum; assembly: GCA_030737875.1. NCBI lineage: Eukaryota > Viridiplantae > Streptophyta > Magnoliopsida > Asparagales > Amaryllidaceae > Allium > Allium sativum. Next base: position 721,025,149 of record CM060920.1, read on the forward strand.
ATATACTATATATGTAGTAACGTGAGATGCAAGCGTTTCTGCTAGATTGATATTTATTTGTACTTAGACATTATTATAATATCAGAATGATATTGCTTTGAAAAGTTATTTGGATCCTCATAAGGGAAAAACTCGTTCCGTATTCACGGCGTGGTCTTATGAGATATCATATACCTGTTTTAAATGATTTGAGTTTACTCATACCAGTCCAATGACTGACCCGGAGTTTATTTGTTTTGTTTTCCCTAAACTCTTGGGTGCCTAAATTTGTACGGGCAGTCAAGTAGTCGGGATTTGCAGATACATTGAAGAGCTGGAGCAGGAGGCTTCAGGATCATATAGCTATAATTATTTCCGCTGTGTTGTAAGTGCTGTACTCTGATAAGTGCTATTGTATACATATACTGATGTTATTTCAAAGATATGTTATGTTATATTTTATTCGTTCCGCTGTGAGATTCGTGTTTACTCTGATGATGATGTTCTTCTTCTTCTATTCTATAAGTTCTATCTTATCTATTCTCACCTTCTAATTTCTTTCATTAATTACCGGGATTTTTCGATGTTTTGGTTATCGACGTCGAGCTTACGTCGATAACCAAAGTCGCCGAAAATCCGGGTTACTACAGTTGGTATCAGAGCATTGGTTTAGTTATTACCTTGGCTCTGTGGCGTGATTCAGTACAGATGGGATTAGAAATATCCTAGACTGAGTTTGAGTGTATATATACGAGTGCGTATTTGTTAGTTAATATAAAGTGATTTATATTGTGGAGATTTATTGGTTGAGTTGTTTGTGAATTCTGGTCGATCGGTTTGATCCACTGTATCGATTGGGGTTACTAAACACTCGAATACGATGAACCGTCATGGTATGTTTTGAAAGAGGGTAAATGGAATAATTTCACTCGAATATATTTGATATAGTATATTGGTTGTGTTGGTTGTTATTATAATCGAGTAAGATTATAAAAAGGTAAAATGATTATAAATGACTAATCAGAATTCATATAAGTAAAGTATATGAAATAAAATGAAGAAAAATCTGAATTTAAATCAGATTGGAATTAAAATAAGGAAATTTTAAGTTCCTGGGAGATTTTGAAAATGTTTTTCAATCTGAAAATGATATAGTATTGAACCCACTTGTTCGCTGGAAAATAAACTCCGATGGTGCATCATCGGTGTTCATTTTCGAGTTTGTAAGTGACGGATTACTAGCAAAGGCTTCGTTTTTGAATTGTTTTGAGAAAACAAGTGGTTTAGAAATTCAAATGTTTTGAATTGGTGTTATGATTTCAAATTGATTTGAAATGAACTCAGGAATTTAAAATTTTGGACTTAAAATTTAACTAATGAAGTTAAATAGATTGAGATGGTATAAATAAATAAATTTAAATTTAACTTGAACTAAGTTGAATAAGACAGATTTGATTGGAAAATAATCTGGAATGGAATTTCATTGATGAGTTAAGAATTTGAAATTGATATTGGAGTTTGAATGGAATTTGGTTTAATATAACCGAATGATTGGATTTGAGAATAAATCGATTTGAGTTGATTGGAATGGCATCGGTATATGTTGAAGTGATAACAGATGGAAGTGATAGAATTGATATTCCCGACAAAAAGGTACCAGTTTATATTATTTATGGATGAGATTTATGAGCCGAATTGGCAAGCCGCTTGGCTGTTTGATTTTCTTTTGGGTTAAAGAAGGCCCAAAGAGGCGAGTTGGAGTTTGAGATATTGGCCAGTACAAAGGAGGTGCTGGCAAAAATTTTCGAAAAGATAAGGTGTTAGAAAATTTTCAGAATTTTTGAAAATTTAGTTAGTCGGAATAAATTAATATTTTAGTCGATATTAATTGGTTCAGTTGAAACCGGAGACAAGAGGTAAACAGATAAATTTTTACCCAGAAGATAGGGTCATCCCCTAGCTTAGCAATTTCGAGGACGAAATTTTATTAAGGGGGGAAGATTGTAGTAACCCGCATTTTTAGCTGCCGAGTAATTAAATTATTTAATTATTTAAATATCGTTTTGGCGATATCGACGACCTGAATTAAATAAAAATGATTATTTAATTAATTTAAATAATAGGATAAAATATATTTATTTCTGAATTAGTCAGAAATAGTGGAATTGACAATATTGTGTAAACTGGACAGTTGAAAATATATAATTCAGTTATATTGAATTATATTGACGAATATATTTATATAAGCCAATTGAATTTATAATTTATAATATAATTAAAATAGAGCTCGAAATGGCGCTGCAGTTCGCTATTTGGCGATTTGAACTTCAACTGAATGTACATGATTCGTTTTAAGCCGGATTTCTGTGAAACAAGAAACGTGTGGAGCTGGTGGAGTATATCTTTCTAGTGGAAGAGAAAAATCGGGATTTCGTCGTGTAGATTTTGATTCACGTCCAAATCAAATTTTAGAAAAGTCGCTATGGATTTCCTTTATAATTTGCGACGCTTTATAAACGTTATAAATCGATTTTTCGATACGAACTGAATATCGATCAAATCAGAATCCTGGAAATCAAGTTATAAATTCTGGCCGGATATTCTGGAGCCGTACGACATCATCTATGGATATATATACGAGAATATTAATTTATTAATATTAAATTTAATAATATTTAAATATATTTATATATTTAAAAGGTCAGTTCAGCGCTTGAAAAATAGCCAGTTTTTCATACGACCTCCGTTTTCGACGAAACTAATTTTGTTGGATCCGCAATGTCAAATAGTTGTTAGATTTCCAGTTTCGTGATTTTTAGAGTCAGTATGTGGCCGTACGGATTTTTAGAGTGAGAAACAGTCAGTATTTGGACAGTTAAAAATACGCTGTGTGAGCATACGGAGTCGGAATTCGACGAAACCAGTTTCGTTGGGACCGTAATGTCGAACTCTAGCTGCATGTCCAGTTTCGTAATTTTTGGGTATTGTATGTGACCATGGAAATTTTTAAAGACGGATATGAACAGCGTTGGATTAAAATTGAATATAAAAATTTCTATATAAACACCTCAAAAATCTCTTAATCTAATTTCATTTTCATTTGGTCAACAGGGCATTTTTTTCCGCCGATGTTCTTCAAGAAGAAAACGTGAGGAACTTCTCTTTCAAAAATCCACAACAACTTAAATAAAAATCTATAAATCGCAACTCAATGATATTCAAGATCTAGGAGGGATTCTCTTCATTCTAGTATGCTCCAATGTGAGTTCGACGTCAGTTCAGGTGCTTCAGTTTTTGAAGCCGAGTCCTAGGGTTGATTAATACTCGGATTTAAGGCATCGATTCAGACAGTTGATACTGGAATTGGGTTTAGCAAAGTATACCGCACCTACTTGCGGAAATTTGGAGGGATCGACGACTATTTCTGTCGATGTCCTGTAGCTGAGCTCGACGTTCGCGATTTCATTTTGGGCATCGGATTGGATTTCGTGGTGCTGAGGAGGAAGAGGCTTGGATGAGGTGATGAACGGTGGGTTTGGTTTTCGAATTCGGTGAAGGACGAGGGAACCATCGGTGGTTGAAGTATGGAAATGGCAGCAGGTGAGGTGTTTAAACATCGGGGAAGAAGCTGTAGAAGCGGGTCTGGGCTGAGGGGTTTATGGGCCGGATGGGGTTCAAGAGGTGAAGGCCCATTTGTTTTAAAACCCAAGTTTTTATTTATTTTGTTGTGTGTGAACTTCGAAGTTGAATAACTTCGTCATACGATGTCAGAACTAGGCGAAACAAGATCCATTAGGATCGTATGGACGGGAGCAAAACAATGAGACTGGCCGGGAGTGAATCCGAGCTCGTTACAATTTATGGCGAAATAAATTGTTCGACTGAACCAATGAACGCAAACCGATATTTTTCGGTTAATGCGCAACTGTGAGTAAAAACTCACTAACTCTCCTCAATTTATATTTTTAATATAAATTGTATTTTATTTCTGTATTTGACTGCTAGTTATGTACTGTTAATTTGGACTGTTAAGTTGTGTTGTTAAATTGGACTGTAGATTGGACTGTTAAATAATTGATTGAAAACAGTATGGATATATATATATATATATATATATATATATATCTACATATATATATATATATATCGTTATTAAACGGTGATTTTGTTATCAGTGTATTTCATTAGAAATGCAAGTGATGTTATATACGTTGTTTAACATCGGTGGATGCAGGGAAACAGGTTGGAGGAATCCGACTGGATTCCTCAACATTTATTTTACTGTTATTTGTATATTGTGATATATACTGTGATATATAATCTGTTGTTGATTGTATACGTTTGGATGATATTGATCATTGACAGTTGGATGTTTAAAAACAATAGAAAACACTGAAAATGTAGAAAAGGGGATTTTCAATATTTATATTGAAAATGAATCTATTTATAAAATCGAAGGATTTTATAAAAGGATATTTATTTAGAAATAAATAAATAAAATAAAGGAATGTTTATTTAGATTAAATAAATAGAATAAAGGATATTTAATTAGGGATTAAATAATTAGAGTTATAAAGGAAAATCTATTTAGGAAAATAAATAGATTATACAAATGGACATCTATTTAGGAAATAAATAGAAGTTAAAATAAATAGAAATAAAAGAAAAGTTAGTTAGTCGGATATAAATATTCGAATCAAGTTAGTTAAGTGGTCAAACCAAGCTAGTCGAACCAAACTAGTCAAACTAGTCGAACCAATCGAGCCCAAATGGTCGAGTCGAAGCAACCGAGTCGAAATGGTCGAGTCGAACCAATCGAGTCAAGATGGTCGAGTCGAACCAATCGAGTCAAGCTAGTCAAGTTAGTCGAGCTTGGTCAGTCGAGTCGAGTAAATCAAACTTAGTTAATCGAAAGGAGTTTATCGATTTAGTTAATCGATAGGAGTTAATTGATTTAGTCAATCGAGATGAGTTAATCGGTTTTAATGAATCGAGAGGAGTTAGTCGAATATGGTATTCGAACCAAATGGTCAAACCAAGTGGTCGAACCAAGTAGTCAAGCCCAGTGGTCAAACCAAATGGGTCAGGTTAGTCAAACCTGGTCGGTCGAACCAAGTTAGTCGAGTTAGCCGAATAGGGTTAGTCAAATAGAATTAATCGATTAGGGTTAAACCATAGAACTAATCGATTAGAGTTAAACCAATAGAGTTAGTCAAGCCTAGTTAATCGAATCGAATTGGTCGAACCAAGTAAGCCGAGTCAAGTTAGTCGAGCCTAGTAAATCGAATCAAATTGGTCGAACCAAGTAAGTCGAGTCAAGTTAAGTTAGTCGAGTTATGTTCGTCGAGTTAAATAAATCGATGTTAGTTTCATCGAAAGGAGTTATCGATGTTAGTTTCATCGAAAGGAGTTATCGATTATAGTTTAATCGAAGTGAGATTTTCAAATATGAGATATTTGAAAAAGAAGAGTTATCGAATATTAGTTATTCAAAGAGAGATTATCGAATATCGTTTATTCGAGAAGGAGTTAATCGAATATAGGTTATTCGAAGAAGAGTTAATCAAATAGAGATTTCTCGAAGAGAGTTAATCGACAAATTCGATTATATCAAATTCGGGAAAGTACTTATACTTTCCAGTGTCTAAATAGAGATTTATTTATTTATAAATAAATAAGTGTTAGGTTAATTATTCACTAATAAGAATAGAAGTTATAATTAAAGTTAGATAATTCGAAAGTAGGGATTATAACGTTATCGTTATAACCAATGTTTTAAATATAGAAGTGGACTAGTAAAATTGAATCCGAGAAAGGCGTAAAGAAGTTGTTAAAGATTAAAAGATAAACTTTGACCATTTCGAAGTTATAACGTTGTTCAGTTAAGGTCTGAGAGGTAATTATACCCCAACTTGAGTGACTTCCTTCTTAACTAAGAAATGGTAAGGTTTGATCGTAAAGGAGTTTTGGAAATGTTTTCCAAACGAGAATCAGAAATGTTTTCTGATAAAAGAAAATAAGAATTTAGAATATAGGGAAACAGGAGATAAGTAAATAAATGAACTAAAGAAAGTAATGTTAAATGATGTTTGTTCGATATAATTTCCATCTGGGAATAATATCGTTGTTTGCACACTTGTTTTTCTTTGATAGTTAACTCACAGACTATCGAAGTTTTGACCATTTTAACGTTGTTAATATGGAGAGACCGGTTGGATTTTTATCCAAAGAACCACTCTGTATTGGCATAAGCGTCGCGAATCATATATGCCAAAGATAATTGAAGACGGAGTAAAATGCAAGGGCTATCCTGTTTACAGAATAGTGCCTTCGGTTTGTCCAGTCCCAGGACAAGTTGTATGGTCGAAGGTCTGACAGAGTATATCCAATGGATCGCGTAAGTTGATCTGTTCAAACGTATTCACTTTTGGTGGCGGAGGAATTCGTTTCTCTAAGCTGTATACCCGTGTTATTTTTGGATAAGTCAATTTGTGATTTGGGCGGGTATGACGATATGACGTTCTAAGTGAATGAGGATGACTTGTATGAATGAATGTCTAACAGAGTATTTCTAGAAGGGTCACGTACATTGATTTCTTCAACCGTACCAAGAGTGGAAGCGGAGAAGGAAACTTCTTTTAGCTGACACGTAATGTATTGTTGTAGACGTCAATTAGTGATTTTCGATGGATCTGACAATGTGGCATTCGAAGTAAATCTATTGTGATGATAAAGCGTAGCTTCTAGCCTCACATCCGGTAAATGACAGAAATCGGGTAGGCAGCATGGCTAAGTCGGTCGCACCGAAGTAGGGTGTATAATCACCTATCTAGAGAATATTCATTTGTTTCTTAAATCTATCAATGTTGTCCCATATATATATACGGGAACGGTTGTTGATCCCAACCGTTGGTGATGTACATTCGATACACTCAAGCGAAATGAGTGGTCGGTCATGTGTAGCTGAGTTGCAAGATGTTCTTGTTGAACTCCAGTGTATCGTTCCTAGAGTACACTGATCGGAAGGTGGTTCCATACCTTGTCATAGTTGGAAATCCAATCATCCAATACGTGCTTGCGATTTTGATTATATACTATATATGTAGTAACGTGAGATGCAAGCGTTTCTGCTAGATTGATATTTATTTGTACTTAGACATTATTATAATATCAGAATGATATTGCTTTGAAAAGTTATTTGGATCCTCATAAGGGAAAAACTCGTTCCGTATTCACGGCGTGGTCTTATGAGATATCATATACCTATTTTAAATGATTTGAGTTTACTCATACCAGTCCCATGACTGACCCGGAGTTTATTTGTTTTGTTTTCCCTAAACTCTTGGGTGCCTAAATTTGTACGGGCAGTCAAGTAGTCGGGATTTGCAGATACATTGAAGAACTGGAGCAGGAGGCTTCAGGATCATATAGCTATAATTATTTCCGCTGTGTTGTAAGTGCTGTACTCTGATAAGTGCTATTGTATACATATACTGATGTTATTTCAAAGATATGTTATGTTATATTTTATTCGTTCCGCTGTGAGATTCGTGTTTACTCTGATGATGATGTTCTTCTTCTTCTATTCTATAAGTTCTATCTTATCTATTCTCACCTTCTAATTTCTTTCATTAATTACCGAGATTTTTCGATGTTTTGGTTATCGACGTCGAGCTTACGTCGATAACCAAAGTCGCCGAAAATCCGGGTTACTACAGGCCTCGTCGAAAAACGGAGGTCATTTGCAAAATCGCCATTTTTAAGGGTTATATTTCCATAGCGACTATTCTGAATCTTCAACTGGGCATAACTTTTTATTCCCGCTATGAAATTTCAATTTTTCGGATTCGTTGGAAAGATATTTTTGAAAAAATCCAAATATTTTTGGTTTCACTAAAATCCGGTTTGTTTTGAATCCTGTACATTCATTTGAAATTTGAAATCGAATTTTCAAACTACCGCGCCATTTCCAATTCCTTTTATAATTAAAATAAATATTTATGTTCTAACTTCAATTTAAATAAATTTATACGTTTTAATTCTATTAAAAATAAATTTCTAGTCGTTATTATTTAAAATAAATCATTTTAAATATTCAAAATTCATTAAAATCGCCAAAATAAAAATTTTAAATTAGTTCTGATTTTCCGGGTTGTTACAATCTCCCCCACTTAAAATCTTTTTGTCCCGGAAAAGGAACGGAGCTGAAATTTGTTTAACTGATCAACTCAACTTTCGGTTTGGCTTTCATTCTTCAACTTCTCAGTTTCTAAGAATTTCTAATTTTTCAAAGATTTGGCTAGCACCCTAAATTTTCGTAAAATTTCGCCATAACCTCCTTTGTACGGGGAGCATCAGGAAAATCCCCAAACCACCACACAGGAACTCTCATCTCAAAAAGAAAAAGAAAAGGCCATGCGGCTAGCCAATCGGCTCATAAAATCATCCAAACCTAATAAATTAGTGAATATGTATCTATTTATCGGACATACAATTTTATTCCTCTTCTCTAGCCTCCTTGCTATGACCTGTTCAATGTATATGCATGCAATCACAAACAATTTTCAAGTCAGTTCGATATTTTGATTCGATTCGGCTTATATTTACCTTTATTGGTTTGATCAATCCAATATATTTATTAATCAAACTAATAATCATTCAGTACAACTAGCAATCAATTAGTTGATTAAATTTTCAAAGTCATAATTTTGGTATATATATACAAAATCATGTTTTTGATGCCAATTCACAACAATTAACCCTATCTAGTTTTGGTTCTCACACCAATCAATTGGAAATATATAGAAATCCCACTTTCGAAACTCGAAAATAAATACTGGCGATGGTGCACCATCACCAGAATTATCCCTGGGCGACTAGAGTGTGACTCTGTATCTACCCAGTATATTCAAACTTCGAATACACGTTTGCAGGGCGCATATGCAAAATCTTTATATACTCGATTGTCCAAAATCAATATAAAAATAATATTCAAATACGTATAATATAGTATAAATTTTCTGAACAAAATTTGTTTTTACTTTTATTTTGAAAATAACACTCTTCCGACTCATTCTAGGATACTACTGATCCCATCTCTAACGAGTCATCCTCATTGGATATTACTAATCCAATCTCTGATGAATTCTTTTGTCCGGTCCTACTATGTCTTGTTCTCGAGCTCTGTAAACCAAAGCTCTGATACCAAACTGACACGACCCAAACTTCCCTGTGAAGGAAAACCCGGATTGAGTTGAGAACACGACAAATCAGAACACAAACAGAAGAACATTTCATTGCTTATTACAACAATTTACACCAGAGTACAAGAACATACAGAGTATGAATAATTTACATATTGTAAAATATCAGAGATTAAAATGCATTACATAGCAGTGGAAAATAATACAAAACACAAATGAAAGAGATAAACGGATATAGAGCTTTACGAATATCGTTCCAGCTGTAAATCAGGATCGTGTGAATATAAATCTGCAAAACCAAAACTACTAGCTGCATGTGTGGAAAATAGGGGCACCCAGAGTTTAGGTTAAAACAATAAACTCCAGGTTAGTCATGTGACTGGTGTGAGAACTAAAACAGTTATTAAATTTTTACTTTAAAAATAGAGTGAATCAAGGGACCACGCCGTATAAAACGGAACGAGATTCCTCCCAAGAATACTTGTGCATAAAACAAACAGCGCAATGCTTTTTGAAAAAATAAGGCTATTATAAAACCCAGGACCCATCACACAATGCAACGCAAGCCAGAGGATAGGTTTTCCCTTATAATAACCAAACATGCTTGGTATGTTTAAAACAAATCATTTTGATACTATTATAAGTGCGTAGTGTATAAAACAACTTCAAATATAAATGTTTCAATCATAGGCGGCACGGGTACCATCTATCATGTCGCCAATACTAGGCTCTACAATTAAAACCAAAATGTCACGTATTGGAAATTGGATTTCCGTCATGAGTCGAGGCAACGGATATACTCCTCGCCAGCTTCGAGACACTCTAGCAAATGCCTTAGTATCTCCCGCGGTAGACCCTTGGATCCTCCAAGGCCGGTCCACACTTACGTTAGTGGATTAGTATTCCTGAACACACGTTTCCTGGTCCTACGAGACCTATATCCATCGGCTCCGAAGAGACCAATATATCTGAGGCGCCTCGCATTCCAACCCACAAAGGAATAAATAATATAAATGTCAGGGCTTGTAAAACCATGACCCTACCCATAGCTAGAAAGAAACGTCATGTCCTCCTTGGGTCCCTTATCCCGTTTTTAACTCATAGCGAGGTGTGAGGCTCGCGAATTAATGATATACACAAAGCTATGTCATTTAAGGCCGTGCTTTGATCATCAACCACAAGACTCTTCTTTTCTATAGAAGCCTTGATCATTTGCCACTCAGGCAATTCACGCCATGCGACTGATGTCTATCGATATATAACCTCTGAGCTTGTACGTCTCAGAGAAGGGCGTTAAGCAAGAGAATAAATCCTCCACCGCCAAATTGATATATATTTAATAGAGATCAATCAACATAGAATAAAATCCAATGTCAGACACACAGTCCATTTACAAGTTCGTTCTGGGTCTGAACCAAACCGGAGGCACCTTATTCCTCGTCCCGTATGTCCAATACAGGAGAGAGGCCCTCGCATATTCGGTTGATCTCCAAGTACGTCTGGACGATCACCACTTATTACCTTGTCTTGGGTGTACAGCTCAATCAAGACATCTGTAATCATCCAAATGATGTGAAGACCTCTAGTCTTCAACCATCGTCTTCATCGTCGACTTATCGTCGATCAGTTATTCAGAATGGGTATAAACCCGACCTTTTCGAATAACTCATGTATGTAATAAACAAGTGCTATAAAAACACAACATACGCCTCATTCCAATCCAGAGTATTCTTTTATTCAAATATTCACATCATTAGGGAATAGGTTCCCATTAATTTTGTCAAAGATAAATTCTTTTAAATTTATTCTTAATCTTCCTTTGTATATCAAACCATATTAAGGTTTTCCAAACTAGTCGGGATTAGCGAGCTACACCGAAGTAATCATTTGTTTTATTTCCCAATCCCAACCTATTCATCCCATGGAGCAAAACTGTTAATACTCCATATCCAACACCACGGTGTTATCGGTAAATATTAATTACCATTTCACGTTCAAATCTAGTTAAAGATTTAACTATCACTGGGAGCAAAACTGGTGATACTCCATTCTCGATCATTTCCCAACTTTGATAATTTAAATTATCCATTCACATTTCAATCTAATTAAAGATTCATTAAAGCTCCACCTAGTTTTAATCTTCCCAAAAATCAATATTAATGATTATTTATCTTTGGAAACACAAACATGTTGCATCAACAATATACATCGTAGTATTGATTTCTGCCGATATATAACCTCTAAGCTCGTACGCCTTAGAGAAGGGTGTTAAGCAAGAGAACAAATTCTCCACCACTAAACAGATGTATATTTAGCAGAGATTAACCATACAGATCGAAGTACAATGTTAGACATGTAATCCTGTCTTTAACTGGGTTAAAGAACCAATGTCATTTAAAACATGGTTCACAATAAACCCAAATCCTCTTCCATAAAAATGGAATCTTCATGGAAAAAAGATCAATATATAATCGATATCAATTTCCATATCCGAATAATAATATAAATGGAATAATGGCTAAGCCTTTTAAATTCCATATATATTACTAGTCTTCCTCCACAGAAGCTCATTTCGATTATTATCAAATCGAATTCCATTCAATTCCAATTTAACATATTAAATTGGAAAACTTTACTTTGGAAAATTTCCGTTAAATCTTAATAAAAAGATTAATAAATTCCAAATCACATTTCACTGTAAATTGGGTTAAAGAACGAATGTCGTTAAAACACAGTTCACAATAAACCCAATTCACTTTCCATTTTCAATTCCAATTAAATGTCAATTAATTGGTAATTCTTCTTTAAATCTTAATTAAAAGATTTATTCTTTTAATTTGGGGTTTTAGAACAGTGTTACTGAAGACCCCATCCCATCCGTCTCTAACCGTAAATTAGTAAGAGAACAATTCCCTAAGTATTAATCCCGAAGGCCGAAACCAACATCAGATCAATACCCAAGAAACCATTCAACTTAGCTAATTTCCAGTTTAGTTTCTAATTTTCTTAACTCCATTGGGTTTAAGAATAGTATTATTAAAGATATCATTCACGAAAAACCCAAAATCTCATTCCGTTGTTAATCGGGTTGAAGAACAGGTGTTATTTAAAACACCGCTTGTAACACCCCATGTCCATTGATGTCACTCACAAAGGGAATGCATCAATGTCCATGATGCGTTATTGTTGTATAGAACGGATAAATTACAAGAAGAAATAAATAAAACAACACAGCGGAAGTTAAAACTTATTTCATAGCATCAAAACTCAAAACGAGTTTACATAAGTAGTCTCCAAAACCATTACATTAGGATCAATAGTCTTTTCCAAAAACTTCAAAGTACATAAAGAAGAAAATACTTAAATAACATAAATGCATAAATCCCCACTGAGCATAAGAAAAGCCATAAAGATGAGAGAGTCCCAAGCGATACATCTACTCTCTTCAAGCAACTGAAAGAAATTGGCACTAAGTTGTAGTATTCCCTCCTTGCAAACCTGAGGGGGGGAAGGAAGAAAAGAGGTGGAAATAAAAGGGGGTCAGACATAAAGTCTGGCGAGTGCGATAACTTTAACAATATAATTATCAAAATAACTAGGCTAAGGCATAAGCTGGAAAATAAGGAAATGACTGTGAACAATTGGGTATGACAAGAAAATAAGACGAACGAAGATAACGTTAAAGGCGACCCTAATCACTATAAGATAATTACTATACTGCACCACTACTAGTCACCCTAAAGGTTGATCCCGCCTACAGAACTTAATACTGCTAATGGTAGTTTCGTGTACCCCTAGCTACCTCCATAGGTGTCGTCTGCCCCTATCTCCACTAGGTGTACCCACTACCCCCATTCGATCGGCTCCCTAACTCGTAGATACCCGTGTTGGCCCCACAGTGGGGTGTATCACTCCCCAAAGTGGCAACCCGATACAACCAAAAATGCACGGCTTATATCTACACGATGCAACAATGTCTTACCTACCAGCCCGAGCCCACACACGCATATGAACCTGTTGGACTTGCGTTGCCACCGCTGACCCGTTTTGACCTCTTACAATAAAATCCAGTACGCGTGTCTCGTCCTCGACTTGGGTCGAGCCCACAAAGATACTTAATGGGTTACTAGTTTGAAAAGGGCCCCCATGCATAACACAAGCTTTCCACCTATGCTTGGTCCCCTCGAAGGTTTTTCCCACTTAACCCCATTCTTATTCATGTCTTCTTACATGTTTCAATCTTGGTTAAGTGCATCTAATCATATTTCAAATGCCACCCAAGGCACCCATTAAATTCCACATGCCACCCAAGGCACCCACTTAACCCCCTCATGTCCCACTACATGTTTATCTGGTTAAGTGTTTCTTAATTCATTAAGACCGTAACCTTGTAAAGACCTCCCACATTAGACTGGCATTTGTGGCAGCTGGATTTGTCGGGCAGGTCTGGGCAGTCTTACACCACAAACGAGTCTAACCTCGTGTCTTTACAACTGTTACACATTTAATTTATGCCTAAGACCTCCCACATTAGACTGGCATTTGTGGCTGCTGGATTTGCCGGACGGGTCCGAGCAGTCTTACACCTCAAAAGAGTCTAACCTCGTGTCTTAGGCGATTTATTACATTATTAATTGTCCCTAATTTGAATTAATTTCCCTATTCAAATTGTCAATCAATTACAAATTTAACTATGTCCATATTTAACACCTTAATTATGTCCATCTATTTATGGTATATAAAATTATACCAATTAACATCACATTTAAGGCATTTATGCCAATTCTCAATATTAAATCTTTTAATATTATCCCATTGCCCCACGTTGTACGTTCGTTCGTTTAATGTGAAATATACGTTAGACTTGAATAGTCTAACTTATGGAATAAAGAGAAAACATCACAACATGCATAGAATAAAAACTAGATCTAAACATAAGGGGTGAACTTGCATGTGTGAATAAGGTTTTTCGTCTAAAACTTGCATAGGCCAAAGTCACAAACTTGCATAAACTATGGATGTCATAGATATAATCATAAGGTGTAAACTTGCATAGGCAATAGTCACAGACTTACATTACATGATTCATACTCCAATATATATATATATATATATATATATACTTGCATATGTGATTTATGCAACATAAACTATGGTGTAAACTTGCATCTAATCATGTAAATTAAGATCTACATGTAAACTAGCATATAGAATTTTGTATACTAGCATATAACTCACACATGTCTTAGCCTAAACTTTAGATCCAAGCTTACACATAAAATAGATGTCATGAAACATGTAAGGTGGTATGTGATTCTCATTAACTTGCATATGATTCATATCTAAATTAACATCCAAACTTGCATATAGAATTATCAAGTTAAACTTACATATGATTTAACATATGAATTAGTTCCAACAAACATAACCAAACTAGCATATGAAGCATCATTATGAATTGATTGTACATAAGCCAACAATTAACATAGATTTTCAACATAGATAATAACATCATAACTTTACAACATAGATAATAACATCATCGATTTACAACATAGATAATAACATAACGGTCAATGATTCACAACATAACCATATAACCCAAATCATAACTCAACCTAATTAAATTATTAATTATCTTATTAAAGAAATCAAACTCACAACTCAAAGAAGGTCTTGCGTTCTGAAATCTGAGTTCTGAAATTGATTAATCTTTCCTTTGAAGAAGACAAATTCGTTGTTGTTTAGATTTGAGCTGAATAGAATTGAGTTGATTAGCTTTTCTTTCTCTTAAATGGTGGTGGCTACTCTAGGTTGCAAGGTGACAGCATGGCGGCCATGGTTCTAATTTTTTATTTGATTTTAGGGTTTGAGTCTACATGTGTTTATATAGAATTTAGAATTAATTTAGGCCATCCGATCAACCTAGAAATAAACCACAGCCATTCAGTCAAGATAGGGTGACAAATCAGCCCTAATGACTCAGCCAAGAGTCAGAAAATCGTCATCTTTCAAATCTGCCCGGGGAGGGGGGACAGGTCGACCCCCAAGTCGACCCCTTGGTCGACCTGTATGGGTAGGTTGACCCCCAGGTCGACCTGGCCCCTGGCAGGAATTTTCCCGCCTTGCCCAATCTGAGTCTGAATTTGAATTTTTGAAATCTGTTTGAATTTTTCTGAAACTTCCGATCGCCACAACTTCTTCATACGAAGTCCAATTCACGCAAACTCGGACTCTATCTTAACCAGAATTCCGAGACGAACACAATGGCGTAAGCCGTTTCCCTTAATTCTCACATTTAAAATTAAATATTCTGTAATTCGTTACTTTAGTGTTAGCAGAAATACAGGGTGTTACACCGTTCACGATAAACCCCAAAAACCAATTTCAATCTAATTCAAATTGAATGTTAATTAATTGGTAAACTTCATTAAATCATAATAAAAATATTTATATATTTTCTCCATTGGATTTAAGAACAGTGTTAATGAAGACACCGTTCACGACAAACCCAAAATCCAATTTCAATCTAATTCCAATTAAATGTTAATTAATTGGTAAACTTCATTAAATCTTAATGAAAAGATTCATATCTTTTCTCCACTGGGTTAAAAACAATGTAAATGAAGACACGTTCATGACAAACCCAAAATCCAATTTCATATTAAATACAAGGCTCTGAATAGAAAATATATCGGCTTATATTCAATATCAAATTCTGAAATCAACAAATATCATATTGGAATAACGATATATATATATATATCTTCCAAATTCCTCTACAACATCCGTATAATCACGGAATCCAATATCAAAATATTCCGAAGATAATTTCGCTTCAAATCCCTTCCAAATCATATATTTGAAATTCTGGTTATTTTTAAAACCATTTGAAATCCAATTTATTTATTTAAAAATATTGGATTATAATTCTAGTTCATAACTAGGTCATTTCGATAAAATATATTTTTATCTTTTTATCTTTTCAAATATGGAATTTTTCATCCCAATTCTTTCCAAATCATTTATTATGATTTTACACAAATTATTGATATTTTTAATAATTTTATCAAGGTCCGTACAGTCGATTTCCATAAACGGTCATCGAACTACAGTTACAACGAACTTTTCCAAATTTGATTTGGACATAATTCCAAATCCAACCGTTAGATTTCAAATCTCTTATACTCGTTGGAAACTCTTTTCGATACGAATCCAACGGTTCTGGTTTTAGGAGAATCCGACGGTCGGATCTCCCATAACGTCAATTCGAAGTCAATGGTCGAATTTCGCGAACTGCCGCAGCGCGCCGCGTTCTATTCCGGCCATTTAATATATACAATATATATATTATATATATTTTGTTGATTTTCATTTAAAACGTATTTTATAAATCGTTTTAAATTCGTTTTAAAAATGATTTCAACTTCATATTTAATTTTAAATCAAAATTGAATATTCCTTATCATTAATATATAAATGATAATATTTTCAATCATTAGTTTTTTAAATCACTTCCATTTCGATATTCATTATAAAAATGAATCAAATCGATATAAATATTGTTCACGTCAAGATGGCATTAATCTAATCAACACGGCTTTATATATTTAAATATATTTGTGTCCATTCCAAATTGGACATCAAAATTAGATTTTGATCTTTTACTGAATATTATTTTAAAATATTCATTATTTTAAAATATTCGTTATTTTAAAATATTGATTATTTCTGAACTAGAATTAGACACAGTCAATTAACATATAATGTTATTTATATGAATTTCATACAATACATGTATCGAACAACAATGATAAACAATCAACCATCATCCAGAGTGCATTCTACATTGCATAAGCATTAAATATAAATAGTTAACGCTTATAACAGTCTGTCAACCAATCGATTGTCATATAGCTAAACAAATGGGATTAGTGTACGTAAAATATCATCCCAATACCTGCATGGGGTTTCGACCAACAAATACTGAATATTATTTGTGCAGTTGGGCGATGTGTAAAATTTTATCGTCCCAATCAATATCAGTCAAATGAGTGTACATAAACAAATCGTCCGATTTGTAAATGAATATTTATTTTGTTTATTACACGTTAAAAATTATATTTTTAACGATAAAATATCATATTTCAACACATGAATATTTTATTTTCAATTTCACATCACAATCAATTTTCACCACACAATAAAATCAAACAAGTCGTCCATGGTCTGTGGACGACGGGTGTCGGGTGATGCTAAGCACCATCTGCTTCCTAGTATATATTTTAACTAGAAAATAAAATTAAAGTGAGAAGTTCTCACCTTGGGTTTCCACTCCGTCAATCTTTATGTGACGATTTGGATCCTGTTTTGATTTCAGTCCGTTCCGTCACCTTCTGTTTCACGCGGTATCTATATTAAAAATCATATTTTTAAACATTGATGTTTATAAATAAAAATCACATTTTTATTCTGCTATTCCTATGATAAAAATCACATTTTTATCATATCGTTATATATATATAAATCACCACCTCATGTATAAAGATCTCACCTTTATATTCATAAAAATCTCTTCTCGTTATAAAAAAAATCTAATCTTTACATGAATAGAAATCTAATCTTTACATTCATTATATATATATATATATATATATATATATATATATATATATATATAGAGAGAGAGAGAGAGAGAGAGAGAGAAATCAAATCTTTATTCTCCCTTCATATGAATAAAAATCATATTTTTATCAAAGCAAAAATCCTATTTTTATTCGCTACTTTATAAATAAAAATCATAATTTTATATAATTAAAATTTATATCTTTTTATTATCAAAAATCAAATCTTTATATTTTTAAAAACCATATCTTTTTATTTCTATGTTGTTCACATAAAAATCATATTTTTATATCACTTTAGATATAATAAAAATCATGTATTCATATTTAAAAAAAAATCATGTCTTATATTTATAAAAATCAGGTTTTTAATGACTTAATTATGTAAAAAAAATATACAAGAAAATCTAAAAACTTACAGCGAATTTTTGGGCTAGGGGATGGCGCGGCTCGAGGGGGTGCTCTGTGGCATGCGGTGGCGGCGGGGTTACGCTGGCGGTCCAAAGGAGATGGCGGTTTCGATCAGCGAGTGGGGGAACGAGGGTTTGGGGGAAACTGGGCTATGGATTTCGCGATGTGGAGGGAAGGGAGGAAGAGGAGAGAGGGGCTGGTCGGAGTTGAGGAGGGTGTCCCGGATGTGGGGCGTGCT
Source organism: Allium sativum (assembly GCA_030737875.1). Lineage (NCBI taxonomy): Eukaryota > Viridiplantae > Streptophyta > Magnoliopsida > Asparagales > Amaryllidaceae > Allium > Allium sativum. The sequence continues at coordinate 721,043,604 of CM060920.1, forward strand.
CTGGCGGCGGTCGCGGCGGCGTAAGGGGGCCGGGCGACGGGGGTCAATGCGGAATTGGGGGATCGTTTTTTTTTAATTTGTAAACGATGTTCTGATTTGACAAAGGGAATGGGGGAGAGTGGGTATGTGTAATTAAATATATTTATTTATTTTATTATTTTAAAACCCTGAAATGTTGGTTTTTATTCGAACTCCAATCAAGCCCCAACGATTATCGTTCCTAGCTAATTACCCTCATTCCGAACGCAATGGGATATGTCCGGTAAGCCAATTCGACTGTTACGATCAGTTTTCAGTAAATTTATAATATAAATCATTATATATTCAATTCAAACGTACATTTTAATTTACCGGGGCCACATACGGACCCATAAAATTCCAGAAAAATAAATCTGGCTATGTTTTGACGATACGGTCCTAACAAAACTAATTTCATCGAATTTGGAGACCGTGTGAAAAATGGTCCTTTTTCAGTCGATTAAATTCAAGGGTGCGTTTGGCACAGGTCCCTATTAAGTTTCAAAATTAGGCTCACATCCAGTCCAACTTTTCATGTAAATTTAGTCCTTATTTTTCAAAAATACACTAAAAACAAAAAATCTATATATATATATATATATATATCACGAAAATTCGTATTTAAACCAAACATGTACTCACCCAAAAAAACAACTCGTAAAAAAATAAAAAATGCATCAAAATAAAAAAATACAATAAAACAGCGAAAAATGCAGTAATTTGCATCAAATCATGCACATAATTGCAATACTTGCATTCATCTGTGCAAGTATTTCAAATGTTGAATTCGCGTTTGTTTTTTTGCATACATTTATTCAAGGTAAACATATTCTTGCATACAAGTGTGCAACAATCTTCAAGCAAAATTTTTGCTTTATATTTTTACATGCAATACTTGCATACATGTGTGCAAGTATTTCAAATAGTTGCATACATGTATGCATGTTTTTTTTTAATTTTCGTGAACTTCTGTTAATATTTCCAGATTTTAGATTTTTTTTAAACATTGTAGCGCTTTTTTTTTAATATAAAGAAAAGGCGGAAAAAAAGGGACAAAGTTTCCCATTCGTTTCCGCCCCCTCTTTTTGAGTTGCCGCCTAATAATTTTTGTCCCTTCCGCCTTCCACCTCCTTTCACTTCGCCTCTTCCATTTTTTCACCAAAAAAATTGCGCTCTTGAAGAAAAAAGTTCCTAAAATCTGGAAATATTCCCCTCAGTCCACGCAAATAAAAAAAAAAAGTTGCATACATGTATGCAACTATTACTAATAGTTTCATACATGTATGCAACTATTTAAATACACATGCAAAAAAAACCGCAAACCTGCTGAATTTTTGCATACAAATATGCTGCTATTTAGAATAGCTGCATACTTGTATGCAGCAATGCGTTGAAAGGCAGAGCGCATGGCAATATGTGCATACATGTATGCAAATATTTGAAATATGTGCATGTTTTCATGCATTTTACTGCATATTCCGCTGTTTTGTGTATTTTTTTATTTTGACTTGTTTATCGATTGTTTTTCCACCTGATTTTTTTGGCGTGAACATGTTTTATTTAATAATGAATGTTCATGATCTTTTTATTTTTTATATGTTTTTGAAAAATAGGGACCTAATTTACATGAAAAGTTAGACCGGATGTGAGCCTAATTAAGTTTCGTTTTAGGGATGTGTGTCTAATTTTCACTAAATTCAAACTAAACTTGCCAAACACGTTTAAATTCACCATGCTCACATATTGATTCCACAAATTATGAAAATTTGAATCGAGCAATAATTTGACATTCCGGATCTAACAAAAGTGGTCTCGTCGAAAACGGAAGTCATTTGTAAAATCACCATTTTTAAGGGCTATATTTCCGTAGCGACTATTTTGAATCTTCAACTGGGCATAACTTTTTATTCCCGCTATGAAATTTCAATTTTTCGGATTTGTTGGAAGGATATTTTCGAACAGATTCAAATATTTTTTGTTTCATTAAAATCCGGTTTGTTTGAATCCTGTACATTCATTTGAAATTTAAAATTTGAAATCAATTTTTCAAACTACCGCGCCATTTCCAATTCCTTTTATAATTAAAATAAATATTTATATTCTAACTTCGATTTAAATAAATTTATACGTTCTAATTCTATTCAAAATATATTTCTAGTCATTATTATTTAAAATAAATCATTTTAAATATTCAAAATTCATTAAAATCGCCAAAATAAAATTTTTTAATTGGTTCTGATTTTCCGGGTTGTTACAGTTTAAAAACAGTGTTAATAAAGACACCAATCACGACAAACCCAAAATCCCATTTGATATTAAATACAAGGCTCTGAATAGAAATTATATCGGCTTATATTCAATATCAAATTTTGAAACCAACAAATATTGTATTGGGAATAACCGTATATATATCTTCCAAATTCCTCCACAATATCTGTATAATCACGGAATCCAATATCGAAATATTCCGAAGATAATTTCGATTCAAATCCATTCCAGTTCATATATTGGAAATTCCGATTATTTTTAAAACCATTTCACAAACCCAATTTATTTTATTTAAAAATTATTGGATTTCAAATCTAGTTAATAACTAATTCATTTTGATAAAAATAAATTTTTATCTTTTCAAATATGGAATTTTTCATTCTAATTCTTTCCAAATCATTTATTATGATTTTACACAAATTATTAATATTTTTAATAATTTTATCAAGGCCCGTACAGTCGATTTCCATAAATGGTCATCGAACTGCACTTACAACGACCTTTTTCAAATTTGATTTGGACATAATTCCAAATCCAACCATTAGATTTCAAATATCTTGTATTCATTGAAAAGCTCTTTTCGATACGAACCCAACGGTTCCGATTTTAGGAGAATTCGACGGTCGGATCTCCCGTAATGTCAATACGAAGTCAATGGTCGAAATTTGCGAACGGTCGTTGCGCGACGCGTTCTATTCAGGCTATATATATATATATATATATATATAATATTATATTATATATATTTCAGCAATTTCCATTTAAAACGTATTTTATAAATCGTTTTAAAACGATTCCAACTTCATTTTCAATTTTAAATCAAAACTGAATATTCCATATCATTAATATATAAATGATAATATTTTCAAAATAATAGATTTCGAAACCATTTCCTTTTCGATATTCATTATAAAATGAATAAAGTCGATATAAATATCGTCTGCATGAAAATGGCGCAAATCTATTCGGCACGGTTTCATATATTTAAATATTTTCGTGTCCATCCAAAATCGGACATCAAAATCATATTTTGGTTCTTTTCTGGATATTATTTTATAATATTCATTATTTTAAAATATTCGTTATTTTAAAATATTCTTTATTTCTGAATTGGATTCAGACTCACTCAATTACCATATAATTTTATTTATATGGATTTCATACAACACATGTATACAATAATAATGACCTGTTCATTATATACCCATGTACATATATGTAATTGGAATCAATTTTCAATTCAGTTCAATATTTGATTCAGTTTGGCTTAATGGCTCAAACTTTTAATTAATCAAACCAATAATCAAACAACACAATCAGCAATCAATAAGTTGATTATCGTTTCAAACACATAACTTTTACATATATACAAAAATCGTATTTTTGATGCTAATTCACAAACAATAAATCCTATCTAGTTTTGGTTCTCACACCAGTCAATTGGAAATATATAGATATCCCACTTTTGAAACTCGAACACAAACTACTGATGCTATATAGTCATCAATAGTTTCATCCCCAGGCGATTAAGTGTTATTCTATATCTATCCAGTATATTTGAGGCTTCGTTTACACATTTGCAAGGCATATATGCAAAATCTTCATATACTAGATTGTCCAAATTCAATATAAAATAAATAATCAAATACGTATAATAAGATTTAAATTTTCAAAACAAAATTTGTTTTCACTTTTATTTTGAAAATAACACTCTTTCAACTCATTCTAGGATACTACTGATCCCATCTCTAAGGAGTCATTCACATTGGATATTACTAATCCAATCTCTGATGAATTCTTTTGTTTGATTCTAATGTGTCTTGTTCTCGAGCTCTGTAAACCAAAGCTCTGATACCAAGCTGACACAACCCAAACTTCCCCGTAAGGGAAAGCCCGGATTGAGTTGAGAACACGACAAATCAGAAAACAAACAGGAGAACATTTCATTGCTTATTACAACAATTTACATCAGAGTACAATAATATAACAGAGTATGAATAAACATTACACATTGGAAAATACCAGAGATTAAAATACATTACATAGCAGTAGAAAAATAGTACATAACACAACTGTAAAAAATACATGGATACAAAGCGTTCCGAATATAGCTCCAGTTGTAAACCAGGATCCTATAAACTAGAAATCTGCAAATACAAACTACTAGCTGCCCATGTGGAAAATAGGGGCACCCAGAGTTTAGGTTAAAACAATAAACTCCACGTCAGTCATGTGACTAGTGTGAGAACTAAAACGGTTATTAAATTTGTACTTTAAAATAAAGTAAATCAAGGGATCACACCGTATAACACGGAACGTGATTATAAGACTCAGGTCCCATCACACAATGCAACGCAAGCCGAAGGATAGAGTTTTCCCTTATAATAGCCAAACATGCTTGGTACGTTTAAAACAAATCATTTGATACTATTATAAGTGCATAGTGTTTAAAACAACTTCAAATGTAAATGTATCTATCATAGACGACATGGGTACCATATATCATGTCGCTATACTGGTTCTACAATTAAAACCACAAAGTCACGTACTGGAAGTTGAATTTCCATTACGTACCAAGGCAAGGGATCATCCTTACTGAGTTCAAGACAATCTAGCCTGCCATGTCTCAGGCTACAGTCGCAACTGCACCTAGGAAAATGCAGGGCCAGTCCACCTTAGTGGATTAGTGATCCCTGAACAATACGTTTCCCTGCCCTATGGGGCGTAATGGTCAGTATGTCGACCATATCATCCATCGGCCATGTAGTGACCGATATATCCGAGGTACCTCGCTTTCCAACAACCACATAAGTAAAAATGTCTGGGCTCTATACCATGACACCACTACTAGCTAGAAAGAAAGGCATGTCCTCCCTGTCGTCCTTCAACCCGTTTCTGGTGCATCTCAGCATGCCACATTGGCATTCCACGACATGCAACTGATGTCTTTAGATATATAAACCCTGAGCTCGTACATCTCAGAGAAGGGCGTTAAGCAAGAGAATAAATTCTCCGCTGCCAAATAGATATATATTTAATAGAGATCAATCAACACAGAATAAAATCCAATGTCTAACACACATCCATTTACTACTTCGTTCTGGGTCAGAACGAAACCGGAGGCACCCTTTTCCTCATCCTATATGTCCAATACAGGTGAGAGGTCCTCGCGTATCTGGTCTATCTCCAAGTACGTCTGGACGATCACCACTTATTACCTTGTCTTGGGTGTAAGCCCAATCAAGACATCAGTAGTCATCCAAATGATGTGAAGACCTCCGGTCTTCAACCACCGTCTTCATCATCGACTTATCGTCGAATCACTTATTCAGAATGGGTATAAACCCGGCCTTTCTGAATAACTCGCGTATATAATAAACAAGTGCTACAAAACACAACATACTCCTCATTCCAATTCTGAATATTCTTTTATTTAAATATTCATATCTTTTGGGAAAGGTTCCCATTAATTTTATTAAAGATAAATTATTTAAATTTGTTCTTTAATCTTCCATTGGATATCAATTCAAACTGAATTAAGGCTTATCCAAACTAGTTGGGATTAGCGCACCTTACCGAAGTAAACATTTGTTATTTCCCAAAACCAACTTATTCCTCCCATGGTGCAAAACTGGTAATACTCCATATCTAACACCACTGTGTTATTGGTAAATTTAATTATCATTTCACGTTCAAATCTAATTAAAGATTTAACTATTGCCTGGAGCAAAATTGGTAATGCTCCATTCTCGATCATTACCCAAATTTGATAATTGAAATTATTGTATTCTCATTTCAATCTAATTAAAGATTCATTAAAACTCTACTTAGTTTTAATATTCCCAAAAATCAATATTAATGATTATTTAGCTTTGGGAAATCAAACATGCTGCATCGACAATCTACACCGTACTATTGATTTCTGCCTATATATAACCTCTAAGCTCGTTTGTCTTGGAGAAGGGTGTTAAGCAAGAGAATAAATTCTCCGCCACCAAACAGATATATATTTAATAGAGATCAACCATATAGTTCGAAATACAATGATAGACATGTAATCCTGTCTTTAACTGGGTTAAAGAAATAATGTCATTTAAAACACAGTTTACAGTAAACCCAAATCCTCTTCCATAAAAATGGAATCTTCATGGAAAAACAATCAATATATAATCGATATCAATTTCCGTATTCGACCAATAATATAAATGGAATAACGACAAAGCTTTTTGAATTCCATATATATTAACAGTCTTCCTCCACCGAAGTTCACTTCGATTATTACCAATCGGATTCCATTCGATTCCAATTTAATATATTAAATGGGAAAACTATACTTTGGAAATTTTCCATTAAATCTTAGAATAAAGATTTATAAATTCCAAATCACATTTCACTGTTAATCGGGTTAAAGAATAAGTGTTATTTAATACACAATTCACGATAAACCCAATAATCCAATTCTTTCATTTAATTCCAATTAAATATTAATTAATTGGAAAACTTCTCTAAATCTTAATTAAAAGATTTATTCTTTTCTCAATTGGGTTTAAGAACAGTGTTAATAAAGACACATTAACGACAAACCCAAAATCCCATTTTATACTAAATAAGGCTCTGAATAGAATTTATATCGGCTAATATTATATATCAAATTCTGAAACCAACAAATATCGTATTGGGAATAACGATACATATATATCTTCCAAATTCCTCCACAATATCCGTATAAACACGGAATCCAATATCGAAATACTCCGAAGATAATTTCGATTCAAATCCATTCCAATTATTATATTGGAAATTATGGTTATTTTTAAAGCCATTTCACAAACCCAATTTATTTTATTTAAAAATTATTGGATTTAAAATCTAGTTAATAACTAGTTCATTTTGATAAAAAAAATATTTTTATCTTTTCAAATATGGAATTTTTCATCCCAATTCTTTCCAAATCATTTATTATGATTTTACACAAATTATTGATATTTTAAATAATTTTATCAAGGCCCGTACAGTCGATTTCCATAAACGGTCATCGAACTGCGCTTACAGTGTAATAATCCAGAAATCCGAGCTAATTTAAAATTTTTATTTTGGCAATTTTAGCGAATTTTGTATATTTAAAATGAATTATTTTAAATAATGACGACGAGAAATTTATTTTGAATAGAATTAGAACATATATATTTATTCGAATCGTCATTAGAAAATAAATATTTTATTTTAATTATAAAAGGAATTGAAAATGGCGCGGTAGTTCGAAAATTCGATTTCAAAGTTCAAATGAATGTGCCAGATTCAAAATAAACCGGATTTTAGCGAAACCAAAAATATTAGGATCTATTTGAAAATATCTTTCCAACGAATCCGAAAAATCAAAATTTCATAGCGGGAATCAAAATTATGCCCAATTGAAAATTCAGAATAGTCGCTATGGAATCCTGGCCCTTAAAAATGGAAATTTTGCAAACGACCTCGGTTTTAGATGAAACCACTTTTGTTGGATCCGTGATGTCAAGTCATTGCTAGGTTTCAAAATTCATAATTTTTCGAATCAATATCTGAGCGTGGCAAAGGAAAACGCATTTGACCAGTTTCAGTTGATTTTAATCGACTGGAAAATGTCCATTTTTCAAACGGTCTCAGAATTCGATGAAATTAGTTTTGTTAGGATCGTCAATACGAAGCTAGAAAAATAATTTTTAAGGAATTTTTAGAGTCCGTGTGTGGCCCCGGAAAATTGAAATGTACATTTGAAATTGAATATATAGATTTATGTTGTAATTTAAAGGAAAACAAATCGAAATGGTCAAATTGGTTTGCCAAACATATCTCATTGTTTCCGGAATGGGGATAATTAGCTAGGGTTGACAGTCATTGGGTTCGATTTGGGGTTCGAACGAAAAAGGTAAGCTTCTTTGGATTTAAAAATTAAAATATAATTAAATATTAAATTATATACATCCCTTACCCCTCTTTCCCTCCTTCAGTCAACGCAGAGATTAAATAAAATAAAAAAAGGAGGGAAGACCAAATCAATCTCATCGCCGCTTCCGCCAGACGCCGGAGCTCGTCCTCCACCACACTGCGACCTCCCCCTCGCGCCTCTATCTCTCTCGTCACTCCCCTCTCGTTCTCTATCCTCTAAACCCCCTCCCAATCCATCGTGAGACAACCCAGCGCCTGGCCCTCCGTCCAACACCGCACCACCGCGGGTCTGCCACCACCAGCCGACTAGACCCAACGCCGTTTGCCCCCCCCCCTCTCCCCGCTTCCTCTGACGAACACAGTAAGTCTCCTTTTCTTTTTAAATAATAAACCATTGATTTTAAATTTGATTTTTACAGAAAACGCAGTTTTAAAACTTAATAAAAATATGATTGTTTATTTAAATAAGGAGTTGACTTTTATTTAGAAAAAGTTTTGATTTTTAATATAACAGAAGGATAGGATTTTTAGAAATAAAAAGATAAGATTTTTATTAATACAAAGATAGGATTTTCCATTGTAGAAGAATATAATTTTTCACAGTGTAAAGGTATGGGTTTTATCGTATAAAGAAATTATTTTTAGATAATAAAAATATGATTTTTATATTATAGAGATAATAAAAAATATGATGTTTATATTATAGAGATAATAAAAATATGATTTTTATATAATGTAGATAATAAAAATATGATTTTTATATAATGTAGATTATAAAAATATGATTTTTATATAATGTCGATAATAAAAATATGATTTTTATATAAAGTAGATAATAAAAATGTGATTTTTATATATGTAGTGGATGCGGACAACGAAAGTGATAAAAGGAGAGTGGCGAAGATTTCCTACATATGAAGAGTCGTGGCGTATGGTTTAGCTCTTAGTGAGAACTCCTCACCTTTAATTTATTTCTAGTTTGAAATATATACTAGGATGCAGACGGTGCTTAGTAGCACCCGACACCCGTCGTCCACAGACCATGGATGACTTGTTTGTTTGATTGCTATGTTGTGAAATTTGACTGTTGATTGTGATGAAGTAAAATATATATATTCATGGGTTGAAATAAAATATATATTCGTGTGTTGAAATAAAATATATATTCATGGGTTGAAATAAAATATATATTCATGTGTTGAAATAAAATATATATTCATGTGTTGAAATAAAATATATATTCATGTGTTGAAATAAAATATATATTCATGTGTTGAAGTAAAATAAATATTCATTTACAAATCGAAAGATTTGTTTATGTACACCGATTTGACTGATATTGATTGGGACGATAAATTTTACACATCGCCCAACTGCACAAATAAAATCTGTGTTTGATTGTTTGAAACCCCACACGGGTATTGGGATGATGTTTGATGTACACTAATCCCGATTGTTTAGTTGTATGTCAATCGATGGGTTGACAGACTGTGTAAGCGTTGATTATTTATATTTAATGCTTATGCAGTTGTGTGGTGCACTCTGGATGATGGTTGATGATTAATCATTGCTATTATATACATGTGTTGTAGAAAATCCATATAATTAACCTTATATGGTAATTGATTGGGCCTCATTCCAATTTGGAAAATAAGGAATATTATAAAAATAAATTCATGTGATGAATAGAAATAAATTCATGTGTTGAATAGAAATAAATTCATGTGTTGAATAGAAATAAACTCATGTGTTGAATAGAAAATAAATTCATGTGTTGAATAGAAAATAAACTCATGTGTTGAGTAGAAAATAAATTCATGTGTTGAATAGAAAATAAATTCATGTGTTGAATAGAAAATAAATTCATGTGTTGAATAGAAATAAATTCATGTGTTGAATAGAAATAAATTCATGTATTGAATTGAATAAACATTCATGTGTTGAATAAAAGCCGTATTGATTAGATTGATGCCATTTTGACATGAACGATAATTATATTGATTTTATTCATTTTTATAATGAATATAGAAAAGAGAGTGATTTCAAAATATAACGTTTTGAAAATATTATCATTTGTATATCGATGATGTGGAATATTCAATTTTGATTCGAAATTGAATATGAAGTTGAAATCGTTTCGAAAATGAATTTAAAACGATTTATAAAATACGTTTTAAAAGGAAATCAACGAAATATATATAATATACATATTATATATATTAAATGGCCTGAATAGAACGCGCCGCGCCGCGGTAGTTCGCGAATTTCGACCATTGGCTTCGAATGGATATTACGGGAGATCCGACCGTCGGATTCTCCTAAAACCGGAACCATTGGGTTCGTATCGAAAAGAGCTTTCTAACGAATATTAGAAATTAGAAATATAATGGTTGGATTAGGAATTATGACCAAATCAAATTTGGAAAAGGTCGCTGTAAGTGCAGTTCGATGGCCGTTGATGGAATTCGACTGTACGAGCCTTGATAAAATTATTAAAAATAGTAATAATTTGTGTAAAATCATAAGAAATGATTTGTGAAGAATTAAGATGAAAAATTCCAAATTTGAAAAGATAAAAATAAATTTTTATCGAAATGAACTAGTTTTGAACTAGAATAATAATTTATTTATTTTTAAATAAATAAATTAGATCTGAAAGGGTTTTAAAAGTAACCAGAAGTTTCAATAATTGAATTGGAATGGAATGTGATTTTGGGTTTATAGTGAACCGTGTTTAAATGACAATGGTTCTTTAACCCGGTTAAAGACAGGATATGATTTCCCAAGATTAAATAATCACTGATAGTGATTTTTGGGAAGATTAAAATCAAGTGGAGTTTTAATGAATCTTTAATTAGATTGAAATGATCGAGAATGAATTATCACCAGTTTTGCTCCAGGCGATAGTTAAATCTTTAATTAGATTTGAACGTGAAATGGTAATTGAATTTACCGATAACACAGTGGTGTTAGATATAAAGTATGACAAGTTTTACTTCATAGGATGAATAGGTTGGGATTGGGAAATAAAATAAATGATTACTTCGGTGTGGTTCGCTAATCCCGACTAGTTTGAATTGATATTCAAAAGAAGGTTAAAGAATAAATTTAAAGAATTTATCTTTGATAAAATTAATGGGAACCTTTCCCAAAGTATAAGAATATTTGAATAAAAGAATATTCTGAATAGGAATGAGGTGTATGTTGTGTTTGTGTAACACTTGTTTATTATATACGCGAGTTATTCAGAAAGACCAGGTTTATCCCATTCTGAATAACTGATTCGACTTGGTGTCGAGGATGAAAACGGTGGTCGAAGACCGAAGGTCTTCACATCGTTTGGGTGATTACTGATGATCTTGATTGGGTTGTACACCCAAGAGGAGGGAATCAGTTGGTGATCGTCCAGACGTACTTGGAGATCGATGGATATGCGAGGTACAAGGTGCCTCCGGTTTCGTTCAGACCCAGAACGAACTTGTAAATGGACCGTGTGTCTGACATTGATTTTATTCTGTGTGATTGATTTCTATTAAATATATATCTGTTTGGCGGCGGAGAATTTATTCTCTTTCTTAACGCCCTTCTCTGAGACGTACGAGCTCAGAGGTTATATATTGATGGATATCAATCACATGGAGTGAACTGCCTGTGTGGCATGCCTAAGTGGCAATTGATCAAGGCTTCTGTTGAAAAGCAATGTCTTGTGGTTGATGATCAAAGCACCGCTTGTGTGGCATAGCTTTGTGTAACGTTGATTCGCGAGCCTCACACCTTGGTTGTGAACCAGAAACGTGAGAGAACATCAGGGAGGGCATGCGTTTCCTTCTATCTAGGGTGGTGTCAGTGACCTACCAGCCCTGACATTTATATTATTTTCACCTGTGTGGTTGTTGCTGTTGCGAGGCGCCTCGGATATATCGGTGATTGTGTGGAGCCGATGGAGTCATTTGGCTCATTTACGCCCCCAAAGGGTGGGGAAACGCAGTGTTCAGGCATTTTAATCCACATCGGTGGACCGACCCTGTCGCTCCAAGGGCCCACCTGAGTCTGGGTCCTGAGACACGGGCTAGAGCGTCTCGAATCGGTAGAGGACTATCTTTTTCCTCGGTTCATATAGATGGAAATCCAACTTCCAATACATGACTTTGCGGTTTTGATTGTAGAGCCTAGTATGGCGACAAAGTGGTATGAGGCACTTATGCCGTCTATAATTGATATTGATGATTTGAAGTTGTTTTATACACTATGCACTTATAATAGTATCAAATGATTTGTTTTAAACGTATCTAGCATTCTTGGCTATTATAAGGTAAAAACCCTATCCTCCGTCTTGCGTTGCATTGTGTGATGGGACCTGGGTCTTATAATAGCTTCGTTGTCCTTTATTTAGCATTGCGCTGTTGTTTTATGCACTAGTATTCTAGGGAGGAAACCCGTTCCGTGTTATACGGCGTGATCCCTTGATTTACCTAACTTTAAAATAAAGATTAATAACTGTTTTAGTTCTCACACCAGTCACATGACTGACCTGGAGTTTATTGTTTTAACCTAAACACTGGGTGCCCTTATTTTGACACGGGCAGCTAGTAGTTTTGGTTTTGCAGATTTATATTCACAAGATCCTGGTTTACTGCTAGATCGATACTCGGAAAGCTCTGTATCCGTGTATTACTTTCAGTTGTGTTTTGTATTGTTTTTCCGCTGCTATGTAATTTATTGTAATCTCTGACATTTTTCTGTTGTATTATAATTATTCATTCTCTGTATATTCTTGTATTCTGATGGAATTGTTGTAATAAGCAATGAAATGTTCTTCTGTTTGCATTCGGATTTGTCGCGTTCTCGAAGCAATCAGGGGTTTCGAACGGTCTTGGTCGGTTTAGCGATCGATTCAGATCGAGCGAAATTCCTTTTTGTCACATACAACGACCTTTTCCAAATTTGATTTGGACATAATTCCAAATCCAACCGTTAGATTTCAAATCTCTTGTATTCGTTGGAAAGATCTTTTCGATACGAACCCAACGGTTCCGGTTTTAGGAGAATTCGACGATCGGATCTCCCGTAATGTCAACTCGAAGTCAATGGTCGAAATTCACGAACAATCGCTGCGCGGCGCGTCCTATTCAGGCCATTTAAATATATATAATATATATTTCATCGATTTCCATTTAAAACGTGTTTTATAAATCGTTTTAAATTCATTTTAAAATGATACCAACTTCATTTTCAATTTTAAATCAAAATGTAATATTCCATATCATTAATATATAAACGATAGTATTTTCAAAATATCAAATTTTGAAATCGTTTCCTTTTCGATATTCATTATAATCTATTCAAAAAAACGGCTTCATATATTTAAATATTTTCGTGTCCATCCAAAATCGGACATCAAAATCATATTTTGATTCTTTTCTGAATATTATTTAAAGTATTCATTATTTTAAAATATTCGCTATTTTAAAATATTCTTTATTTCTGAATTGGAATCAGACCCACTCAATTACCATATAATTTTATTTATATGGATTCCATACAACACGTGTATACAATAATAATGACACACAATCAACCATCAGCCAGAGTGCAATATATAACTACATAAACATCAAATATAAATAATTAACGCTTATAACAGTCTGTCAATCAATTGATATACAACTAAACAATTGTGATTAGTGTATGTCAAATATAATCCCAATAACCGTGTGGGGTTTAAATCAACACACACAGATTTTATTTGTGTAGTTGGGCGATATGTAAAATTTATCGTCCCAATCAGTATCAGATAAATATGTGTGCATAAACAAATCATCTGATTTGTAAATGAATATTTATTTTCATTTCAGGAGAATTTCATGCAGTTCATATATACGTTGAAAATTATATCTTTAACGATAAAGTATTTATTTCAGCACATGAATATTTTATACATTTCATTTGTACAATAAAAATGATATTTTTATTATTCAAATATTTTATTCACAATAATACAATCAACAATCACAATACAGTCTATTCAATCCAAACAACTAACCTTGGTTTGTACAATAAAAGGTGTTGGGTGATACTAAACACTGTCTGCATCGTAGTATATATTTTACGGGAAAATAATTAGAGTGAGAAGATGTTCTCACTTTCGTTTCCACTCTACTAGTTTTATTTCTGAATTTCTGAACAGTTTGGATTTGAATTTCCCCGAAATTCTAATTGACTCCATTTCCATTTTGATCAGTTCTAAAAAGTAGAATTCTCCGCCACGATCGTAACGTAACTGAAATCGTTTAATTCAGATGTCGTATGAGAAAGATACGATATTTCATATATTAATTACACAATGGAATAATTAAAATATAATTAATTGCCTAATCTACCCCTTAATTACTTCCTCTTTATCGTCCAAAACTGATACCGTCGAACCCATAATTACTCCAACCATCGATCACCAACTGCCGTCGCCGGAGGGCCATTGACCTTGATCTGATCATGCCACACGAATCGCCGTCGTGTCCCCTTCCTCCCACCTCCGTCGCTGCCACCTTGGTGGCTCCACCACCTCGAGAATCGGGCTCGAACGCAGCCAATTGGAGCGCCTATACCTCACAAACCACACAAAGATAAATCCTCATACTGGTATGGATTTGGAGAGGAAGGATTGCTCTTCAATTTTCGTTCAAGGAGCATTGAATTTCATAGCATGGAATTTGCGAATTTGTGGCAAGAAGATTTGAACGATTTTCGTTTGTTTATTGAAGAGAGCGACGGCTGAGATTATGATTAGGGTTTTGGGATATATATATATATATATATATATTTAATAATATTAAATTTCCAAATTTTACTTGTTTAACTCCCTAACTCTAAATCAAACCCAACGAATGTCGCTCCTAGCTAAATACCCCCATTCCAGACACAATGGAATATGTTTCGTAAGCCAATTCGATTGTTTCGATCAGTTTTTATCATAATTAAAATATAAATCAACGTATATTGAATTTAAATATACATTTTAATTTACCGGGGCCACTTACTGACTTCGAAAATTCCCAAAAAAATAAATCTAGCTATGTTTTGACGATATGGTCCTAATAAAACTCATTTCATCGAAGTTGGAGACCGTTTGAAAAATGGCCATTTTCTGGTCGATCCAATTCAAATTGAACTGACAAAACACGTTTTAATTTACCACGCTCACATATTAATTCCAAAAATTATGAAAATTGGAATATAACAATAATTTGATATTCTGGATCCAACCAAAAGCGGTTTCATCGAAAACAGAGGTTATTTGCGAAATGGCTATTTTTAAGGGTTATATATTATATTAGATTCCATAGAGACTATTCTGAATTTTCAACTGGGATAACATTTTATTCCCGTTATGAAATCTGGATATTTCACATTCGTTGCAAAGATATTTTCAACCAAACTCAAACATTCCTGGTTTTACTGAAATCCAGTTTATTTTGAATCCTGTACATTCATTTGACATTTGAAATTTGAAATCGAATTTTCAAACTACCGCACCATTTCAGGCTCATTATATAATTAAAATAAATATATATGTTTTGACTTCGATTAAAATAAATTTTAAGTCGTTATTATTTAAAATAAATCATTTTAAATATTCAAAATCCATTAAAATTGCTAAAATAAAAATTTTAATTAGTTTTGATTTTTAGGTTTGTTACATTTTTCCTTTTTACTTAATCTCATTATTAAGTAACTTTAATGTAAAATTAACGCTTTTACACTTTAAATCTCATTTATGTAACCCTGGTTTATTATAGACCCCTTTATCTTATTTTCCTTTGACTTAATTCAAATAATTAAGTAACATTTATCTCAAGCTATTGTATTCGCTTGAAATTACTTTTATAACTTCGTTATAAAACTCAGATTTAAAATAAAATTTGCTCATAAACTCCTTTTACCATTCAATTGGATTTCCTTTCCACCTCAATTACTTTTTAAATGAATTTCAATTAAAAAGTAATTCACTAAATTGTTATTAATTAAAATAATAATCAATCATTAACTACTTCAGTAGTTAATTTCTTTATTAACAAAAATAAATAGTAAATTCCTTTTTAAAAAACTTATTAAAATTAAAACAATATTCTTTAAAGTATTTTATTCAAAACACACTAATTTAATAATCAATCCCAATTAAAAACGGTCGATTTAGTCAAATCAAAACATAGGTATTTCGTTAACCGATTCCAATTAGTTCTCACTCTAAATTAATTAATAATATAATTAATTTGGATAATTCCGTATAATTAATCAGTTATCCAAATTTAACTGTTAGGTTAATTTTCTATTATCATACTTATAATTTATGTTATAAAATCAATTAATAATTAATTGTAAACTTACAAAATAAATAATTTTATTTCCTTTTTATAAACTTTTTTTAAAGTAATATATTTGAAAATCTATCTCCAGTTATAAAATAAACTTTATAACTTCAGTTCTATCGATTCACCTGATGGTAAATCAATATAAATAAAACAATTTATTCTTAGGCCATTTACTGTCAATTACTCAACCAATATTGCCCATTGGTTAAAACAAAACACAGGTTAAATTTTCAGTCAATGATCACTAATCAAATTAATCACCCAATCAGGACAGTTCATATATTGATAATATATGAAAATAAATAATATCTAATACATGTGAGGAATTCCATTGGATCCCTCCAACCTATTCTTCTGTATATTCAAAACAGTTATCTCAAATCAGATCATTCAATTATATTTAACTAACAATAAATAACGACCATTTAACATCAACCAATTCACAAGCAATTCAAACCATTCAAACATTTTAAACACGTTTATTTTATAAACATGACCAATCAAGGTGAGTTACCTTTATTGGATCCAATCGTTAAAATAACGATTTGGTATTTCACTGAAATTAAACAATAGTTTAATTTCATCGATTAAATCAACAAATAAATATATAACTAGCAAACAGTCAACCATCAGCAATCAGAGCACACAAAATAAAAATCCAATTTATATAAAATATAAATGGGAGGAACTGAGTGAGTTAAACTCACCTTGATTTAGTTTGGTCATTACATACTGGTTTTTAATTAAATTAAACTGTCGTTTAGTTGAATTAAAATTTCTCCTTGCTTCCAGTCTAGACTAACCCTGCTCCATCTCGAATCTTCCGTCTCTACGGTTCCAACGAAACTGCCCATGCTTAAATTTGTTGATGTGGAGCGATATCTTATTAACGAATTTATAAGGTAATTTAATGTAATGACCCATCTTTTTGCCCGGTTCTTGCCGGTAATTAAACCAACTTAAACTGTTCATAAAGGCGGATTGTGATGGGTACTAACATATATTGAACAAAATAACAGAACTTTTCATTGCATAATACAAATTTTACATCAGAGTTACATGGAATATCAGAGTTACAACATGTACAGCGGAAGAAATAAATATACTCTCAATAAAAGAAACAGTACTACACAGCAGAAGCTCCAAACTCTAGTGTGAACTCCAACTCAAAAAGCACACCGAATCTTGCTCCATGACCTATAACTGTAAAACTAAACTACTAGCTGCTCGTGTGGAAATTAGTGGGCCCCCAGAGTTTAGGAAGGAACAATAAACTCCAGGTCAGTCATGGTACTTGTGTGAGAACATAAAACAGTTATTTTTCTTTAGGGTTTATTTTAAAGTTGGGAAATTCACCGGACCACGCCGCTAATGCGGAACAGGTTTTCTCCATGTGAACGCCCGTGCATATAAATTCGTAATGACTTTCGGAAGATGAAGCTATCATAAGCTCGTCCTACATCACACAATGCAAGCGCACACTAGATGGGCGAGGTTTGCCTTATGATAACCAAACATGCTTTCATATGCGAAAATCCTCTTTTATACTATCATTAGTGCATAGTGTGGAAACAAATTCGAAAATAAATGTATTAATCTTAGACGGCATAGTACCCCATCCTACTATGTCGCCATATATATATATATACAAACAAACCGTAGGACGCGTATTGGAGATTGGGTTTCCAACTTGATGATTCCTGACATGAAAGATCAATCGAAATACAAACGAAGTGTAACACGGCTTTTTCATGCAGACACGGACACCAACTACAAATTGCGAGGTAGATCAACGGTTTTCATCTAGACACGGACCCCCAAACATACCCTATTCCCAAATTCAAAATAGGTAACTCCGCCACAGCTATCAATCACAAAATCATGTATATATATTAACAACCTAACCGCCAGTTTATCCTCATCCGAGGTGTGAGGCTTGTCGATGTCACGGTATACACAAAGCTACGCTTCAATAAGCCATGCTTTGATCATCATTAGCTCATTCCATAACTTGAGTATGACACATTGTCAATCTTCCATATGTCACTGATTCAAATCAATACATAACCTGTAAGAATGTAACTTAGAGACAGGAATAATCAATTGCCACAAATCCGATATATATTCACAGGAATCAGTGCTACGTGGTCAATTACAATCTCAGACACACAATCCATACAAGTCCATTCTGGGTCTGAACAGAACAAAATAAAAAAAATCCTCAAATATATTCAGACATCATGCCACTTATAACCTCGTACCAGGTGATCGGTCCGATTCGAGACATCAGCAATCAGCCCGAATAATCCAAAGATCCCCCGTCTTCATTTCCATTTCCAAGTCTTTAAATAGCGTCATATTATTACTTGGAATGGTTTCGGACTTAAATCCAGTCCAGGTCTTTCCAGGTAATAAGTGTACTTTTAAAACGAGGCTATGGACTATATGGGTTTCAATTCAAATCTCCTTCGAGCAGTTATCAAGTCATTTATAATGAGATTGAATTCATTACAAGTTCTTTAAATCTCATTACCATCTCGTTTCTACTTGCAAATCCCATATTCATATTTCCATTTATTGTCATCATTTACACCAAATCTAATTTGGATTTAGAGTTTCATTCACAAAAATTTATCACTTTGAAACCTCCCAAAATACATTAAGGAAATGTTAAATCATTACTTAAGTGCTATAAAATAGTCACCTGCCCAATTAGTTCAAAACCGTTCGAAATTTCAAAACGAACAACGGTTATTAAATTTCAAGATTGTTTAAATTCTAATAAGTTTTTAAATTAATTCCAAATTCGTTCTAAGTTCAATTTTTTTTAATTAAACTTCAAATTAGATTTAAAATAACTATCCCGTCCGTCGGATCAGTTAGGGATAGCCGGGAGAGCAGGAAACTGTATTTTCCAAACCCAAGCCTTAGACACTATCCTCTCTATCACCCTAGCACGGTTTGGTATATATATAGGTCATTGGAAGGGATGTTAATATATACATATATATCTTTGATAACGGTTCAAAACTGAATTTGTCCAATCCTTTTAAATTCATAATTAAAGTCTTATAATCTTAAATAAAACCAAAAATTTAAATTTGCATAGGTAAAGTAAATATAACATTGCCAAACTCATCTAACTGTTTTAAAACTTACAATGGTCTTTTGAAATGAATCAAGTGCGTTTATTAAAACAAATGTTTGGTTAAACATTCAAATCAAAATTTTCCCTTTATAATTAAATTTCAATGCTTATAATGTTAAACATTTACATAAACTAATATAATTCAAATCAAATTTTTAGTTATATACCAACTTGTTTCAATTCTTAAGGGTCCAAACAAATTTTTAATATATCTCCAAAATCGTTTGTTGTTATATAAATTGTTTAAATATTCACGACTTAGATTTCAAATTATTCAATTATCTAAATTCAAAATTAACTTTTAAATTTTTATTTATTAAACTAAATAATCGTCATTTGTACGAGAAGAAGATTTAAATTGATTACCCATATATCACCACCACCATAATGTGTGATACAACAAATCAATACATATTAACACAAAATTGCAATATTTAAAAAAACCATTGTGCGCAAGCGTCACGGTTAATAACGCTTAGTGTTTTGGTGTTTCTAGCTTACACAAGCATCCATTCAAATCATCTCAACAATAACAACCATGCATAAGCAAACGGTGTTCATCGCTATAATTTTTTTACGATTCCTACTTATTTCGAAAAATAAATTTAAATAAATGTTCTCACCGATATTGCTTCCAATATTCATCATCAACGCTCTGTACCTGTTGTGAACAAGTCCACGGACAACGTATGCTATCTCCTTTCTTAAATCTTAAACACCCATTCCTCCATGTTTCTTTGCTAATTCTTTTTAATACACGCATGCATGTACCATGCTGCTGACGCAGGGTTGACTGCATATTCATGCACTTCTCCAACATCTATGCCTGCTTTTGTATAACCAAGACCTGAGTTTTCGATTATTTCTCCTCACCATGCATACAATAAAGGACTTCGAACTTACACCATATATATGAACCAATGGAGAACTAACTTTTTGCTAAAAAGTAAAGGGGTTGGTCCTGGAATGTTGGGAAATAGGAGGTGCTAAGTGTCAATGAGAAACTGTGACGGTTTAGGGAAAATTCAGGTGGCTTGATTTGTAGCTACACACACATAAAATTAAATACATGTATGTATACAAACTGTCGAGGCAAAGCAAAGGGATCCTGGTCAAGAGAACTCACGCAAATCTTGTTTGGCTCGCTGGGACGGAAGATGGAACTTGGGTGGAGCTTAACGGGTTCGGTAGGTGGCTGCAGCGGGTCTGCAGGTCAGGTTATGGTGTCGGAGTCATGCGGCGTTGGTGATGTCGGATGAGGCACTGGAAGTGAGTGGGGTAGTCGGTGGACTGTCAGAGGTGTTTGGCAGTGTAATAGTAGCGACGCTGGGTAGTTGTAGGTGACTCTGAGCAAGAATGGCATACGATGAAGTAAGCGGGGAGAGAGTGGCTAGACTGTCGAGATGAAGCGGTGGGTACATGAAGGGGTTTAGTGTGGGTATGGAGTAAGGGAGCTGGGTGAACGCAGTGTTGGCGAATAGGGAATGGTGGCGACTAGCGGAGATGGTTGGAGCGAAGGCGTAATGAAAGTGGTGAAATGGTCAGTGTGGAGACTGCGGACTTGGTGTTGGTGGCTTGTGTCGATGAGGGCTTACTGGGTGTTGGTGGTGGTGTGCAGACGGGTAGAAAGGTGGCGATGCATGCAGGTTTTTCGTTGGAGGAAGGCGTATGGGAGGAGCTATCTGTTTAGAGGAGAGGAGACGTGAGTGGAGGGGCCAGATTGCGGGCTGATGCGGGTGAAGCTGACGAAGGTGGTATCGACACTTGGGGGTAGAGCTGGCGCACAGACGAGCTGAGTGGGAGACATGAACTTGCTGATGTGTTTTAGAGGAGGGGAGCTAAGATAAAGTGGTGGCTGAGGAGAGCTAACGGTGCGGATACAGTTATAGAAAAATAAGGGGAAATTGAATGTGTTAAAAAGAAGAAGCAGGTTTCTGTTTCCAGAAAAGAGGAAGAGATATGGTGTGAACAGGAGGAAGAAGAAGCATCGCGTTATATAATGTTAGAAGAGGAGACCGAGAGTAACACGTGGTAATGGGTCTCTTGTACCCCAGAATATTTTATTTTTGTACAGTATTGATTTCCCTGTTCATGAACAGTTCTAAATCCTTGGACACTATTACAAGAATATTTATACTGATGGAGTGAGATTTTAAACCAGATTTTTGTTCAGTTTTTGTTGGGGTAAACATTGGACTGAAAAGGTAAGGGGTTTCTGAACAAACATTTGCTGAAATATTTGGTACATGGTTTGACCTAAAAGTTAGCTATGCGCACAGACCAATTACAACGTTGCTATGTCATTTTAACACGTTATAAATTCAAATGACTTGTACCAAAATTTCAATTTAATCGTTTAATGTCAAATATGTAATTTTATTTTGCAATTTATTTCCTTCCTTTATTTGCGCATTTTGATTACACTACTTATATTTCAAAGTTCATTTCTTGTTTCTATCACATTATCTGTGTTATAAATGGTACCATCTTAAATACATTCAAATCAACCACTATCTAAAAACTTATATTTGAAAAAAAATTAATGTTTTATCAATAAATCAGTCTTAACGATATTTTCAAAATTAATAAATTGTTTCTTAATTGAATTACCGAATTTGTTTTCAATGTTGCTTCTAATTTTATCGTTATAATTCAACACATGGTTTTGTAATAACGTAATTCTAGCAAAATGTTTAACTCATATTTACAAATGCAATTGCATGTGGATACTATGTTTAAAATAAACAAAAGTCCATGTTCATATTTGTATTTCAAACATAATCATATATCCTTTCTAAACCCAATTACAAGGTAAAAAACCATTAATTAATAATGGTAACAAATTTTTATTTTTATAACTTTTATATTAAAATAAAACGCTAAATATTCAAACCAGTTAGTAATGTAAATCACATTCATATCGAAACAACAAAAGAATTTTATCAGTTAAAGGTTTAGAATTGTAAGTCCATTTGGAAATGTTTGTAAATCCACATAAATGATTTGTTTAGATATGAACAAAATTTCGAAAAAAAATATTTATTTTATGTAAATCTTAATTTAGTTTATATTTTAAATCTCAAAATTTCTAGGTCGTTACAGCCTCCCCCGCTTAAAGCTTTTCGTCCTCGAAAAGGAGAGCTGTAAAATCTTATTTAGGTAAAATAAATCTTATTAAGATCAATATATAAATAAAACTTCTTATATCAAAATATTAAGCAAACTTAAATCTTTGCATTAAAAATAATAGGGGACATTTATTATATAATGTAAAAGAAGGCTATATTCAAAGTATAGAAGAATCTAAGTAAAATAATTTAAAAATGGTAGAATTACTTTGAAATAGGTCGTTTAAAGCAGGTTTAATATAATTCGAAGAATTTAATATAAGATATCCTTACAAAGTTATAATAAATGGTTACTTATAAATAGTTTAGCAAACTTGGCATAAAATAGATATTACAATAAGAAAGTAAACAAATATGTGTAAGAGAATTTAAAATAAATAAATCATACTTAGAAATGCAAAATATAGTAGTTTAGTGGAATAATAGGTAAATGATTAATAAGTTAAATTAAAATGTTGTTTGAATTACTATATTTCAAATCTTTTGGAAACCTCTAAATGATTTTCTTCCACTTAAAATCCTGTTTTATTTCAAACATTGAAATACTACATAATTTCCTTTTTATACTTCACTTTGGGATTTCAAAATCAAAATTTCTAACATTCTATAACGAATTCAAAATCAACTATATGTTAATATTAGTTCGAGAAGGTTTCCCACATGACGGGCTACTAAGGATCACCCCTTACATGCAATCTAATCTCACCTTAGTTTTATCACGGGTTACTCGAACAAACCAAATCATTTCATATCCCAAAGTTGTGAATCGTTTCGTAACCCATAAATTACAAATAATTTAACCAAAATATTGTTTCCAAATATTTTAAAGTATCGAGATTCAAGTCATCGAAATTTCCTTTGTTTATAAACTACTTTCATAAACCATTCATCATATCCAAAGTGATTGGAAAACAAATTTGATTGTTTGGAAATAAAATCTCGACTTTCAAATTTCATATTTCGAAATAAACGACATTTTTCTAGGCCAAAGCCATTAAGAATCATATTCAGCTTCACTTTAGTTCGAATCATCCAACTATTATTCATATAACCGTACAAATTTTCCTTTGGAACTCTAATTTAATCAATAATATCAATTTTCCAGAATTTAATTTTCTTAAATTCAAACCTTATACATTTTAAAGTTTCAAAAATCTTTTTGCACTTCATAAATTAATTTTAGTTCCAAATTGTTTTTAAACACTTTAAGATTTCCAAATGGATTTCATATAAAATTTCAAAGGCTTCGATTAACGTTTTTAGAGATTATATATAGTTTATATGGGCAAATACCTTTCCTTTTCAACCATTATTTTCAAAATAGTATGAGACAAATCTTATTTTACATCCTTCACCTAACCAATATAGGACTTTATATTCGTCCTTATTTCAAATACCATATCTCATTTGGAAAATCTTCATTATTCAACTAGTCGGAAAAGTCACTCAAGACATCTTTATTCAAAAATACCATCACGCTTTCGCTACTCTGATTCATTGTATTCTTATTTTAAACCATTTGCTCTAAAATGTTAATCAGAAATTTATATAAATTTCCAGAACCAAACCTTCAAGATTAATGCTTCAAATCCAATTTTTCTTACGTAAGTTAAATTCTATATTCATACCATTTTTAGTGCAAAGCTTATTTGATGAAGTTTTGTTAACATAAGGTTTTAGATAAATCAATATTACCTATCTCGAATCAGATCTTGGTTTTGTTCAATTCATGTCACAAAGAGTTATGTATACATGGAGCAAGTCAAATTCCATGTGTACAAGTCAAGTAGGGACGCATAAGGTTCAACATCAATCGAGTACCAAAAGTATGATGTTTTGAATCAAAAATGAAAGGTTCGAATTCAAATGATAGAACTAACTAGGCCAAGATAGGAAAATCGAGTGTACCTAAGGATGTGATTATAGGTAGATCAACTAGGGGTACTTTAAATCTTACTTCAATATTTCGTTTTCCTGCATTATAACTGTTAGACCAAAATCTGGGCCTAACACCCAAATGCAGATCACAAATCACAGAATGCAGAAAATGATAAATAAGAGGAAACACACGAAGTTTTTATAGTGGTTCGGCTGTAGATGTAGCCTACGTCCACTTTATAATCTTTTTGTTATACTGATAGATTACAAGAATCAGTTACATGCAGACACACAATCCGTGTGTTTAATTGAGATTACAAGAGCAGAATTTAGATGTAAGAAGGTGCAAAATCCTTGCACTCAGCAATGGTGGAAGCCGTAGAAATGTAGGAGAAAGACCTTAGCTAAAAGTCAGAGAGAATCCCCTTAAAATTCCATGTAGAGGTGTATTTATAGCTGTAGGAGAGCTTCTGGGAAGACCGGTTCGTGATGGGGTACGTGGCACCCGATCCGGAAAAGTAGGAGCAAGATGTGGCATGAGAACAGGTCAAAACAGTGCATGTATCAGCAGGTGCATGGGTCGGTTCGTGGTCATGGGATCGGATCATGATATGGGATCCACGAACTGAGGTCTGATCGTGAGTTGTATGGTGAAGCTGGTGTGTCACGAGGAGGTCGTGATCAGGAGGTGTACCACGAACGGGTCGTGGTCTGAGGGTGCGCCATGATCCGAGGAGGGCGATCCGATGAAGGGCGAACCGAGGGTGCACCACGAGCCAGAGAGGATGCAGGAGTCGTACTCCTATCATGTGATGCTTCGTCGCTTTATCCAGGAAATTGCCAGATTACACCCATTCACGGAAACGGGTGTAACTTTCAAACTGTAAGTCCGATTGAGCCAAATCAAAGCTCAAACTGAAGCTAATTCAGAGATCTACAAGAGTTATGGAGCTTAGATCTGTAATTGCTGTTTTCGGGCCCAAAAAAGGCCGTCTGATAGGAGTTTCGGACCTTCCTTTGTTCGTGATGCGACTTTGACCAAATCGCTGCCTATCTTCTGATGTTGTTCTCCATATCCGAGCGCGATGCTATCCAGATATTCAGTGTGACAGCTTTTACCAAAAAGTGTGTCAACAATAATGATTTTTCGTTAAATAATTTCCATCCACTCATAGGGAAAAGAAGTTTCTGCCGCACTTAGATGTTTATTACTCTTTGATTAACTACCCCTGCCAAAAATCCGAAATATATTGAGATTTTCTTCCAAAAACATCTTGTTAGTTATTCACAAATGGTTGATTTGCACTTATCAATTCCCATTCATACTAATTTACCGAACGATTTATTAAAACTTATATAAAGTATTTCTCGATGTTTCGATTGGAATCATATAGTCATCCCACCTTCGAAACTTGAAAATAAATATCTGATGATGATAGATCAATCAATAGAATTATCCTCAAACGACTAGGGTGTAATTCTATATCCATTGATAAGACTTCGTACATACACTGGCCAGGCATATATTCGAAATCTTCACTTACCGATAGTCCAATCGCGACGTCGAATAAAATAATTGAAAATTCTTATTTCAAGTTGTATTAAAATAATTATACTTTTCCAGAATCTTTTACCTATTTTAGAATAATTTATTTTTCTAATTTACACTCTCTCAACAAAATATTCCAAAATCTCATTCTATGGCATTCCTAACCCTATCTCTAATGATATATTGAACTCTGATGAGTTCTATCTTTTATTCAACATATGTTGTACCCTATAGCTTTGTATAACCAAAGCTCTGATACCACATCTGTAACGACCCGTCTTTTTGCCCGGTTCTTGCGGTTATTAAACCAACTTAAACCGTTCATAAAGGCGGATTGTTATGAGTACTAACATATATTGAACAAAATAACAGAACTTTTCAATGCATAATACAAATGTTACATCAGAGTTATATGGAATATCAGAGTTATAACATGTACAGTGGAAGAAATAAATATACTCTCAGCGGAAGAAATAATACTACATAGCAGAAGTTCCAAACTCTAGCGTGAACTCTAACTCAAAAAGCGCTCCGAATCTTGCTCCATGACCTATAACTGTAAAACTAAACTACTAGCTGCCCATGCGGAAATTAGGGGGAACCCAGGGTTTAGGAAGGAACAATAAACTCCATGTCAGTCATGGGACTGGTGTGAGAACATAAAATAGTTATTTTTCGTTAGGGTTTATTTTAAAGTTGGGAAATTCACCGGACCACGCCGCTAATGCGGAATGGGTTTTCTCCATGTGAATGCCCATGCATATAAATTCGTAATGACTTTTGGAAGATGAAGCTATCATAAGCTCATCCCACATCGCACAATGCAAGCGCACACCAGATGGGTGAGGTTTGCCTTATGATAACCAAACATGCTTTCATACGTGAAAATCCTCTTTTATATTACTATTAGTGCATAGTGTGAAAACAATTTCGAAAATAAAGGTAATAATCTTAGATGGTATTGTACCCCGTCCTACTACATCGCCATATATATATATATATATATATATATATATATATATATATATATACACAAACAAACCGTAGGACGCGTATTGGAGATTGGGTTTCCAACTTGATGATTCCTGACATGAAAGATCAATCGAAATACAAACGAAGTGTAACACGGCTTTTTCATACAGACACGGACACCAACTTCAAATCGCGAGGTAGATTAACGGTTTTCATTCAGACACGGACCCCCGAACATACCCTATTCCCAAATTCAAAAGAGGTACCTCCGCCGCAACTATCAATCACAAAATCATGTATATATGTTAACAACCTAACCGCCAGTTTATCATCATCCGGGGTGTGAGGCTTGTCGATGTCACGGTATACACAAAGCTACACTTCAATAAGCAATGCTTTGATCATCATTAGCTCATTCCATAACTTGAGTATGCCACATTGTCAATCTTCCACATGTCGCTGATTCAAATCAATACGTTACCTGTAAGAATGTAACTTAGAGACAGGAATAATCAATTGCCACAAATCTGATATATATATTCACAGGAATCAGTGCTATGTGGTCAACTACAATGTCGGACACGTAATCCATACAAGTCCATTCTGCGTCTGAACGAAACAAAATACGAAAATCCTCAAATATATTCAGACCTCATGCCATTTATAACCTCGTACCAGGTGATCGGCCCGATTCGAGACATCAGCAATCTGCCCAAATATTCCAAAGATCCCCGGTCTTCATTTCCATTTCCAAGTCTTCAAATAGCGTTGTATTATTACTTGGAATGGTTTCAGACATAAATCCGGTCCCGGTCTTTCCAAATAATAAGCGTACTTTTGAAACAAGACTATGGACTATATGGGTTTCAATTCAAATCTCCTTTGAGCAGTTATCAAGTCATTTATGATGAGATTGAATTCACTACAAGTTCTTTAAATCTCATTACCATATCGTTTCTATTTGCAAATCCCGTATTCATGTTTCCATTTATTGTCATCATTTACACACAATCTAATTTGTATTTGGAGTTTCATTCGCAAAAATTTATCACTTTGAAACCTCCCAAAATATTTAAGAAGCCTCTTTATAGTTGGAAAGATAGTTCTTGTTTCATTCAGTTTTGCAAATCCAATTTATTTTAAGGAAGTGTTAAATCATTACTTAAGTGCTATAAAATAGTCACTTGCCCAATTAGTTCAAAACTGTTCGAAATTTCAAAATGGACAACGCTTATTAAATTTCAAGATTGTTTAAATTCTAATAAGTTTTTAAATTAAATTCCAAATTCATTCTAAATTCAAAGAATTTTAATTAAACTTCAAATTAGATTTGAAATAACCATCCCAGCCGTCGGATTAATTAGGGATAGCCAGGGAGAGCAGGAAACTGTATTTTCCAAACCCATGCCATAGACACTATCCTCTCTATAACCCTAGCACGGTTTGGTATATATATAGGTCATTAGAAGGGATGTTAATATATACATATATATCTTTGATAACGGTTCAAAATTGAATTTGTCCAATCCTTTTAAATTCATAATTAAAGTTTTATAATCTTAAATAAAACCAAAATTTTAAATTTGCAGAGGAAAAATAAATATAACATTGCCAAACTCATCTAATTGTTTTAAAACTTACAATGGACTTTTAAAATGAATCAAGTGCGTTTATTAAAACAAATGTTTGGCTAAACATTCAAATCAAAATTTTCCTTTTATAAATAAATTTCAATGCTTATAATGTTAAACATTTACATAAACAAATATAACTTAAATCAAAATTTTAGTTATATCCCAACTTGTTTCAATTCTTAAGGATCCAAATAAATTTTTAATATTTCTCCAAAATTGTTTGTTGTTATATAAATCATTTAAATATTCATGACTTAGATTTCAAATTATTCAAATATCTAAATTCCGAATTAACTTCTAAATTTTTATTTATTAAACTAAATAATCGTCATTTATATGAGATGGAGATTTAAATCGATTACCCATATATCTCCACCACCATAATGTGTGATGCAACAAATCAATAAATATGAATACAACATTGCAATATTTAAAACAACCATTGTGCGCAAGCGTCACGGTAAATAACGCTTAGTGTTTTGGTGTTTCTAGCTTACACAAGCATCCATTCAAATCATCACAACAATAGCAACCATGCATAAGAAAATAGTGTTCATCGCTATAAATTTTTTTACGGTTCTTACTTATTTCGAAAAATAAATTTAAATAAATGTTCTCACCGATATTGCTTCCAATATTCATCGTCAATGCTCTGTACCTATTGCGAACAAATCCATGGACAATGTATGCTATCTCCATTCTTAAATCGCAAACGCCCATTCCTCCATCTTTCTTTGCTAATTCTTTTTAATACACGCATGCATGTACCATGCTGCTAACGCAAGGTTGCCTGCAAATTCATGCACTCCTCCAACATCTATGCCTGCTTTTGTATAACCAAGACCCGAGTTTCCGATTATTTTTCCTCCCCATGCATACAATAAATGACTTTGAACTTACACCATATATGTGAACCAATGGAGAACTAACTTTTTGCCAAAAAGTAATGGGGTTGGTCCTGGAACGTTGGGGAATAGGAGGTGCTAAGTGTCGATGAGAAACAGTGACGGTTTAGGGAAAGTTCAGGTGGCTCGATTTGCAGCTATACACACATAAAATTAAATACATGTATGTATACAGACTAACGAGGCAAAGTAAAGGAATCCTGGTCAAGAGAACTCACGCAAATCTTGTTTGGCTCGTTGGGACGAAAGATGAAACTTGGGTGGAGCTTAACGGGTTCGGTAGGTGGCTGCAGCAGGTCTGCAGGTCAGGTCATGGTGTCGGAGTCACTACATGCGGCATTGGTGATGCCAGATGACACGACCCGAACTTCCCCGTGAAGGAAAGCACGGATAGCGTTGAGAACAGGACCAAATAGAACGCAAACAAAAGAACATTTCATTGTTATTACAACAATTCCATCAGATACAAGAATATACAGAGTATAAATGATTAAATTACATTCGACAAATATCAGAGATTACAATAAATTACATAGCAGCGGAAAAATATACAAAACACAACTAGAAGTGATACACGGATACAGAGCTTTCCGAGCATCGTTCCAGCTGTTAATCAGGACCCTGTGAATATAAATCTGCAAAACCAAAACTACTAGCTGCCCGTGTGGAAAATAGGGGCACCCAGAGTTTAGGTTAAAACAATAAACTCCAGGTCAGTCATGGGACTGGTGTGAGAACTAAAACAGTTATAATTCTTTATTTTAAAGTTTGGTAAATCAAGGGATCACGCCGTATAACACGGAACGGGTTTCCTCCCAAGAATACCAGTGCATAAAACAAACAGCGCAATGCTAAATAAAGAAAAATGAAGCTGTTATAAGACCCAGGTCCCATCACACAATGCAACGCAAGCCGGAGGATAGGGTTTTTACCTTATAACAGCCAAAGCATGTTTGATACGTTTAAAACACATTATTTGATACTATTATAGGTGTATAGTGTCAAAACAATTTCAATCATAAATATCAATCATAGACGGCATGGGTACCATATATCATGTCGCCATACTAGTTCTACAATTAAAACCGCAATATCACGTATTGGAAATTGGATTCCAACATGAGTCGAGGCAAGGGGCAAGCTCCTCTCCGCGTTCGAGACACTCTAGCAATGCCTCAGGACCCCACTCTGATCCTTTGGAACCTCCAAGGCCGGTCCTCTCTTACTTTTGAGGATTAATTATTCCTGAACACACGTTTCCCGGTCCTTACAGACCTATATCCGAGGCGCCTCATATCCAACAACCACACAGGTGAAAAGTATATAAATGTCAGGGTTGGTAGGTCACTGACACCACCCTAGCTAGAAAGAAACGTCGTGCACTCCTTGGGTCCGTATCCCGTTTTTGACTCATACCGAGGTGTGAGGCTCGCGAATTCACGTTATACACAAAGCTACGCCACGCGGGCCGTGCTTTGATCATCAACCACAAGACTTTGCTTTTCAACAGAAGCCTTGATCAATTGCCACTTACGCATGCCACATTGGCAATTCACTCCATGCGACTGATGTCCATCGATATACAACCTCTGAGCTCGTACGTCTCAGAGAAGGGCGTTAAGCAAGAGAATAAATTCTCCGCCGCCAAACAGATGTATATTTAATAGAGATCAATCAACACAGAATAAAATCCAATGTCAGACACACAATCCCTTTACAAGTTCGTTCTGGGTCTGAACGAATCCGGAGGCACTTTCCTTGCATATCCATCCATCTCCAAGTACGTCTGGACGATCACCAACTGATTCCCTCATCCTGGGTGTACAACCCAATCAAGATCATCAGTAATCACCCAAACGATGTGAAGACTTCCGGTCTTCAACCACCGTCTTCATCTTCGACATCTCGTCGAATCGGTTATTCAGAATGGGTATAAACCCGGCCTTTCTGAATAACTGACGTATATAATAAACGAATGTTACACAAACACAACAAACGCCTCATTCCAATTCAGAATATTCTTTTATTCACAAAAACACATTCTTAGGGAAAGGTTCCCATTAATTTTATCAAAGATAAATTCTTCTAAATTTATTCTTCAATCCTCATTTGGATATCATT
The DNA here is from genome assembly GCA_030737875.1 of Allium sativum. Lineage (NCBI taxonomy): Eukaryota > Viridiplantae > Streptophyta > Magnoliopsida > Asparagales > Amaryllidaceae > Allium > Allium sativum. The sequence goes on from CM060920.1 coordinate 721,075,522, forward strand.
TCTAACTAGTCGGGATTAACGAACCACACCGAAGTAATTATTTATTTTATTTCCCAATCCCAACCTATATATCCCATGGAGCAAAACTGGTGATACTCCATATCTAACACCACGGTGTTATCGGTAAAATTGATTACCATTTCACGTTCAAATCTAATTAAAGATTTAACTATCGCTTTGGAACAAAACTGGTGATACTCCACTCTCGATCACTTTTCAGATTTGATAATTTAAATTATCAATTCACATTTTAATCTAATTAAAGATTCATTAAAACTACACTTAGTCTTAATTCTTTCAGAAATCAACATCTTGTCTTTAACTGGGTTAAAGAACCAATGTCATCTAAAACACGATTCACGATAAACCCAAATCACATTTGATATTAAATACAAGGCTCTGAATAGAAAATATATCGTCTTATATTCAATATCAAATTCTGAAACCAACATATATCGTATTGGAAATAACGATATAAAATATATCTTTCAAATTCCCAAAACAATATCTGTATAGTCACGAAATCCAACATCGAAATATTCCGAAGATAATTTCGATTCAACTCCACTTCCACTTCAGAATATTGGGAATATTGATTATTTTTTAAATCACTTTCAAATTCAATTTATTTATTTCAAAAATAAATTGTTTTTAATTCTAGTTCAAAACTAGTTCATTTCGATAAAAATCTATTTTTATCCTCAAATGAGGGATTCTCCAGCTCAATTCTTCCCAAATCATTTCTTATGATTTTACACAAATTATTAATATTTTTAATAATTTTATCAAGGCCCGTACAGTCGATTTCCATCAACGGCCATCGAACTGCACTTACAACGACCTTTTTCAAATTTGATTTGGACATAATTCCAAATCCAACCGTTAGATTTCAAATTTCTAATATTCATTGGAAAGCTCTTTTCGATACGAACCCAACGGTTCCGGTTTTAGGAGAATCCGACGGTCGGATCTCCCGCAACGTCCGTTTGAAATAAATGGTCGAAATTCACGAACTGCCGCGGCGCGGCGCGTTCTATTCAGGCCATTATATTATATATATAATATATATTTCGTCGATTTCTATTTAAAACGAATTTTATAAATCGTTTTAAATTCGTTTCTAAAACCATTCAACTTCTACATTCAATTTCAAATCGATTTGATTTCAATTCAACTCGAACTCATTTCCATTTTATTCAATTCGAATTCAAATTCGTTTCAATTCAATTCAAATTCAAATTCGTTTCAATTCAAATTGATTTCAATTTAATTTCGATTCGAATTCAATTAAATTTCAGTTCGTTTTAAATTTCAATTTCAATTTAATTCAATTTGAATTCATTTCTATTCAATTCGAATTCAAATTCACTTCCTATTCAATTCGAATCGAATTCATTTCAAATTGATTCAATAAAATTTCAATTTGAATTTTAATCTAATTCAATTTGAATTTCCTTTCAAAATATTAAATTTTGAAATCACTTTTCAATATTCATTATAAAACGAATAAAATCGATATAAATATCGTTCGCGTCAAAATAACGCATCTCTAATCAACACGGATTTATATTTTCAAAACTTCTATATTCTATCCAACAAATGAATATTTATCCCATTCAACACATGAATCTATATTTCTTTCAACACACGACTAATCTCAACACATGAGTACTGTCAACACATCACTATTTTTGTTATGTAAAATATTTTATAAAACTATGGTATCTATCGTTTGATTTTTAATTAGACTTCTACTGGGAAGTAGTTCTAATCTTAAATATGATAAAGATGTAAATTTCATTGTATAAAATATTTCACTCAACACATGAACATCGTCAACACATGACTATTTTTATATTCAACACATGAATTTTCTTTTATAATATTCATTATTTTCCCGATTGGAATGAGGCCCAATCAATCACCATATAATGTTAATTATATGGATTCCATACAACACATGTATATAATAGCTTTGAAAAATAATCAACCATCAACCAAAGTGCACCACACAACTGCATAAGCATCAAATATAAATAATCGACGCTTACACAGTCTGTCGACCAATCGATCGACAATAATTAAATAATTGGGATTAGTGTACGCCAAATATCATCCCAACACCCATGTGGGGTTTCAAATCAACAAACACACATTTTTGTTTATGCAGTTGGGCGATGTGTAAAATTTATCAACCCAATCAATATCAGTCAAATCAGTGTAAATAAACAAATCGGCCGATTTGTTTATAAATATTTATTTATTTACTTTCACGTTAAAAATTATATTTTTAACGACAAAAATATTTATTTCAACACTTGAATTTCTATTCAGTTCATTTATACAATAAAAATGATATTTTTATTTTTCTAACATATTTTAGAAAATTTCGGCGGCATAACGGCACGATACTAGAAACGGGACGAGGCCTAGCCTTATCCCCGGTCTAGTGAAGGCCCACGCCATTCACACATCAATCAAATCCATTCAATTCACTAAACAATTCAATTCAAACCAATTAGACTAATCAACTACACAACCAAACAATTTCACAAACAAGCCATCCATGGTCTGTGGATGACGGGTGTCGGGTGCTACTAAGCACCGTCTGCATCCTAGTATATATATAACTAGAAAAAGAAATTGAAAGGTGAGAAGTTCTCACCAATAGCTATCCAAACACCTTGACTCTTCTTTGGTAGAAATCTTCTTCATTCTCGCCTTTTTATCATCTTCGTTGCCCGTAGTCACTACATATATAAAAATCACACATTTTTATATTTTGATGTCTTTTAAAATAAAAATCACATTTTTATTTATTCATTTCCAATTTAGAAATCATATTTTTATAATCACTTCATATATTTAAACATCGAATTTTTACTATGCTATTCAATATATAAAAATCGAATTTTTACTTTGGTGTCATATAGATAAAAATTCCATTTCAAAAATAAAGTTTTCGCCTTTATAAAAATAAAGTTTTCTCCTTTATAAAAATAAAGTTTTCGCCTTCATAAAAATCAGCACTTTATTTCGACGTATATAAAATAAAAATCAGAATTTTATTTTGCTACATACACAAAGATGATATTTTTTTATTCTCTACATAAACAAAAATCATATTTCTACTACTTCTACTTAATAAAGATTATATTTTTAATACTTTAAAAATATAAAAATCATATTTTTATTACTTTAAAAATATAAAGATCTTACCTTTTACCTAATAAAAATCAAATCTTGCCTTTTTTAAAAAAAATCAAACTTTTCTATTTAAAAATCTAAACTTTCGCTATTTTTTTTTAAAAATCTATACTTTCGCATTTTAAAAATTTGTCTTTACTGATTTAAATAAACTAAATAAACTAATTATTTTAAATAAATTACTAAATGAAATAAATATAAAACTTACAGTCAAATCAGAAAAAGGGGGGGTTGCTGTTGAGGTCAGGGAAGTGGAGGGAGGAGGGAAGAAGAAGGCGGAGGATCGGAGGGGGGGCTGGAGGTGCGTCGGCGTCGTGTTCAGGCACTGGGGGTTCTCGCGGTGGGAAGAGGGAGCGGGAGGAGGGAAGAAGAAGAAGCGGCGGAGGGCGGCAGGCGGGTGATGGCGCGTCGGGGTGGCGATCGCCAAGGGGGCGGCGGCTGCGTCCTTTTCTCCTTTTTTTATTTTTTTTTCTATTTTCTGATTTATGTTCTAACGGGGGGGGGGGGGGGCCAGAGTGTATATGGAGGGAAGAGAAAGTTTTTTTATTTTTATTTAATTATTTTATTATTATTATTTTTTTGAAAAAGTTGACTTTTACATACGACCTCTAGACGAGGCCCACCGCCTGTCGTCCATAGCGTTTTACTCCCATTCCGAACACAATGGGACATGTTTCGTAGTTTGATTCAATCGTTTGAATCAGTTTCCGTTGAATTTACACTTAAATCACTATACTGAATTTTAAACGTACATTTCAAATTACCGGGGTCACATACTAACTAGAAAAATTCCAGAAAAATATTTTCTAGCTTCGTATTGACGATACGGTCCTAACAAAACTAGTTTCGTCGAATTCTGAGACCGTTGGAAAAATGGCCATTTTCCAGTCGATTAAAATCAACTGAAACTGGTCAAACGCGTTTTCCTTTGCCACGCTCACATATTGATTCGAAAAATTATGAAATTTGAAATCTAGCAATAACTTTACATCACGGACCCAACAAAAGTGGTTTCATCGAAATCCGAGGTCGTTTGCAAAATGTCCATTTTTAAGGGCCTGAATTCCATAGCGACTATTCAGAATTTTCAACTGGGCATATCTTTTGATTCCTGCTATGAAATTTTGATTTCTCGGATTCGCTGGAAAGATATTATCAATTAGATCCCATTATTTTTGGTTTCACTAAAATCCGGATTGTTTTGCACCCGGCACATTCAATTGAAGTTTGAAATCGAATTATCGAACTACCGCGCCATTTTCAATTCTATTTATAATTATATATAAATATTTATATTCTAACGACGACGCGTATAATATATACGTCGAATTCTATTCGAAATAAATTTCACGTCGATATTATTTAAAATAATTCATTTAAATATTCAAAATTCGCTAAAATTGCCAAAATAAAAATTTTAAACTGGCCCAGAATTTCCGGGTTATTACAATCTCTCCCACTTAAAACTTTTCGTCCCCGGAAAGGAACAAAGTCGAAAGTGGTTTGATTATTAAGCTCTACATTCGATCTGGCTTGCCTTCTCCAACTTTTCAGTTTCTGAGAATTTTCAAAATTTCAAAAATTTGGCTAACACCCTAAATTTTCGAAAAATTTCGCCATAACCTCCCCTGCACTGGGAGCATCGGGGAATTTCAAATAGCTTCCCCGGTCCTTAAGATCTCAAAAAGAAAAAGAAAAAGCCAAGCGGCTAGCCAATAGGCTCACAAAATCATCATCACCCAAACAAAACAGGAAATTATGTAGTAAACATGTACCTATTTGTCGGGCAAACAAATTTTATTCTTCGGCTCTAGCCTCCTTGCTATGACCTGTTCAATGTAAGTATATGTATATGCTAGCAAATGCGACCAATTTTCAATACAATTCAATATTTGGTTATATTAGGCATAATGGTTCAAAATTAGCAAACAATTAAACAAACAACATAAACATCAATCAATTAGTGAATTAGAGTTTCAAATTCATAATTTTGATACATATAGTCAAAAAATCATGTTTTTGATGCCAATTCACAACAATGTGTTCTAACTATATTAGTTTTGGTTCTCACACCAGTCTAATGGAAATATATAGATATCACACCTTCGAAACACGAACATAAATACTGATGATGTGGCCACATCATCAGAATTACCCCCGGGTGTCTAGAATGTGACTCTATATCTATCCAGTATATTAAAACTTCGACTATACGTTCATGACGCGTATACGCGAAATCTATATATACTCGATTGTCCATATTCAAAATAAATAAATAATCAAATACGTATAAAATGGTTTAAATTTCAAAACAAAATTGTTTTCATTTGTAAAATATACTCTTCACACTCGTTCTAGGATACTACTGATCCTATCTCTAACGAGTCATTCTAATTGGATATTACTAATCCAATATCTGATGAATTCTTTCGTATGGTTCTAATGTGTCTTGTTCTCGAGCTCTGTAAACCAAAGCTCTGATACCAAACTGACACGACCCGAACTTCCCCGTGAAGGAAAGCACGGATAGCGTTGAGAACAGGACCAAATAGAACGCAAACAAAAGAACATTTCATTGTTATTACAACAATTCCATCAGATACAAGAATATACAGAGTATAAATGATTAAATTACATTCGACAAATATCAGAGATTACAATAAATTACATAGCAGCGGAAAAATATACAAAACACAACTAGAAGTGATACACGGATACAGAGCTTTCCGAGCATCGTTCCAGCTGTTAATCAGGACCCTGTGAATATAAATCTGCAAAACCAAAACTACTAGCTGCCCGTGTGGAAAATAGGGGCACCCAGAGTTTAGGTTAAAACAATAAACTCCAGGTCAGTCATGGGACTGGTGTGAGAACTAAAACAGTTATAATTCTTTATTTTAAAGTTTGGTAAATCAAGGGACCACGCCGTATAACACGGAACGGGTTTCCTCCCAAGAATACCAGTGCATAAAACAAACAGCGCAATGCTAAATAAAGAAAAATGAAGCTGTTATAAGACCCAGGTCCCATCACACAATGCAACGCAAGCCGGAGGATAGGGTTTTTACCTTATAACAGCCAAAGCATGTTTGATACGTTTAAAACACATTATTTGATACTATTATAGGTGTATAGTGTCAAAACAATTTCAATCATAAATATCAATCATAGACGGCATGGGTACCATATATCATGTCGCCATACTAGTTCTACAATTAAAACCGCAATATCACGTATTGGAAATTGGATTCCAACATGAGTCGAGGCAAGGGGCAAGCACCTCTCCGCGTTCGAGACACTCTAGCAACGCCTCAGGACCCCACTCTGATCCTTTGGAACCTCCAAGGCCGGTCCTCTCTTACTTTTGAGGATTAATTATTCCTGAACACACGTTTCCCGGTCCTTACAGACCTATATCCGAGGCGCCTCATATCCAACAACCACACAGGTGAAAAGTATATAAATGTCAGGGCTGGTAGGTCACTGACACCACCCTAGCTAGAAAGAAACGTCGTGCACTCCTTGGGTCCGTATCCCGTTTTTGACTCATACCGAGGTGTGAGGCTTGCGAATTCACGTTATACACAAAGCTACGCCACGCAGGCCGTGCTTTGATCATCAACCACAAGACTTTGCTTTTCAACAGAAGCCTTGATCAATTGCCACTTACGCATGCCACATTGGCAATTCACTCCATGCGACTGATGTCCATCGATATACAACCTCTGAGCTCGTACATCTCAGAGAAGGGCGTTAAGCAAGAGAATAAATTCTCCGCCGCCAAACAGATGTATATTTAATAGAGATCAATCAACACAGAATAAAATCCAATGTCAGACACACAATCCCTTTACAAGTTCGTTCTGGGTCTAAACGAAACCGGAGGCACTTTCCTCGCATATCCATCCATCTCCAAGTACGTCTGGACGATCACCAACTGATTCCCTCATCCTGGGTGTACAGCCCAATCAAGATCATCAGTAATCACCCAAACGATGTGAAGACTTCCAGTCTTCAACCACCGTCTTCATCTTCGACATCTCGTCGAATCGGTTATTCAGAATGGGTATAAACCCGGCCTTTCTGAATAACCCACGTATATAATAAACGAATGTTACACAAACACAACAAACGCCTCATTCCAATTCAGAATATTCTTTTATTCACAAAATCACATTCTTAGGGAAAGGTTCCCATTAATTTTATCAAAGATAAATTCTTCTAAATTTATTCTTCAATCCTCCTTTGGATATCATTTCTAACTAGTCGGGATTAACGAACCACACCGAAGTAATTATTTATTTTATTTCCCAATCCCAACCTATATATCCCATGGAGCAAAACTGGTGATACTCCATATCTAACACCACGGTGTTATCGGTAAAATTGATTACCATTTCACGTTCAAATCTAATTAAAGATTTAACTATCGCTTTGGAGCAAAACTGGTGATACTCCACTCTCGATCACTTTTCAGATTTGATAATTTAAATTATCAATTCACATTTTAATCTAATTAAAGATTCATTAAAACTACACTTAGTCTTAATTCTTTCAGAAATCAACATCTTGCCTTTAACTGGGTTAAAGAACCAATGTCATCTAAAACACGATTCACGATAAACCCAAATCACATTTGATATTAAATACAAGGCTCTGAATAGAAAATATATCGGCTTATATTCAATATCAAATTCTGAAACCAACATATATCGTATTGGAAATAACGATATAAAATATATCTTTCAAATTCCCAAAACAATATCTGTATAGTCACGAAATCCAACATCGAAATATTCCGAAGATAATTTCGATTCAACTCCACTTCCACTTCAGAATATTGGGAATATTGATTATTTTTAAAATCACTTTCAAATTCAATTTATTTATTTCAAAAATAAATTGTTTTTAATTCTAGTTCAAAACTAGTTCATTTCGATAAAAATCTATTTTTATCCTCAAATGAGGGATTCTCCAGCTCAATTCTTCCCAAATCATTTCTTATGATTTTACACAAATTATTAATATTTTTAATAATTTTATCAAGGCCCGTACAGTCGATTTCCATCAACGGCCATCGAACTGCACTTACAGCGACCTTTTTCAAATTTGATTTGGACATAATTCCAAATCCAACCGTTAGATTTCAAATTTCTAATATTCATTGGAAAGCTCTTTTCGATACGAACCCAACGGTTCCGGTTTTAGGAGAATCCGACGGTCGGATCTCCCGCAACGTCCGTTTGAAATAAATGGTCGAAATTCACGAACTGCCGCGGCGCGGCGCGTTCTATTCAGGCCATTATATTATATATATAATATATATTTCGTCGATTTCTATTTAAAACGAATTTTATAAATCGTTTTAAATTCGTTTCTAAAACCATTCAACTTCTACATTCAATTTCAAATCGATTTGATTTCAATTCAACTCGAACTCATTTCCATTTTATTCAATTCGAATTCAAATTCGTTTCAATTCAATTCAAATTCAAATTCGTTTCAATTCAAATTGATTTCAATTTAATTTCGATTCGAATTCAATTAAATTTCAGTTCGTTTTAAATTTCAATTTCAATTTAATTCAATTTGAATTCATTTCTATTCAATTCGAATTCAAATTCACTTCCTATTCAATTCGAATCGAATTCATTTCAAATTGATTCAATAAAATTTCAATTTGAATTTTAATCTAATTCAATTTGAATTTCCTTTCAAAATATTAAATTTTGAAATCACTTTTCAATATTCATTATAAAACGAATAAAATCGATATAAATATCGTTCGCGTCAAAATAACGCATCTCTAATCAACACGGATTTATATTTTCAAAACTTCTATATTCTATCCAACAAATGAATATTTATCCCATTCAACACATGAATCTATATTTCTTTCAACACACGACTAATCTCAAAACATGAGTATTGTCAACACATCACTATTTTTGTTATGTAAAATATTTTATAAAACTATGGTATCTATCGTTTGATTTTTAATTAGACTTCTACTGGGAAGTAGTTCTAATCTTAAATATGATAAAGATGTAAACTTCATTGTATAAAATATTTCACTCAACACATGAACATCGTCAACACATGACTATTTTTATATTCAACACATGAATTTTCTTTTATAATATTCATTATTTTCCCGATTGGAATGAGGCCCAATCAATCACCATATAATGTTAATTATATGGATTCCATACAACACATGTATATAATAGCTTTGAAAAATAATCAACCATCAACCAAAGTGCACCACACAACTGCATAAGCATCAAATATAAATAATCGACGCTTACACAGTCTGTCGACCAATCGATCGACAATAATTAAATAATTGGGATTAGTGTACGCCAAATATCATCCCAACACCCATGTGGGGTTTCAAATCAACAAACACACATTTTTGTTTGTGCAGTTGGGCGATGTGTAAAATTTATCAACCCAATCAATATCAGTCAAATCAGTGTAAATAAACAAATCGGCCGATTTGTTTATAAATATTTATTTATTTACTTTCACGTTAAAAATTTTATTTTTAACGACAAAAATATTTATTTCAACACTTGAATTTCTATTCAGTTCATTTATACAATAAAAATGATATTTTTATTTTTCTAACATATTTTAGAAAATTTCGGCGGCATAACGGCACGATACTAGAAACGGGACGAGGCCTAGCCTTATCCCCGGTCTAGTGAAGGCCCACGCCATTCACACATCAATCAAATCCATTCAATTCACTAAACAATTCAATTCAAACCAATTAGACTAATCAACTACACAACCAAACAATTTCACAAACAAGCCATCCATGGTCTGTGGATGACGGGTGTCGGGTGCTACTAAGCACCGTCTGCATCCTAGTATATATATATAACTAGAAAAAGAAATTGAAAGGTGAGAAGTTCTCACCAATAGCTATCCAAACACCTTGACTCTTCTTTGGTAGAAATCTTCTTCATTCTCGCCTTTTTATCATCTTCGTTGCCCGTAGTCACTACATATATAAAAATCACACATTTTTATATTTTGATGTCTTTTAAAATAAAAATCACATTTTTATTTATTCATTTCCAATTTAGAAATCATATTTTTATAATCACTTCATATATTTAAAAATCGAATTTTTACTATGCTATTCAATATATAAAAATCGAATTTTTACTTTGGTGTCATATAGGTAAAAATTCCATTTCAAAAATAAAGTTTTCGCCTTTATAAAAATAAAGTTTTCGCCTTCATAAAAATCAGCACTTTATTTCGACGTATATAAAATAAAAATCAGATTTTTATTTTGCTACATACACAAAGATGATATTTTTTTATTCTCTACATAAACAAAAATCATATTTCTACTACTTCTACTTAATAAAGATTATATTTTTAATACTTTAAAAATATAAAAATCATATTTTTATTACTTTAAAAATATAAAGATCTTACCTTTTACCTAATAAAAATCAAATCTTGCCTTTTTTTAAAAAAATCAAACTTTTCTATTTAAAAATCTAAACTTTCGCTATTTTTTTTAAAAAATATATACTTTCGCATTTTAAAAATCTGTCTTTACTGATTTAAATAAACTAAATAAACTAATTATTTTAAATAAATTACTAAATGAAATAAATATAAAACTTACAGTCAAATCAGAAAAAGGGGGGGTTGCTGTTGAGGTCAGGGAAGTGGAGGGAGGAGGGAAGAAGAAGGCGGAGGATCGGAGGGGGGGCTGGAGGTGCGTCGGCGTCGGGTTCAGGCACTGGGGGTTCTCGCGGTGGGAAGAGGGAGCGGGAGGAGGGAAGAAGAAGAAGCGGCGGAGGGCGGCAGGCGGGTGATGGCGCGTCGGGGTGGCGATCGCCAAGGGGGCGGCGGCTGCGTCCTTTTCTCCTTTTTTTATTTTTTTTTCTATTTTCTGATTTATGTTCTAACGGGGGGGGGGGGGGGCAGAGTGTATATGGAGGGAAGAGAAAGTTTTTTTATTTTTATTTAATTATTATTATTTTTTTGAAAAAGTTGACTTTTACATACGACCTCTAGACGAGGCCCACCGCCTGTCGTCCATAGCGTTTTACTCCCATTCCGAACACAATGGGACATGTTTCGTAGTTTGATTCAATCGTTTGAATCAGTTTCCGTTGAATTTACACTTAAATCACTATACTGAATTTTAAACGTACATTTCAAATTACCGGGGTCACATACTAACTAGAAAAATTCCAAAAAAATATTTTCTAGCTTCGTATTGACGATACGGTCCTAACAAAACTAGTTTCGTCGAATTCTGAGACCGTTGGAAAAATGGCCATTTTCCAGTCGATTAAAATCAACTGAAACTGGTCAAACGCGTTTTCCTTTGCCACGCTCACATATTGATTCGAAAAATTATGAAATTTGAAATCTAGCAATAACTTTACATCACGGACCCAACAAAAGTGGTTTCATCGAAATCCGAGGTCGTTTGCAAAATGTCCATTTTTAAGGGCCTGAATTCCATAGCGACTATTCAGAATTTTCAACTGGGCATATCTTTTGATTCCTGCTATGAAATTTTGATTTCTCGGATTCGCTGGAAAGATATTATCAATTAGATCCCATTATTTTTGGTTTCACTAAAATCCGGATTGTTTTGCACCCGGCACATTCAATTGAAGTTTGAAATCGAATTATCGAACTACCGCGCCATTTTCAATTCTATTTATAATTATATATAAATATTTATATTCTAACGACGACGCGTATAATATATACGTCGAATTCTATTCGAAATAAATTTCACGTCGATATTATTTAAAATAATTCATTTAAATATTCAAAATTCGCTAAAATTGCCAAAATAAAAATTTTAAACTGGCCCAGAATTTCCGGGTTATTACAATCTCTCCCACTTAAAACTTTTCGTCCCCGGAAAGGAACAAAGTCGAAAGTGGTTTGATTATTAAGCTCTACATTCGATCTGGCTTGCCTTCTCCAACTTTTCAGTTTCTGAGAATTTTCAAAATTTCAAAAATTTGGCTAACACCCTAAATTTTCGAAAAATTTCGCCATAACCTCCCCTGCACCGGGAGCATCGGGGAATTTCAAATAGCTTCCCCGGTCCTTCAGATCTCAAAAAGAAAAAGAAAAAGCCAAGCGGCTAGCCAATAGGCTCACAAAATCATCATCACCCAAACAAAACAGGAAATTATGTAGTAAACATGTACCTATTTGTCGGGCAAACAAATTTTATTCTTCGGCTCTAGCCTCCTTGCTATGACCTGTTCAATGTAAGTATATGTATATGCTAGCAAATGCGACCAATTTTCAATACAATTCAATATTTGGTTATATTAGGCATAATGGTTCAAAATTAGCAAACAATTAAACAAACAACATAAACATCAATCAATTAGTGAATTAGAGTTTCAAATTCATAATTTTGATACATATAGTCAAAAAATCATGTTTTTGATGCCAATTCACAACAATGTGTTCTAACTATATTAGTTTTGGTTCTCACACCAGTCTAATGGAAATATATAGATATCACACCTTCGAAACACGAACATAAATACTGATGATGTGGCCACATCATCAGAATTACCCCCGGGTGTCTAGAATGTGACTCTATATCTATCCAGTATATTAAAACTTCGACTATACGTTCATGACGCGTATACGCGAAATCTATATATACTCGATTGTCCATATTCAAAATAAATAAATAATCAAATACGTATAAAATGGTTTAAATTTCAAAACAAAATTGTTTTCATTTGTAAAATATACTCTTCACACTCGTTCTAGGATACTACTGATCCTATCTCTAACGAGTCATTCTAATTGGATATTACTAATCCAATATCTGATGAATTCTTTCGTATGGTTCTAATGTGTCTTGTTCTCGAGCTCTGTAAACCAAAGCTCTGATACCAAACTGACACGACCCGAACTTCCCCGTGAAGGAAAGCACGGATAGCGTTGAGAACAGGACCAAATAGAACGCAAACAAAAGAACATTTCATTGTTATTACAACAATTCCATCAGATACAAGAATATACAGAGTATAAATGATTAAATTACATTCGACAAATATCAGAGATTACAATAAATTACATAGCAGCGGAAAAATATACAAAACACAACTAGAAGTGATACACGGATACAGAGCTTTCCGAGCATCGTTCCAGCTGTTAATCAGGACCCTGTGAATATAAATCTGCAAAACCAAAACTACTAGCTGCCCGTGTGGAAAATAGGGGCACCCAGAGTTTAGGTTAAAACAATAAACTCCAGGTCAGTCATGGGACTGGTGTGAGAACTAAAACAGTTATAATTCTTTATTTTAAAGTTTGGTAAATCAAGGGACCACGCCGTATAACACGGAACGGGTTTCCTCCCAAGAATACCAGTGCATAAAACAAACAGCGCAATGCTAAATAAAGAAAAATGAAGCTGTTATAAGACCCAGGTCCCATCACACAATGCAACGCAAGCCGGAGGATAGGGTTTTTACCTTATAACAGCCAAAGCATGTTTGATACGTTTAAAACACATTATTTGATACTATTATAGGTGTATAGTGTCAAAACAATTTCAATCATAAATATCAATCATAGACGGCATGGGTACCATATATCATGTCGCCATACTAGTTCTACAATTAAAACCGCAATATCACGTATTGGAAATTGGATTCCAACATGAGTCGAGGCAAGGGGCAAGCTCCTCTCCGCGTTCGAGACACTCTAGCAATGCCTCAGGACCCCACTCTGATCCTTTGGAACCTCCAAGGCCGGTCCTCTCTTACTTTTGAGGATTAATTATTCCTGAACACACGTTTCCCGGTCCTTACAGACCTATATCTGAGGCGCCTCATATCCAGCAACCACACAGGTGAAAAGTATATAAATGTCAGGGTTGGTAGGTCACTGACACCACCCTAGCTAGAAAGAAACGTCGTGCACTCCTTGGGTCCGTATCCCGTTTTTGACTCATACCGAGGTGTGAGGCTCGCGAATTCACGTTATACACAAAGCTACGCCACGCAGGCCGTGCTTTGATCATCAACCACAAGACTTTGCTTTTCAACAGAAGCCTTGATCAATTGCCACTTACGCATGCCACATTGGCAATTCACTCCATGCGACTGATGTCCATCGATATACAACCTCTGAGCTCGTACGTCTCAGAGAAGGGCGTTAAGCAAGAGAATAAATTCTCCGCCGCCAAACAGATGTATATTTAATAGAGATCAATCAACACAGAATAAAATCCAATGTCAGACACACAATCCCTTTACAAGTTCGTTCTGGGTCTGAACGAAACCGGAGGCACTTTCCTCGCATATCCATCCATCTCCAAGTACGTCTGGACGATCACCAACTGATTCCCTCATCCTGGGTGTACAGCCCAATCAAGATCATCAGTATTCACCCAAACGATGTGAAGACTTCCGGTCTTCAACCACCGTCTTCATCTTCGACATCTCGTCGAATCGGTTATTCAGAATGGGTATAAACCCGGCCTTTCTGAATAACCCACGTATATAATAAACGAATGTTACACAAACACAACAAACGCCTCATTCCAATTCAGAATATTCTTTTATTCACAAAATCACATTCTTAGGGAAAGGTTCCCATTAATTTTATCAAAGATAAATTCTTCTAAATTTATTCTTCAATCCTCCTTTGGATATCATTTCTAACTAGTCGGGATTAACGAACCACACCGAAGTAATTATTTATTTTATTTCCCAATCCCAACCTATATATCCCATGGAGCAAAACTGGTGATACTCCATATCTAACACCACGGTGTTATCGGTAAAATTGATTACCATTTCACGTTCAAATCTAATTAAAGATTTAACTATCGCTTTGGAGCAAAACTGGTGATACTCCACTCTCGATCACTTTTCAGATTTGATAATTTAAATTATCAATTCACATTTTAATCTAATTAAAGATTCATTAAAACTACACTTAGTCTTAATTCTTTCAGAAATCAACATCTTGCCTTTAACTGGGTTAAAGAACCAATGTCATCTAAAACACGATTCACGATAAACCCAAATCACATTTGATATTAAATACAAGGCTCTGAATAGAAAATATATCGGCTTATATTCAATATCAAATTCTGAAACCAACATATATCGTATTGGAAATAACGATATAAAATATATCTTTCAAATTCCCAAAACAATATCTGTATAGTCACGAAATCCAACATCGAAATATTCCGAAGATAATTTCGATTCAACTCCACTTCCACTTCAGAATATTGGGAATATTGATTATTTTTAAAATCACTTTCAAATTCAATTTATTTATTTCAAAAATAAATTGTTTTTAATTCTAGTTCAAAACTAGTTCATTTCGATAAAAATCTATTTTTATCCTCAAATGAGGGATTCTCCAGCTCAATTCTTCCCAAATCATTTCTTATGATTTTACACAAATTATTAATATTTTTAATAATTTTATCAAGGCCCGTACAGTCGATTTCCATCAACGGCCATCGAACTGCACTTACAGCGACCTTTTTCAAATTTGATTTGGACATAATTCCAAATCCAACCGTTAGATTTCAAATTTCTAATATTCATTGGAAAGCTCTTTTCGATACGAACCCAACGGTTCCGGTTTTAGGAGAATCCGACGGTCGGATCTCCCGCAACGTCCGTTTGAAATAAATGGTCGAAATTCACGAACTGCCGCGGCGCGGCGCGTTCTATTCAGGCCATTATATTATATATATAATATATATAATATATATTTCGTCGATTTCTATTTAAAACGAATTTTATAAATCGTTTTAAATTCGTTTCTAAAACCATTCAACTTCTACATTCAATTTCAAATCGATTTGATTTCAATTCAACTCGAACTCATTTCCATTTTATTCAATTCGAATTCAAATTCGTTTCAATTCAATTCAAATTCAAATTCGTTTCAATTCAAATTGATTTAAATTTAATTTCGATTCGAATTCAATTAAATTTCAGTTCGTTTTAAATTTCAATTTCAATTTAATTCAATTTGAATTCATTTCTATTCAATTCGAATTCAAATTCACTTCCTATTCAATTCGAATCGAATTCATTTCAAATTGATTCAATAAAATTTCAATTTGAATTTTAATCTAATTCAATTTGAATTTCCTTTCAAAATATTAAATTTTGAAATCACTTTTCAATATTCATTATAAAACGAATAAAATCGATATAAATATCGTTCGCGTCAAAATAACGCATCTCTAATCAACACGGATTTATATTTTCAAAACTTCTATATTCTATCCAACAAATGAATATTTATCCCATTCAACACATGAATCTATATTTCTTTCAACACACGACTAATCTCAACACATGAGTACTGTCAACACATCACTATTTTTGTTATGTAAAATATTTTATAAAACTATGGTATCTATCGTTTGATTTTTAATTAGACTTCTACTGGGAAGTAGTTCTAATCCTAAATATGATAAAGATGTAAATTTCATTGTATAAAATATTTCACTCAACACATGAACATCGTCAACACATGACTATTTTTATATTCAACACATGAATTTTCTTTTATAATATTCATTATTTTCCCGATTGGAATGAGGCCCAATCAATCACCATATAATGTTAATTATATGGATTCCATACAACACATGTATATAATAGCTTTGAAAAATAATCAACCATCAACCAAAGTGCACCACACAACTGCATAAGCATCAAATATAAATAATCGACGCTTACACAGTCTGTCGACCAATCGATCGACAATAATTAAATAATTGGGATTAGTGTACGCCAAATATCATCCCAACACCCATGTGGGGTTTCAAATCAACAAACACACATTTTTTTTTGTGCAGTTGGGCGATGTGTAAAATTTATCAACCCAATCAATATCAGTCAAATCAGTGTAAATAAACAAATCGGCCGATTTGTTTATAAATATTTATTTATTTACTTTCACGTTAAAAAATATATTTTTAACGACAAAAATATTTATTTCAACACTTGAATTTCTATTCAGTTCATTTATACAATAAAAATGATATTTTTATTTTTCTAACATATTTTAGAAAATTTCGGCGGCATAACGGCACGATACTAGAAACGGGACGAGGCCTAGCCTTATCCCCGGTCTAGTGAAGGCCCACGCCATTCACACATCAATCAAATCCATTCAATTCACTAAACAATTCAATTCAAACCAATTAGACTAATCAACTACACAACCAAACAATTTCACAAACAAGCCATCCATGGTCTGTGGATGACGGGTGTCGGGTGCTACTAAGCACCGTCTGCATCCTAGTATATATATATAACTAGAAAAAGAAATTGAAAGGTGAGAAGTTCTCACCAATAGCTATCCAAACACCTTGACTCTTCTTTGGTAGAAATCTTCTTCATTCTCGCCTTTTTATCATCTTCGTTGCCCGTAGTCACTACATATATAAAAATCACACATTTTTATATTTTGATGTCTTTTAAAATAAAAATCACATTTTTATTTATTCATTTCCAATTTAGAAATCATAT
This sequence comes from Allium sativum, assembly GCA_030737875.1. Classification (NCBI taxonomy): domain Eukaryota; kingdom Viridiplantae; phylum Streptophyta; class Magnoliopsida; order Asparagales; family Amaryllidaceae; genus Allium; species Allium sativum. Next base: position 721,093,275 of record CM060920.1, read on the forward strand.
TTTTATAATCACTTCATATATTTAAAAATCGAATTTTTACTATGCTATTCAATATATAAAAATCGAATTTTTACTTTGGTGTCATATAGATAAAAATTCCATTTCAAAAATAAAGTTTTCGCCTTTATAAAAATAAAGTTTTCGCCTTTATAAAAATAAAGTTTTCGCCTTCATAAAAATCAGCACTTTATTTCGACGTATATAAAATAAAAATCAGATTTTTATTTTGCTACATACACAAAGATGATATTTTTTTATTCTCTACATAAACAAAAATCATATTTCTACTACTTCTACTTAATAAAGATTATATTTTTAATACTCTAAAAATATAAAAATCATATTTTTATTACTTTAAAAATATAAAGATCTTACCTTTTACCTAATAAAAATCAAATCTTGCCTTTTTTTAAAAAATCAAACTTTTCTATTTAAAAATCTAAACTTTAGCTATTTTTTTTTAAAATCTATACTTTCGCATTTTAAAAATCTTTCTTTACTGATTTAAATAAACTAATTATTTTAAATAAATTACTAAATGAAATAAATATAAAACTTACAGTCAAATCAGAAAAAGGGGGGGTTGCCGTTGAGGTCAGGGAAGTGGAGGGAGGAGAGAAGAAGAAGGCGGAGGATCGGAGGGGGGGCTGGAGGTGCGTCGGCGTCAGGTTCAGGCACTGGGGGTTCTCGCGGTGGGAAGAGGGAGCGGGAGGAGGGAAGAAGAAGGGAAGAAGCGGCGGAGGGCGGCAGGCGGGTGATGGCGCGTCGGGGTGGCGATCGCCAAGGGGGCGGCGGCTGCGTCCTTTTCTCCTTTTTTTTATTTTTTTTTCTATTTTCTGATTTATGTTCTAACGGGGGGGGGGGGGGGGCAGAGTGTATATGGAGGGAAGAGAAAGTTTTTTTATTTTTATTTAATTATTTTATTATTATTATTTCTTTGAAAAAGTTGACTTTTACATACGACCTCTAGACGAGGCCCACCGCCTGTCGTCCATAGCGTTTTACTCCCATTCCGAACACAATGGGACATGTTTCGTAGTTTGATTCAATCGTTTGAATCAGTTTCCGTTGAATTTACACTTAAATCACTATACTGAATTTTAAACGTACATTTCAAATTACCGGGGTCACATACTAACTAGAAAAATTCCAGAAAAATATTTTCTAGCTTCGTATTGACGATACGGTCCTAACAAAACTAGTTTCGTCGAATTCTGAGACCGTTGGAAAAATGGCCATTTTCCAGTCGATTAAAATCAACTGAAACTGGTCAAACGCGTTTTCCTTTGCCACGCTCACATATTGATTCGAAAAATTATGAAATTTGAAATCTAGCAATAACTTTACATCACGGACCCAACAAAAGTGGTTTCGTCGAAATCCGAGGTCGTTTGCAAAATGTCCATTTTTAAGGGCCTGAATTCCACAGCGACTATTCAGAATTTTCAACTGGGCATATCTTTTGATTCCTGCTATGAAATTTTGATTTCTCGGATTCGCTGGAAAGATATTATCAATTAGATCCCATTATTTTTGGTTTCACTAAAATCCGGATTGTTTTGCACCCGGCACATTCAATTGAAGTTTGAAATCGAATTATCGAACTACCGCGCCATTTTCAATTCTATTTATAATTATATATAAATATTTATATTCTAACGACGACGCGTATAATATATACGTCGAATTCTATTCGAAATAAATTTCACATCGATATTATTTAAAATAATTCATTTAAATATTCAAAATTCGCTAAAATTGCCAAAATAAAAATTTTAAACTGGCCCAGAATTCCCGAGTTATTACACCAGATAAGGCACTGGAAGTAAGTGGGGTAGTCGGTGGACTGTCAGAGGTGTTTGGCAGTGTAATAGTGGCGATGCCGGGTAGTTGCAAGCGCCTCTGAGAAAGAATGGCATGAGATGAAGTAAGCGGGGAGAGCGTGGCTGGACTGTCGAGATGAAGCAGTGGGTACATGAAGGGGTTTAGCTCGGGTATGGAGTAATGGAGCTGGGTGAACGCGGTGTTGGCGAATAGGGAATGGTGGCGACTAGCGGAGATGGTTGGAGCGAAGGTGTACCGGAAGTGGTGAAATGGTCGGTGAGGAAACTGCGGAGTTGGTGTTAGTGGCTTGTGTCGATGAAGGCTTTTTGGGCATTGGTGGTGGTGTGAAGACGGGTAGAGAGGTGGCGATGCATGCAGGTTTTTCGGTGGAGGAAGGCGTATGGGAGGAGCTATCTGTTCAGAGGAGAGGAGACGTGAGTGGAGGGGCGAGATTGTGGGCTGATGCGGGTGAAGCTGACGAAGGTGGTATTAGCACTTAGGGGTGATAGAGCTAGCGCACAGATGAGATGAGTGGGAGAGAGGAACTTGCTGATGTGTTTTACAAGAGGGGAGCAAAGATAAAGTGGTGGCTGAGGAGAGCTAACGGTGCGGAAACAGTAATAGAAAACTAAGGGGAAATTGATTGTGTTAAAAAGAAGAAGCAGGTGTTTGTTTCCAGAAAAGAGGAAGAGATATGGTGCGAGCAGGAGGAAGAAGAAGCATTGCGTTATATAACGTTAGAAGAGGAGACCGAGAGTAACACATGGTAATGGGTCTCTGCTACCCCTGAATATTTTATTTTTGTACAGTATTGATTTCCCTGTTCATGAACCGTTCTAATTCCTTAGACACAGTTACAAGAATATTTATACTGACAGAGTGAGATTTTAAACCAGATTTTTGTTCAGTTTTTGTTGGGGTAAACATTGGACTGAAAAGGTAAAGGGTTTTTGAACGAATATTTGCTGAAAAGGTAAAATGTATTTGAATGAACGAACGAACATTGGACCAATTACAACGTTGTTATGTCATTTTAACACGTTATAAATTCAAATGACTTGTACCAAAATTTCAATTTAATCGTTTAACGTCAAATATGTAATTTTATTTCGCAGTTTATTTCCTTCCTTTATTTGCGCATTTTGATTAAACTACTTATATTTCAAGGTTCATTTCTTGTTTCTATCACATTATCTGTGTTATAAATGGTAACGTATTAAATACATTCAAATCAACCACTATCTAAAAACTTATATTTGGAATAAATTTAATGTTTTACCAATAAATCATTCTTAACGATATTTTCAAAATTAATAAATTGTTTCTTAATTGAATTGCCGAATTTGTTTTCAAGGTTGCTTCTAATTTTATCGTCATAATTCAACACACGGTTTTGTAATAACGTAACTCTAGCAAAATGTTTAACTCATATTTACAAATGCAATTGCATGTGGATACTATGTTTAAAATATACAAAAGTCCATGTTCGTATTTGTATTTCAAACATAATCATATATCCTTTCTAAACCCAATTACAAGGTCAAAATACGTTAATTAATAATGGTAACAAATTTTTATTTTTATAACTTTTATATTAAAATAAAATGCTAAATACTCAAACCAGTTAGTAATGTAAATCATATTCATATCGAAACAACAAAAGAATTTTATCAGTTAAAGGTTTAGAATTGTAAGTCTCTTTGAAAATGTTTGTAAATCCACATAAATGATTTGTTTAGATATGAACAAAATTTCGAAATACAAATATTTATTTTAAATCTTAATTTAATTTATATTTTAAATATCAAAATTTTTAGGTCGTTACAGTTAATTTTAAAAACATGAATTATTTTATTATATGGGCATTTACCTTCTCCTATTCGGCCCGCCTGCCCACTTACCACACACAAAACCCTCCACCGTAACTTCCAACCTCACAAAAACATCGCCCTCACAAAATTTCATCCATGGCCGAAACCCTTATCCGGCTTTCCTCCTTCCTATCTTCGACTGAAATCGAAGCTCCGCTGCATCGAATCCCCCCCCCCCCCCCCACACCCCTCTTCTCCAATCTCCCTTCGTTCCCTTCTTCAATTGATCGGCCAAAATCCCAAATCCACTCCTCAACAACCCCACGCCACCATAGTTTCTCCAATCAACCTCAGAGCCTTCCAGATCCACTGTAGAACCTCCATAACCCCACTCGAAGCTATAATTCGAAGGTGATCGGAACCCTAAGTCTTCACGTCAATCAAATCGTTAGAGAATTCATCCGAGGCATCCCGAAACGTAGCGCTTGGATTCACAAACACAGATAAGTGTTTTATTGATTTTTGTTTTGCTGTAAAAATTTGTTTTGATTTTTAAAAGTGGTTCGAACCATTTTTGTTTACTGTATCTTTTCCAAATCGTTCTGGAATTGATGAAACACAATGCATGATACGTGTATTTATAGTACGGTTGGTTTAAATAGAATCAGTTTCTTTCAAATCTTATCCTAGATAGGTGCAACTACCATTCTTAGGCCATTCTACCTTCTCATATTTGTGTACTGGTGATTTGAGGTTGATGGTTGTGTGACGGTCTTACAGAGAATTTGAATTGATATGGGATTTCAGTACTGTTGATCTATTCCCCTTGAACACTGGCCGAACCGTGTATATAGATTAGATGAGATTTAGGCCATGACTTGTTTATTCAATAAAGATTTGAAATAGTATCATAGATTCTGTGTTTAGATTTAAAATGTGTATAAATACATCTTTGCTGTGTAGATTTAGTATATGGCTTTATATATATATCAGTTCTATCCAGATTTGTTGTATATATATACATAGATTTGATTTCTTAGTTGTTCATTGTACTTCTAGCTGATGTATGCATATATACATACATCTACTTTCAATTTAGCTATGCATTTTCGTTTTCTTTAGTTGTTCATCTCACTATTCTTTAGCTGTCCATTAGTTGTCATTTAATTGAGTATATGAATACACTTAGCTATGTATGTGTGTGTATGTGCATATATATGTGTATATATATATGTTAGATATTTCCTACTTAGATTTCTTATAGCTATTCTCCTTGTTTTGTTTAGCTGAATATCTATAATAGTTTAGCTATTTTCTTTAGCTATGTATTGTCTTGTCTCTTCTAGCTGTTCATATCTACTCTTTAACTGTTTGACTATGTATATTTTTTTTCGTCAGCTGATTTTCTTAGTTGTTCTAGCCGTTTGGTTTTACTGTTTCTTGAATGAAATAGGTCATGTTGGAAATTGTATTTACAATGAATTGTTATGTCTATCCTATTTGGCATTGTACGACCAATTTATATATGTTTTTCTTAGCTGTTCATTACTGTTCTATAGCAGTTTATTTACTGTGTATATTGACAATTGCTTTACTGTTTCAGGAAAGGAACAAGGTCGGAACAAGACATGCAGGAGAAAATTATGATGAACGGTTATGTCCATTTGGTTTTGTATTGTATAGACAAATTTTGTATATGTTTTGCATTTGTACCAACAGTTATGTACATGAATATGTTGTTTTCTTTGTATTTTGTATTTGTTCAGAATATATACATAACTATTGTTTTCCTTCTCTATGTGTTGAACACTTCTAGTTTTCTTGTTCATGGAGTAAACTTTTATATGTTGGACAAACACGATGCGAATGTATTTGGTTCCATAAGGTTTACCGAACCAAAAAAATGGTTTGTTTATGTTGTACACTAGCATTAGGCTGGTTATTATTTTAAAACTTATATAGTCTTAATATGATATAAATTAAATCCAAATAGCTAAATTAACGATAATAGATTAATATCATTGTATTTATTAAAATAACATTTTCAAATTTCAATTAGTATAGAATTCAAAACTCAACAGTTAAAGTTTTGGTTTTAAATGGTATTCCATTTATATAAAAATCCTTTTATATTTAAAATAAATCGTTATAATTTAAAAACAGTTCTATAGCGACTATTTGAAAATTAGAATTAGCCATGACTAACAATCAATAATATGAAATCTCCATTTTTCTCTTTTATTTGAAAAATATAATCAAATCGGTTCAAACGTTTCTTGTTTTCGCAAGATTCCGACTTAGACCGAATTCTGTATATTCAGTTGAAGTTCAAATGTTTTATTACGAACTGCCGCAGTATTATGAGCTCGCTTTATAATTATAAATTAATGTTCAACCTTCGTTTAATAATGAAATATATATTATAAATCTATTTAAAATTCCAAATCAATATTTGATATAAATAAATAAATTACATATCTGACTACCAAAAATACGGGATGTTACAACTTGATTATTAGATACGTGAATTATTCGAAAAGGCCGGGTTTATACCCATTCTGAATAATTGATTCGACGATAAGTCAACGATGAAGATGGTGGTTGAAGACCGGAGTTCTTCACATCGACTGGATGATTGCTGATGTTTTGATTGGGCTGTACACCCAAGACAGGGTAATAAGTGGTGATCGTCCAGACGTACTTGGAGATCGACCGGATATGCGAGGACCTCTCTCCTGTATTGGACATATGGGATGAGGAATAAGGTGCCTCCGGTTTCGTTCAGACCTGGAATGGACTAGTAAATGGATGTGTGTCTAACATTGGATTTTATTCTTTGTTGATTGATATCTATTAAATATATATCTGTTTGGTGGCGGAGAATTTATTCTCTTGCTTAACACCCTTCTCTGAGACGTATGAGCATAGAGGTTATATATCGATTGACACCAGTAGCATGGTGTGAATTGTCAATGTGGCATGCTGAAATGCAAATGATCAAGGCTTTTGTTGAAAAGTAGAGTCTTGTGGTTGATGATCAAAGCATGGCTTTTAATAGCATAGCTTTGTGTATAGCATTAACTCGCGAGCCTCACACCTCGGTATGAGTCAAAAACGAGATCGGACCATTGGGAGTGCACGACGTTTCTTTCTAGTTATGGGTGGTGTTATGGTATGGAGCCCAGACATTTATATTTTTTTAACCTATGTAGATGATGGATAGCGAGGTGCCTCGGATATATTGGTCACTATGGGGCCGATGGATAGATCCGATAGGACCAGGAAATGTGTGTTCAGTAATAATTAATCCACTAACGTAAGGGTGGACCGGCCCAACCGTTCCAAGGGTTCACTGCGGGGGATCCTGAGGCATTTGCTAGAGTGTCTCGAATCGGACAGGAGCCATCCCTGGCCTCGACTCATTGATGGAATCCAAATTCCAATATGTGACATTTCGGTTTTAATTGCAGAACTAGTATGGCGACATAGTAGGATAGCGTACTATGCCTCTATGATTAATACATTTATATATGAAGTGATTTTGACACTATATACGTATAATTGTATCAAAATGATTTGTTTTAAACGTACCAAGCATGTTTGTCTATTATAAGGTAAAACTCTATCCTCCGTCTTGCGTTGCATTGTGTGATGGGACCTGAGTCTTATAATAACTTCATTTCTCGAAAAGCATTGCGCTGTTTGTAAACTGTTTTATGCACTGGTATTCTTGGGAGAAAACTCGTTCCGTGTTATACGGCATGGTCCCTTGATTTACTAAATTTTGAAGTAAAGTTTTGAATAATTGTTTTAGTTCTCACACTAGTCCCATGACTGACCTGGACTTTATTTTTTTGACCTAAACTCTAGGTGCCCTATTTTCTACACGGGAAGATAGTAGTTTGGTTTTGTAGATATTATTTTCATAGGATCCTTGATTTACAGCTGAAGCTATATTCAGAAAGCTATGTATCCGTGTTTTCTTTCAGTTGTGTTATGTATTATTTTTCCGCTGCTTTGTAATTTAAATCTATGATATTTTTCTGATGTATATTATTTATTCATATTCTGTTATATTCTTGTACTCTGATGTAATTGTTGTAATAAGCAATGAAATTTTCGGTCATTTGCATTCCAATTTGTCGTGTTCTCATTACAATCTGTGTTATCTGGTCTCCTCGTAGGCTAGCGAATTCTGGTCGTAACAATATCTTATAAATATATATATATATGTTTATATGTTTAAATTATATATTACTATGTTTTTATACTTTAGAAAATTCATTTTAAACAATTAGTTTTGATTCAGAAATTCCCAGAATATATATGTTACTTTAAAAACTTGAAAAAATGATTTTTAAAATTCAAAAATCATATATATGTCGACATACATATATTAACATATCGACATATAACCATCACAATTTTAAATTTCAAGGAAGTGTCTTTTCATTATTTGAAATGTTTTAGAACTGTTGCAACCTTTGTAACTATATATAAAGGGGTCATTTCCAAATTTTTAACTAACTTATCTTCTCCTTCTTCATCGTTACTCTTACTACCATTATCCTACTTTAATTTCTTGATTTCTACACTTATACTTTCTTGTTTTCAATACAAATTATATCATTCTCTTTCTCTTCTCAATATCTATCAAATATTCTCTGTTTGCTAGTGTTGTTCAAGGGTTCTAGGGTTGTTTGTAATTGTTAAGGAAAAGGTATGTTCCTTATAGCCTATAAATCAAGGAAAGAGAGCGGTGTGAACCTTGTAGCCATGAAATCAAGGGTGTTGAATCGGTGTGAACCTTATGCCATGAAATAAAGGGTGTGGAATCGGTATCACCTTGTAGCCATGAAATCAAGGGTGTGGTAAGATTGATACTAGTATTAATAAAACTCTGCGCAATCAGCATTGCATAGGACTGGACATAGAAGTAATCCGAAGCAGTATAAAATCCGGTGTGGTTTTTCCTTATCTGCATTTTTTTCTGTTTATATTTGCATCTGTGATTGTTTCTGTTGTGATACTCATTATGTGGTTCATATAGTTGTTTAAGAAATCATTAATTGTTTAGATTTTATATAATCTCCTTATAACACTATTCACTCCCCCTCTAGTGTTAGTTTTTCCTTAAGATATGTGATTCTCTTCCCTACAATTGGTATTAGAGCATAGGTTTTCAAAATTCCATCATCTGAATTTTGGAAATATTAAATGGCAACAAACACTGGAATTGCTAACAATAATAGTTCATTAGTAGAGGGTCAGTCCACCGTTAGTCTGCCATTATTTAATGGCAGTAATTATTCATATTGGGCATGTAGGATGAAAATAAATTTGCAATCTATAGGATTAGACACTTAAAATATCACACATATTGAATATGTTGAACCCGCTACTAATTTTGCACAATGGACTAATGAACAAAAGGTTGTTGCATAAAGTAATTCTAAGGCTATGAATATGTTATTCTGTTCATTAGATAGAAATGAATTTATTAGAGTGTCAGTTTGTAAATCTGCTTATGATATATGGAAAACATTGCAAGTTACTCATAAAGGAACCAATAAAGTTAAATATACAAAGATATCAATGCTAACTAATCAATTTGAGTTATTTAAAATGAATCAAAATGAATCTGTCTCCGATATGTACTACAGTTTCCAGGAAATCGTACATTCATTAATGGCTTTGGGAAAAACTTATTTTATAGAGGATAAAGTCAGAAAAATCCTTAATTCACTAACTCCAAAATGGAATCAGAAAACACTGGCGATTGAAGAGGCCAATAATATCAGTGAAATGAAAATTGAGGAGTTAATAGAAAATTTGATGTCGTTCGAAGTACAGTTACTAGTAAAGAACAGAAAATAAGCCGAGAAAAAAGAAATCTATAACACTCAAAGCGACGACCAACGGTTCTGATTCAAGCAGTGAGGATGACGAAGAAATTGCCTTAATGACAAGGAACTTCAGAAAATTTCTGAGATATAAAAGAAGAAATAATTTTTAGAGAAATAATCAAGGAAGTTCAGGAAAAAATGACGATAGATGCTACAATTGCAACAAACCAGGTCATATAAAAAGGTCGTGTCCATATCCTGATAAATCAAATCAGCAAACAGACAACAATCCATCAAAGAAGAGGAAAAGGGCATATGCAGCAACTTTAGATGATTCGAGTTCATCATCAAGTGACAAAGAACTAGAAATTCAAATATGTGCTTCACTACGATTCAGAATTCATAAAATATCGAAGAAATGATCTAAAAACCAAGTACACCTTAATTAATAATTTTTTATTGAATTGATTAAATGGATGCTTGTTTGCTTGCCTTGTTTGAAAATCAAATTCTAAAATTTAAATTTAAATTTTGAAATTCAAAATAATAATATAATAATAATAATTAATCTTAATTTTTTTAATATTAATATCATCTCAGGAAATAACTAAATAGAAAATATTAAAATGGTTAAACAAATTCAAAAGGAAATTTGAAATGTGAAGTGGTACACATATGTCGATATACATGAATTGACATGTTGACATATGCACCAGAAAATGAAATTCAATTTTCGAATTTCAAAAGTTTAAACTTTCAAACTTCCCTCCATCTTTTTACCAACTCCCAAGGTCAAAAAAGGTGTCCTTCTACTCAGAAAGATATGCCCATTTACTCTCAACTTATTTACCTATTCAATTCTATTCTCTCTACCTTTCATCAAAATTCAAAACAACTTTCTTTATTCCATTCTCTTCATATCTACCGTCAAATGGCTTCCTCAAGTAACCCACAAACCATGAGATTGATCAAAACTCTCAAAGGTCATCTCTACAATGATCTGGAAGTTATTCGAGCCTATATTGACTATGTTACTAACGGAAAAGTCAGTACAAGAATTTTAACTATCTTTGAAGACTGTTCTTCTTATGATCTTCGTTCTTTTTTTGAACAAAATGAAGTTTTAAGCTTGATAGATTCTCAGGATAACGATGAAGTATATTACCCAAATCTAGTCAAAATGTTTCAAGCAAATTTGAATCGTGGTTTTTACGAAGGAAATGAAAATCAAGTTTGGAGTAGCGCAAAAGACACTCAAATATTTTTTGATTATGATATTTTGGGAACCATTTTAAATTGTAAGAGTACGGGTTTGGATTTTTCGGATTTTGAAATTGATGAGCAAGATTTGGAAATGTTTCATTACATATTTGAAAGCGATGAACACATGGATTCTAAAATTCTTTTTCCGCCCAAATGCAAGAATTGTTAACCTCCTTCTTCCATATACTCTCACTCTCCATTCCAGAAACTTCAATAATCCTACCCTTAATGTCCAAAAGGCTCTTTTTGTCATCTTTGGCAATTAGGATATTAATTGGGCCGATCTGATTTTGAAAGAGTTTAAACCTAAAGAAATGTCCACCAAAGAAAATACTCTCTACCATGGAATTTATCTTACCCGCATCTTTAAATATTTTGGAGTGGATCTCAAAGGAGAGGATTTTTTCCAAGGAAGGTTTTTAACTCGAGAAATATATCCGTTACGCAAATTCCACTCACTTTTAAGACTTATAAAACATTTGCTGAAAAACAAGCTCGAATGGAACAAGAGGAAAATCCAGTGGAAATCGACGAAGAAGAAAAATCCTCTTTGGAAAGGGTAGATTTTCCAATAACTAATAGAGCCATATCCAAAGAGTCACTTGTCCAAAACCAAGTCAAGTTAGCCAAGAATCAAATGAAGATCAAGAAGAAACTCAATAAAATGCCTTTTAAAATGAACAAGTTCTTTGGCAAAATAGGAAGAAAACTTGCAATATCATCTTCCTTCTCCTCATTCGCTGAAATCTAAGCTTATTAGCTTGTGTTATCCTTTCCTAATAGCTTGTCTTTCCTTTTCGTATTTCATATTTCATACTTCTAGCTTTAAAATCATGTATCGTTTGCTTGTAATCATTTAGTAGTAATGAATTATTATTATTTTCTGTCAAAACAAATTTAAAACCTCTGTAAAAACATTAAAATTAAATAATATAATATATTCAAAAAGTATGCAAAATTTAAAAATACCCAAAATACATATAGGTATGTCGACATGTATATATTGACATGTCGACATATAACTGTCAGAAAATTCAAATTGTTTCAAATTTGAATTTTTTAATAACTACCTTTTGTCTCTTCATTTCAAATGAATTCTAGACTCTATAAATACTTTTTTCTTCCATAAAAACTTAGTTTTATTTCTCCCTTTATTCTCTAAACACTCCTTCTCTAATTTATCAAATAATGGCCAATCTTATTCACAATCTAAATGAAAACCTTGAAGAAACTCTCAATTCCTTCAAGAATATCCTATCTGTTATCCTTCGTAATCAGCAGCACCTAGAGTTACGTCAAATAAAGACGGTCGAACAACAAGAGAAACACTTTGATGCCATTTGTTGGCTAATCTCTTCTCCTTCCAGAGATGAAGACAACAACATCACTGGAGCACCTCTCACCAAAGACAACGAAGACTAGGTAGTCATCAAAAAGGATCCAATCTTCAGTGGAGATGGATGTATGGAAGTTCCGAGAGATGTATGAATTTGGCTAAATTAATATGCTTTGTTTGGTATGTTTGTAAATATCTTTTTGATTTGGATGGATTTGATTTGACTGGTTTGATGTGAACAATGATTGCCTGCATATATGGGTTGAATTGTTTAAATTGATTGTTTATATTCTTGAATACATTAGTCATTCATTTAGGAAAAGTTATATGACTTCAGGTTTAAGTCTTAGATGAGTTATATATATCTAGAATTAGTCATTAGAATCATTTATAGCATAGATTTAGAGGGAGTACAGTTTAGTTAGATATTTTTTGATGACAAAGGGGGAGAAATTATAAAATAGGATACAGTTAAGATAGGCATAATTTAAGGGGGAGTAAGGTAGAATTCATGGTGAAAGGAGGAGTATTCGAGAAACTAGATCAACAGGTAATATCAGGTATGAATATTTTATAAACTAATGTTGTCATCATCCAAAAGGGGTAGATTGTTGGAGAATGGAATTTTGATGACAACAATCTTGTTAACATTATAAAATATATATTAACATCTTTATCTAGAATATATATATATATATATATGCATGAAATATATATTGAATACTGTACAGTTAAGAGTTTAGAGGTTTAAGATTTTAAAAGGGATTCAAGGCTCATGAGTATCAAGATATCAAAATTTCAAGAGTTCAAGATCATCAAAGTAATTGAGTCTAGTTAATATGTAAAACTCCGATTATAACTTTCAAATTATTTTTAAATTGATTTTAATATTATCAAACTCCTTTCTAAATGATTTTAAATTATTAAAGGTTTTACTTATGTTTTCAAACATATATGTTTATTATATAGTTTATATATTATAAGGTTTTATAATTATATATATATATATGTTTATAATTATAATATATAGTTTTATATCATATAAATATATATGTTTAAATTATATATTACTATGTTTTTATACTTTAGAAAATTCATTTTAAACAACTATTTTTGACTCAAGAATTTCCAGAATATATATATAACTTTAAACACTTTAAAAAATGATTTTTAAAATTCAAAAATCATATATATATATATATATATATATGTCGACATACATATATTGATATATCGACATATAACCGTCACAGTTTTAAATTTCAAAGGAAGTATCTTTTCATTATTTGAAACGTTTCAGAACTGTAGCAACCTTTGGAACTCTATATAAAGGGGTCATTTTCGAATTTTTAACTAACTTATCTTCTCCTTCTTCATCCTTACTCTTACCACCATTATTCCACTTTAATTTCTTGATTTCTACCCTTATATTCTGCCATTTTCAATACAAATTGTATCATTCTCTTCTCAATCTTTATCAAATACTCTCTGTTTGGAAGTGTTATTCATGGGTTCTAGTGCTGTTTGTAATTGTAAAGGGAAGGGTGTGTTCCTTGTAGCCTATAAATCAAGGAAAGGGAGCGGTGTGAGCCTTATAGCCATGAAATCAAGGGTGTTGAATCGGTATGAACCTTATACCCGTGAAATCAAGGATGTATAATTGGTGTTAACTTTGTAGCCGTGAAATCAAGGGTGTTATAAGATTGATACTAGTATTAATAAAACTTTGCACATTCCTACATTGCGTGGGATTGGACGTAGTGTTAGGGACTGCGGAATGGATCGTTCAGGCAAAGCAAACACTAGAGGGGGGAGGTGAATAGTGTTTGTAAGAATTTAAACAAAACTTAAAACTAAAGAGAATTGTGGAATGAATCAAACACAACAAACACAATCACAGACATAGATTCAAACACAAATGCAAAATAAACAGAAATAAAAATGCAGAAAAAGGAAAGAACACACCAGATTTTATACTGGTTCAGATCACTTCTACGTCCAGTCCTACACAACGCTGGATTGTGCAGAGTTTTATTACTATTTCCAATAGTCAAATACAACCTCTTTGATTTCATGGCTCAACAAGGAGACACCGACTCCTATCCCTTGATTTCATGGCTTAACAAGGGCACATCGACTCCTATGCTTGATTCCACGGATACAAGGATACATCGATTCCTCTTTGACTTACAAACAGGGTTTATTCAACCCAAGCAATTACAAAACCGCCCTATAACTCTTCAATAGCAATTGATTCAGAGAGTAGAGAGTGTAGAGAGAAGAAGTTTGATTAAAACAGAAGTGAAATCGGTAGAGTATAAGTGTAAGAATCATAAAAATGATTAAGAATAATGGTGGGATGAAAGATTATGAAGTTAGAGAAGAAGAGTTTTTAAAAAAATTGGTTTTAACCTCTTTTTATAGCGTATGAAGGGTTGCAGTGGTTCTGAAGCGTTTCAAAAAGTGAAAAGACACTTCCCTTCAAAATTAGAAAAAACAGCAATTATATGTCGACATACACTTTTTGCTATGTCGACATACTCATGTGTATTTTTTATTTTCAAAATATTTTTCAAGTATTTTGATATAAAACTAATTCTGGAAATTCTTGAGTAAAATTCTAGTGTTGTAAATTAATATTATATGATAGAAAATCATATGAAAACATACTTTTAAACTAAATAAATATATTTATTAAATTATAAGGTTTTAAACTATATAAAGTATAAACATAAAGTATATAAAAAATTTAAGTTTGAAAAACCAAGAAGAATAAAAATAGAAACAAAATAGAAAAACAAAATAGAGAGAATTGAGGATAAATAGAAAAACAAAATGGAGAGGATTGATTATAGAATTGAAAATAAAAATTTGAAAATTAGAATTAGAATTTGAACTTGGATCGCTATTTTGAGTCTTACAAAATCAAGACTCTACAAATATATTAATCTTGAAATCTTGATTACTCATGAGTCTTGAAATTTCTCTAATCTTTGAATCTCTATCATCTTTATAACTGTACAGTCTTCAGTAATATTTCTTGTATATAATTCCTGCACACACACACACACACACACACACACACACACATATATATTCTATACAAAAAGTGTTAGCATATATTTTATAATTAATGATAATTGAAACAACATTGTTGTCATCAAAACTCCATTCTCCAACAATCTCCCCCTTTTTGATGATGAAAACCTTAGTTTATCAAATATCATACTTGTATACCTGTTTGTTGATGTTCCTCTTATACTCCCCATGTCTATAAGTTTCCTATAAACTATTCCTATATTTTATAATTTCTCCCCCTTTGGCCTTATCAAAAAGAAATTTCTAGGATACTCCCCCTAAGTTATACAACCCTAGAACCTAAGTAATATTCCTAAAAATACTCCCCCTAGATTGTATAATTCTCTGAATAGAGCATAAGTAACTATCCCTAAAAATACTCCCCCATAATCTATTAACTAATTCTAAGTAGAACACCCCCCTTAAACTATAATAATACATAGCATTATGATGATTGATTACAAACCAATCCAAGTATTATTTACATATGTTTGTCTGATATATATACAAATCAAACTAATCATACCATATGTCCTAATATATACAAGTTTCAAACAATATAATCTAATTCACACCACATCATATGTTTTTCGAATAATTAAACAAATCAATCAAATCGTACTAAACAACTAAACGTTTCTTGGAACTTCAACCCATTCATATTGTCCAGTAATAGGATTCTTCTGGATATCTTTCCACTCTTCTTTAATGTTATGTGATGTTTGGTTGTTTTCATTTCTGAAATGAGAAGAAATATCCTAACGAATTACATCAAAATGTTTTTATTGATGTTTAACCATCCTCATTTGGATTAACTCTAGTTTGCTTTGATCACGTAGTACTATGGAGAGAGTTTTCTTGAAAGAACTCAAAGAATCATTAAGATTCTCACTAATATTATGAATAGGATTTGCCATAGAATTTGATGAGAAATGATTACGGAAGAAGGAGTAATAAAATAATGAAGTTTTCTAGGAGAAATGGACTTAGATAGTGTTTGGAAATTGTTGGATTTTGAATGGACATGAGTAGTTATTTTAATTTTAAAATATGAAAAGATTTGAAAATATGTCTGTTATATGTTGACATACATGTTTTTTTATGTCGACATACTACAGTATGTTTATTGAAAATTTGAATTTTTGAATTCTTTTTGAACTCTTGTAATATTATAATATGTTTTATGGTTTTTCCAGAAACATAAAGATGATTTAATTAGAAACAAAACTCCATTCATTACTTAATAGAAAGTAAATACATCCAACTAAACAAGACACACTTTAAATACGAGATTCGAAAGCAAATACAAGGAAATATATAAAGACAGATTAAACTAGATGGCCTAGTTTTCGAATGATGATGAGGAAGATGAAATTCCAAGCTTTCTTCCCATCTTAACCATGGATTTGGATATTTTGGAAAGCTTCTTTTGATTTTTGACAATTTTCTCTTAGTTTTGAATAATTGTGTCTTTAAGATTACGCTTTGAGGTTGAATACTCGATGCTTTCCAAAAAAGTCTCTTCTTCTTCTTCGACTTCCATTGGATCTTGTTCTTGTTGCAATTGAGCTTGTTTGGCCTCATATGTCTCATAAGGTTTGAAAGTGAGAGAAATTTTCATAAGATGAATGTTTGATGCATCAAACACTTTTCTAGGGACGAATTCTTCTCCATGAAGATCAACTCCACAGTATTTGAAAATGCAAGTGAGATAAACACCATAGTAGAGAGTGTTTTCTCTTGTTGATATATTTATGGGCTTAATTTCATTAAGAATCATTTCAGCCCAATTGATTTTATATCCACCAATTATGGCAAAGACGGCCTTTTGGACTTTAAGAGTTAGATTGTTGAAATTTTCGGAACGGGGAGTGATGGTGTGTTGAAGGAGGTTGACAATCCTTGTTTTTGGACGAAAGAAACGATTTTTGAAATCCATTGGAACACCATCTTCGAAGATATCGTGATAGGTTTCCATATCGGTTTCATTGACAGTGAAAGTTGAGAAATCCATGCCCTCGCTTCTACAATTTAGAATTTCGCTAAAAAGATCGGCATCAAGAACAATTTGAGTTCCCTTGACACTACTTCAAATTTGGTTTTCGTTGCCTTGATAAAATCCGCAGTTGAGATTTGCATAGAACATCTTCACAAGTTTGGGATAACATACTTCATCATTATCACGAGAGTCAATTAGACTCAAGATTTTGTTGTGTTGGAAAAGAGAGGTGAGATCATAAGATGGAAAGTCGCTAAAGACGGTGAAAGCACCCGTGTTAACTTTAGCATTTACTAAATAGTTACCATAGGTTTTGATGGCCTCTTTGTCATTGTAAAGATATCATTTTTTGGTTTAGTTATCTTCAATTTCTGAGAAGAACTTGAGGAAGCCATTAAAATGATAATTTTGAAGAGAATAGATATGAAGAATATTGTTTTGAGAACGAAAGGTAGAAAAGATGGATATATATATATAGAAAATGAATAGATATGAACTGAATGAATATGAATTGAATAGGCACAACTTTTCAGATTGAAAGGACACCTTTTCAGACCTTGGGAGTTGGTGAAAAGATTGGAAGGAAGTTTGAAAGTTTAAACTTTTGAAATTCAAAATTTATATTTCAAAACTGTTGGATATGTCAACACGTATATTTCTGTATGTCGACATACAAGGCTTATTTCAAAAAGAAATTGGATTTTCATGTTTTGAATTAAATTATCAATTTATATTTCAAGTTTAACGATTTCCTAAAATACTTCCAATCCTAATGAACATACAAACAACTTATTTATATTAGTTTATTAGTTATTTAATATTATATTATTATTTTGAATTTTAAAATTCAAATTTCAAAAAATTTATTAAATTTTTAAAGTTTTAAATTCAAACCAAAGCAAACAAACAAAGCAACCATTCAACCCAATAAAATTAAAATTTAATTAATGCGTACCCAATTTTTTGATCCTTTTCTTCATGATCTTCTGAACTCTGAATTGTTGTAAAGCATATGTTTGTATTTCCGGTTTCTGGTACTTCATCACTTGATGACGAATCTGAATCATCTAATGTTGCTGCATATGCTTTCTTTCTTTACCTTGATGAATTGGTGTTGTCCGGTTGTTGAGTAGATTTGTCTGGATATGGACACGTTTTCTTTACATGCCCTGGTTTGTTGCAGTTAAAACATCGTCCATCATTTGATTTTGAATTTGCTTGATTATGAACCTTCCTTCTATATTTTAGAAATATTATAAAATGATTTGTCATGAGTGTTGTTTCTTCATCATCTTCACTACTCGAGTCAGAATCATTTGTTGTGGCTTTCAGTGCAATTGATTTCTTTTCTGCTGATCTATTTTCTTTTCTTTTCTGTAATTGAACTTCATATGACATCAAATTACCAATTAACTCTTCAATCTTCATTTCATTGACATCGTTGGCTTTTTTTATAGCCAAAGTCTTCTGATACCATTCTTGAGTTAATGAATTTAATATTTTTCTGACTTGATCTGCTTCGGAATAAGTTTTTCCAAGTGTCGTTAGTTAATGCACTATCTCTTGAAATCTGCAATACATATCTGAAATAGACTCATTCTCGTTCATTTTGAATAATTCAAATTGATTAACTAGCATGCCTATCTTAGTCTGTTTAACTTTACTAGTTCTATCATGAGTAACTTGTAAAGTTCTCCAGATTTCATAAGCAGTCTTACATACGGATACTCTATTAAACTCATTTCTATCTAATGAACAAAGTAACATATTCATGGCTTTAGGAATGCTCTGAGCAACAGCCTTTTGTTCATTTTTCCATTGTGCAAATGCAGTTGCGGTTTCAACATATTCATTTTGTGTACTATTCCATGTGTCTAATCCTACAGACTGTAAATTAATTTTCATTCTACATGCCCAATATGAATAATTACTACCATTAAACAATGGTGGTCTAACAGTGGATTGACCCTCTATAAAAAAACTATTATTGCTACCAGTATTGGTTGCCATTATCAGTATTTTCAAAAACCAGATTATGAAAGATCTTGCTCTGATACCAATTGTTAGGGACTGCGGAATGGATCGTTCAGGCAATGCAAACACTGGAGTGGGGGTGAATAGTGTTCGTAACAATTTAAACAAAACTTAAAACTAAAGAGAATCATGGAATGAATCAAACACCACAAACACAATCACAGACACAGATTCAAACACAAATGCAAAATAAACAGAAATGCAGAAAAAGGAAAGAAAATACCGGATTTATGCTGGTTCGGATCACTCCTACATCCAGTCCCGCACAACACTGGATTGTGCAGAGTTTCATTACTATTTCCAATAGTCAAATACAACCTCCATAATTTCACAGCTCAACAAGGAGACACCGACTCCTATCCCTTGATTTCATGGCTCAACAAGGGCACATCGACTCTTATTCCATGATTTCACGGCTACAAGAATACACCGATTCCTCTTTGACTTACAAACAGGGTTTATTCAACCTAAGCAATTACAAAACAACCCTATAACTCTTCAATAGCACTTTGATTCAAAGAGTAGAGAGTGTAGAGAGAAGAAGTTTGATCAAAACAAAAGTGAATTTGGCAGAGTATAAGTGTAAGAATCATAAAAATGATTAAGAATAATGGTGGGATGAAAGAGTATGAAGTTAGAGAAGGAGATTTTTAAAAAAATTTCGGTTTTAACATCTTTTTATAGAGTATGAAGGGTTGCAACTGTTTTGAAGCGTTTCAAAAAGTGAAAAGACACTTCCCATCAAAATTAAAAAAATAGCAATTATATGTCGACATACACTTTTTGCTTGTCGACATACTCATGTATATTTTTCATTTTCAAAACATTTTCAAGTATTTTGATATAAAACTAATTCTGGAAATTCTTGAGTAAAATTCTAGTGTTGTAAATTAATATTGTATGATAGAAAATCATACGAAAACATACTTTTAAACTAAATAAATATATTTATAAAATTATAAGGTTTTAAACTATATAAAGTATAAATATAAAGTATATAAAAATTTTAAGTTTGAAAAACCAAGAAGAATAAAAATAGAAACAAAGTAGAAAAACAAAATAGAGAGAATTGAGGATAAATAGAAAAACAAAATGGAGAGGATTGAGGATAGAATTGAAAATCAGAATTTGGAAATTAGAATTAGAATTTGAACTTGGAGTGCTCTTTAGAGTCTTACAAAATCTAGACTCTATAAATATATTAATCTTGAACTCTTGTACTCTTGTACTCTTGAAATCTTGATTACTCATGAGTCTTGAAATTTCTCTGATCTTTGAATCTCTATCATCTTTATAACTGTACAGTCTTTCAGTAATATTTTCTGTATATAATTCCTGCATATATATATATATATATATATATATATTCTATACAAAAAGTGTTAGCATATATTTTATAATTAATGATAATTGAAATAAGGTTATTGTCATCAAAACTCCATTTCCAACACGTAGGAGTAATCCGAACCAGCATAAAATCCGGTGTGTTCTTTCATTTTCTGCATTTTATTTATGTGTATATTTGCATATGTGATTTTTTTTTGTTGTGATACTCATTATGTGTTTCATATAATTGTTTGAGAAATCATTAATTGTTTAGATTTTCTGTAATCTCTTTAAAATACTAGTCACCCCCCTCTAGTGTTAGTTTTTCCTTAAGATCCGTGATTCTCATCCCTAACAATCTTGTCATTGCTACCCAGTGTCACAGTGCTAGATCCAGAAGCTACAACTAGAATTATCTCAGATTCATTGGTTTTGGAAGGAGCATTCAAGACATTTTCTTTGCTTGTCCGAGTTGGGGATTTGTTTAAAAACCCTAGTTTGGTTGTAGTGGATGGAGACTTGCTTTTAGCAACTTTTTCAGGTGATGTAGAAGCATGAATACAGGCACAACCATGAAGTCTATATGTTTCTTTAAAACTCCCTTTGGCAACAAGAACAACAACCTTATCTAAGTTATCGGTGCATATAACATCAGATTGGCATGTACCAATGCACTTGATGGTCTGATTAGCATGATAAGTGCTAATTGATTTTTGATCAGCCCAACTACCTACTTCATGTTCAATGGCCTCAGATTCCACACTAGCATCCTATAATGTTTCATTAACTTTTAGTTTAGTGCAAATGACACTCAAAATTCCATGATCAGAAACTTCTTTTTACCACACATGCATTCTGTGCATTTATTTTATCTGATAGAATAGTGCTTGCAGAACTAAACAAGATGAAAACATTAGAAAGTAATTAACCTATTCTTCGAATCTCTCCCTCTTCATACTCCCGTTCTTTAGCATCATTAGCATCAACATCCAAACCTTGTGATAAGGCACTGAAGTTGTTGCCTTTCTCAGAACCAACTTCATTTCCAGTTACTGACTTATTCACTTTGAATACTTTATTTGCCTAAAGTCCAAAACTGTTTGAGCTATTCAATATATCCTGCGTCGACTTCTTACTAACAACCTTATTGTTTACACCCATGTTTATTTTACTATTTTTAGATTCAATAAAAATTAATATGTGTATATATTTAGTCAAATTTCAAAATTTTAAATATTAAAATAATATATTATTATTATTTTTTAAATTTAAATATTCAAAAACTTATTTATCTTAAAAAAACCAAATCAAGCAATCAATCAAACCATATGAAATTAAAAAATTAATGTAAAAGTGTACATTTTTAAGATCCTTTATCATTCTTATTCGACTGATATATTCCCGTAAAACAGATATTTGTCATTTCAATGTCTGAATAATTATCACTTGACGATTTTATAAATCCAAACCATCTAATGTTGTTGTACATGCTCTCTTTCTCTTTCTAAATCCATCGTTGTTATTAGAGACCCCGTGTTTATCAGGATATGGACAAAATCGTTTAATTTGCTCTGGTTTGTTGCAATTATAGCACCTGACATTCATTTGATCATTGTTTCTGCTTCCCTAATCTTTATTATTGTTTCTTCTGGAATTATTCATCTTTCTATATTTCAGGAACTTTCAAAAGTTTCTAATCATCAATGCAATCTACTCATCCCCATTTCCCGAGTCTGATATATCCATCATATCATTAAAAGTGATTGACTTCTTTTCAACTTCCTTGCTTTCTCTTCTACCCTGCGTTTGTGCTTCAAACGATTATAAGTTTCCAATTAGTTCTTCTATTTTCATAGTACTAATGTCATTAGCCTCTTCAATAGCAAGTGTCTTTTGATCTCACTCAGGTGTAAGTGAATTTGATATTTTCATAACCTGATCTTCCTCAAAAAAGTTTTTATGATGAGCAATTAATAATGAACTATATCTTGAAATTTACTATACATACCAGATATTATCTCATTTGGATTCATCTTAAATAATTGAAATTAATTATTAACATGTAAATCTTGGTTAATTTAACTTTACTAGTGCTTTCATGTGTAACTTGCAGTGTTCTCCAAATATCATATGCAAACTTACAAATAGATACCCTATTGAATTCATTTCTATCTAATGAAAAATAATAATATATTTATGGTTTTAGAGTTACTTTATGTAACTTCCTTTTGATCAACAATCCACTGTGCATAATTAGTTTGGGGTTCACTATACTTGCTTTGTGTAACATTCCAAATATCTACTTCTATTGACTGTAAATAAGTTTTCATCATACATACCCAGTAATTGTAATTACTGCCATTAAAATGTGGTGATATAGCAACGGATTGCCTCTTTACAAATGAACTAGTGATTGTGTTACCATTACCAATGTTGGTGGTTATTACTACTATTTTCAAAAATCAGATAATTAAACTTTTTGAAATCCTATGCTCTCATACCAATCGTGGGTGCAATTGAAGTGGATCTGAAGATAAACCTAATACTAGAAGGGGTGAAAATAATTTGTGGAATTTACATGAATCTTTTTGAATTACTCGAATTATACTTGTATGTATGCAAACTATCACAGATTTATCATAAAAATCACATAAATCACAACAAAATGAAAAGCAATAAAAACAGTAAAGTAAACGAAAGAATCCAGTCCCGCACCAAAGCCTATATGTATTTCTATTGCCTTCAAAATCTTTCACACTCCTTGATTTCAAGGTTACAAGGAGACACTCTCTAAAATTTCTACCTCTAAGCACAACAATTTTGTATTTTCAAGCCAACAAGATAAAGGTAATTTTTTTTAGGGTACAATCAAATCCAACTTGAGTTACATGCTAACAAGTGACAATATTTAGAGTAGATTTGAGTATATTTTATAATATAATACAGAGTTGGTCTTGAGATCTTGATTTTACAACATCCCTATAACTCTAATTTTCACTTTCATCTTGGTAGAGTATGGAGAGGATGATATATAATCAAAAACTATGTAAAAATGGTTCGATTTACTTGAAAATTTGACAAAATATAAATAGGATCTTGATTAGAAATGGGCGACAAGAAAGGAGAGAAGAAGAAGACAAATTTAAATTTTATTGAAAACTGCTTCTATTTATAGAGAAATAGCGGTCATGTCCATATGCAAAAGGAAACGACGAATAAGCACATCTTTTGAAAATTGAAATGAGAATTTAAATGGACACTATGTCGACATACTTAAATAGGCCATGTTGACATACTTATATTTTGATTTTGAAAATCTTGTTTTTGAAAATTGTTTTGAAAGTATAAAGCTATATAATTAATCTTGGAACTTTTGGAAACTATTGTACAAAGTAAAAGACAGTTTTAAACATTAAAATACTTAAGAAAATTTATCAGTATAATTTTAAATAATTCAATCCTTAATATATATATTATCAAAACTAGTATACAAGAAGTAAATTTAAATTCAAAACTAAATACTTAAAACAATAAAGATTATAATACAAATAATATAAAAAGTATCAAACAATAAATACATATAAACAAAGATTAAAACATGAAATATCAAATATGATCACAATTAAAATAGTAAATAGATGTATTATCAAATATCACAAATACCAAATATAATTGAGATGGATTTGAAACTTAAAATATCAAACTTAAAATTTAAAACAATTATAAAATATATAATTTGAAAATACCTCGAAAACTTAATTTTGGAAACCATTTGAAAATTTATTATAAATTTATTTGAAGACTTATTTGAAAATCATTTGAAAAGAGATCAGATAAGTACAATCGTGTTTAACAAATATAACTAAAACTCTAATACGTATCTTCTTTATTCTTAAACTATTGATAACTCATGAGTCTTGATTTACGTCACCAAACTTGATCAACATCTCTATTGTATCATGGACAATCTTATTACTGTACAATCTTGATAATCAGCGCATGTTATAGAGCATGTATTATACACTATATATAATCATTAGTAATAACTGTAAATATATTTTATGCCAATACGTACCTATGGGTGTAAACGGGTCGGACCGGACCGGACGGAGGTGTGTCCAAGCTCCGTCCTATAAGAATTCGGACGGACACGGACCGGACATCATAAAGCCTCGGACCGAGCCGGACAACGGACTGTCCTGTTCGATATAGCCTTGTATAATAGAAAAACATCAAACATTTTAGATCGGACCGAACACTAGTGTGTTCCAGCTCTGTCCTATAAGAGAATCGGACGGACACAGACCGGACACCTTATAGCTTCGGACCGAGCCGGACAACGGACTGTCTTGTCCGATATACAGCCCTAACGTGCCATTACCTGCTGTTGTTATCATCAAAACATCCTTACACTAGCACTGATCTATCATCAATAATGCATATAAGTAAAAATATATTTAAAAAGTATCATAGAATTGAAAATATAACGGTTATAGACGGTTGTGGCATCGATAAGGATATAGAATTGGGGATTTTTCACTCAAATGGCTTATTTAATTAGAATAATAAGTTTTAAGAACAACATTTCTGAAAATTAATTTTAAGGACAACATACAAAATAAATGAATTTATAATTTTTTGTTATATAAAAATAATGATAAATTAATTTATCATTTTCCAATGTAACTTAAAAAGATAAAGAAATTTACCATTTTCCTGTAAAACTGTCTTTGAAAGTTATTTTCTGGGAATGTTGTCATTAAAACTAATTATTCTGAAGTAAAAAGTACTTCAACTTAATTTCCACTTTATAATTCTCAACAACGTTCACCGCTACGGCCGATGACAATAAGTAAGGCTGTCAATGTGTCATATTGGATCGCGTCAGGTCAAGTCAGGTCGAAGTTGATTTACAAACGGGTTGAGCCAACTCATTTATTAAACGGGTCATATTTTTCTAATCCTAACTCAACCCGTTTATAAACGGGTTGACCCAACAACCCTACTGGTGTAATCAGTTTAACTAAACATGTCATGTTGGTTCAGGTTAACCCGGTTGACTCATTTGACCCGTTTATGCTAATGTGTAAAAACAATATTCATTTCAGTTCTATTTTGCAAAGAGAAGCATACGTTACAAACCCAATCAATATTCAGGTCATCAAATGTTAAAAAAAAAGCACATGCATGATAAGTTATGGGGTTTTGTTGTTTTCAACACTTGCCAAAAAGAAACAAAAAATAAATAAATAAAATACACACACAACCATGATAAACAGAGAATCGAATATCTTAAATCACCTAGCGCAACAAAAGCTATGGTTTTGAATATAAAAGGATAAATCAATACCTCGTACGAAAAGATCATGACTTTGAGGCAGATCCAACTTCGAATTGAGCAGCCACACGAGCAGAAGCTCGATTGAGTAGAAAATCGAACTTCTACCTTTTTTGCAGCAGAAGGTTGATTGAGATTTGATGGCTTGAAAATGATGAATGATCGAATTGAAAATGGAAATGGAGAAGCGAAAACAAAACCCTAACCAGCTAAGCATACGAATTAATGAATTACGTATTTCGGCGTGGGCTTGGACTAATTAGAATCTAAGAATTCCAATTTTTTTAGGGTGCTACTATTCACACCCCGATTTACACTTTCGGCCACCTTTGTAAATTTAATACAAATGATTATTTTTTATGCTCTTCTGGCCACCATATCTTATTCCTTCACTCAGTCATTCACCAGTGTACTCCTAAAAAAATACGTACTTCTCTACAATTTCAAAACCTAAACCATAACAAAAGCAAATATTTTTCTGTGCCTATTAGAGATGGAAGATAAAGATAAAAAGTGGTTAGGATTCATTGATTTTTATTGTTTTCTATTATGATATAGAACATGTTGCTAGGTTTTTTTTAATGGTTAGTATTTTCCATTGTGTTTTAGGATATTTTTTCCAATACATTGGAAATTTCAAGTTTGGAAGACGTTAAATTTGACGATGTTGTAATAAAAAATAACAATATAAGTTTTATTTTGTAGGGTTTTTATCTGTATAAGTTAAGTATCTTTTCTTTTACGAATTGATACTTTTTATTTGGTCGTTTGATAGATGGAGTATTTGAATGATGATAAATTGGACGATTAACACGATGGTTGTGATAATATAATGCAAGATGTCCAACCAAATGACTCAAAAAACATAAATGTTGATTGTGATGAATTATTTCACAACCGACGAAGTAAGTACTATTTTATAAAAATTAAAATTGCTAATGTGGTTATGAAAATGGATTATGATAATTTTTTCTTGAACTATTTGACTTTAAGTATGGATTATGTTAATTTTTTCTTGAACTATTTGACTTTGAGTATTTGATTCGCAGTGGAAGAGTTATAAGTGAGGAAGAAAGCATTCGTATAAAGGTAAGTGCTGGTGCCTCTCCATTTTTAGATTATTAATTTACATGGTGACCAAAAGAAGATATTTGAAATATTTGGGGTGCTTTTAGTTTTGGTAGCCGGAAGTGTAAGCGGGGTATGAATAGTAGCACCTTTTTTTTTAACATAATAAACAGATTTGGCAGGTCAAAGTCGGGTTGATTCAAAAATGATCCGCCAACTTAACGGATCAGGTTGACCTACTAATTTTCGTGTGGATTTCGGATCTACAGCAAATTGACAGCCCACTAATAACTACGGTTGCTGTAGACTTAGACCCGCAGTATTATTAAGTGCCGGATTCTGAACGGGTACAATTGCCTGTGTATTCAGCAACCCTCTCCTATACATCCCATCCAAAGCCCAAAGTAGTACCAATTATTCATCTTCATTCATCATCCTGAAGTAGAAAATTTACTGTGTTTCTTGGCGTCGAAATTGAAAACGCCTCGTATTAAGAGCATTTTTCTATCATTTCGGCAACGATTTCAATCGATTGGTATGTAATCCAGCATAGTTCAATACATATATTTTACTATTTTATCATGATTTGGAGATTTTCGTTATATTCTCTGTCCGTTAAATTCCCTAAGTACTGTAAAAATTCATTTTTACTTACTTCTCCACTGTCCACCAATTTGATTCGTTTAATTGATCCATTCCACTTTCAAGCTATTACTGGAACAACCGTTTGCTCAAAATTTATTTTTTCACCATTTTGTTCACTGTCTCCATCCGAAAAATTATTTTTGAATGAACCCAAATACGAACTTTCAGTTCAAAATACGTCAGGTAATGTTGATTCGGATGCTGATACTGTGTACCAAACGATACTAGCTAATCACGATTCTAAACATACTTTAGAGTCAGCTCTTGATTCACTTGGCTTAGGCATGTCCAATGAGTTGGTGAACAGTGTAATTCATAAATTACGTTATGAAGAGAAATTGGCTTTGAGGTTTTTTACATGGGCCGGGCATCAAGACAATTACACTCACGAATTCCAAACTTATAATGATATGATAGATATCTTATCAAGTACAAGGTACAAGCAAAAACAATTTGGGGTCCTTTGTGATGTGTTGGATAACATGAAGAGAAAAAGAAACAATTCAATTTCGGTAGAGGCATTAATGGCTATATTAAAAAAGTACACTGAGAATCATCTGACTCATGTTAGGAAGTTTGCAAAGAAGAAGAAAATAAAGATTACAGCACCTGAAATTGATGCATTTAACATGTTATTGGATTCTTTGTGCAAGTGTAGTTTGGTTAGAGAAGCAGAAACTTTGTTTAATAGAGTGAAGAAAAGAGTGGGTCCAAATGCAGAAACTTATAATACTTTATTCTTTGGCTGGTGTAGAGTTAGGAACCCTAAGAAAGCAATGAATGTTTTGGAGGAAATGATTGAAAAGGGCTATACGCCTGAAAATTTTACTTATAGCGCTGCTATTGAATCCTTCTGTAGTATTGGGATGATCGATGAAGCTAAAGAGCTTTTTGAGTTTATGAGGACAAAAGGTTCGGTTATATCTTCTCCTACAGCGAAAAATTATTGTATAATGATTGTTGCACTAGCAAAACATGATCTTATGGATGAATGTTTTCAACTTCTTCATGATATGAGAAGTCATGGTTGCCTTCCTGATGTTTCAACATATAAAGATTTGATTGAAGGGATGTGTTTAGCGGGAAAGGTGGATGTGGCATATAAAATTTTAGAAGAGATGGGCAACAAAGGGTACCCACCCGATATACTAACTTATAACTGTTTTTTAAAAGTGTTATGTGACTTAAAGAGACCTGAAGAAGCAATAAGCCTTTGTGAAAAAATGATAGGAGTGGGTTGCGAGCCTAGTGTTCATACTTATAATATGTTGATTGAGATGTTTTTAGAAATGAAGGATCTGGATCAAGCATTTGGTATTTGGTTTGAAATGGATAAGAGGAAGTGTGTACGCACTGTGGATACTTATGGTATTATGATAGATGGGTTATTTAGCTGTGAAAAAGCAGATGATGCTTGTTGTCTTTTGGATGAGGTAATAGACCGAGATATGATGTTACCATTTAAGAAATTTGATGCTTTGCTTATGAAGTTGTCAGAGTTGGGAGACCTTAAAGGAATTCATAGACTTTCTGATCATATGAGAAAATTCTATAAGGTTGCAATGGCTCGGCGGTTTGCTATAAGCCAAAAAAAGAAGAGCATTAGTTTAAGGAGCAGATGAATTTTTTTGTACGTGAACAACAGAAGATATCATTAGCAAAAATATGAGGTTTAGTAACCTCTTCTATTTTTATATTGACCTGATTATTACTTACTGAAGATTGATAAACCATCAAAGTAGCTTCAGAACGTGTTACATGTTTAAGTAAAATCATGTCTTTTTGCTAATGCACGACTTAGATGGTAATACTTTTGGAATTGCTTGAAGTAAGGCGCTCTGCCATTTTCGGTAAAAATATAATATTAAAAAAAAAAAGATTTCCAGTGCCAAGTTATATTCAATCCATTACCATTTGATTTCATCAACTTATCATTTGTTCAATTTTTGCATTGCTTTGAAATGTGATATTGTACCTGCATCATATATATTATGGCTTCATGATATGTGAAAAACAGATGGTGCTGATCTTATATGTAAGAAACATATAAATTTGATCATTATTGTTAGAAGTTACTGCTTGAGAGTCATTTTTCGCTTCAAGGTATCATATGAAATTTTCTATGAAGGATCCATGACCAAGTATCATGATTTGTGATGCATGAATTCATTACCCAATATGTAATTCTGAGACAAGCGTTCTTCTCTTTTAGCCAATTTTCTTGAGCTTTATTTTTGGTCAAATTTTTGTAGGTTGATTTAGTGCAGCAAGTAAAAAAAAAAAAAAAAAAAAAAAAAAAAAAATCATGTACAAAGTGATTAATGTTTGATCAGCACCAGGTGTATAACCCTCTTGTACTCTTGTTCTCTGATACATTTGAATTATTCCTTCCTTTTGTTTCATTCCCAAATTATGTTTGTAACTCGTTGACTTACGAGGTTTTTCTTATTTTCTCTAGCAGTGCTGTTCCAGGTGTCTTTCGCTTAGATCATTCATCGGTTTGTACTTCCCATGTAAGTTCTGTAGTGATGTTTTTTGGGTTATATCTTCTTTTTCTCAGCATAATATAGTCACCATGACTGCCTTGTGTTCTTCCAGATTTACTAAGCTTATTTACTACTTTTATTGTTGTTATGCTTGTAAGAATTACACAGATGTGCTTGGCGAGACCTAGTATCAAATTTCTTGAGGCTACCTACTGCTAGAGGCTGTGAATTGATAAACTTCCTTTTAATGTGGTAAGCTTAGCATATTAATTACCATTATAGTCAGTTACATTTTACTATTTATTTCAATCATAATTGTAAAAATCATACGCACGATTTATTATAGGATTTTGACAGCATTGATATTGTGGAGCTAAAATAGTGAAGTGTGAAAATAGAGATTGAATTGTTATTGTGGATCGCACACAGTATATGTTCACTTTAGCCTTGTATAATTCGAACGGAGAAGAGAACCAGAGAAGTATGATTTCATGTAACTGTAGTTTAGCTGAATTAAAATGTAGGTTTGTTGAATGTTAAACACTTACACAAGAAAGAAGTTTCTTTCTTGTGTTATGTGCTCAAACAGAAATGCTGAGATATAGGAGCAACTTAGAGTATATCCTTGATACACTTAATAGTAGTAATGCATATAAAATTAGGCTTTGTTAAACCATATACTTAGGATTTGTTATGGTCCTATTTACTGTCTGATTGAACAAATTATTCATCCCTGTCACAGCTTACAAGAACACTATAAAATTAAAATTCTAACTATATTGTGATTTTACATAATTTTCACTATTGGTTGTGCATGATGATAGGATAACGGGGGAATTTGAAGAGTACGCTCATATATGGTTTCCTTCCTGAAGGATGTTTAACCTTCATTAAGAACGGTACATTCCAGTTTCTTCGTGAAAAGAGTCTAAATTGCACATTATTGTACACCAAATGATGCCTGCTGTATAAATTGAACCACGAGAGAAAAGTCGCTTTTAGTGATCGAATTTTTTGTATGCTTTTGGGTAACATAGAAATAAACGAGCACACACAACCTGTTACAAAATTTAAACCTTTTTTCCCTTCATATATAATTTAGTTTTTACTTGTAACAAAAGATCTACTCCTCTCTTTAACCCATGGTCTGTTTATATTTCAAGTTTGAGATCAGTTGCAACCTATTCAAGTAGAATTTAATTCTACAATTTTCCTTATGTAGTCTAGGGCTGTCAAAAACATATCCAACCCGTTTACCCAGTCCAACTACCCAAAAAACAAATGGGCTGGGCCAGATCCATTAAATTGATTGGGTTAATTGGGTTATACCAAGGAATGCACAATCCAAACCCATCATATTGACTTTTAACCGGTTAACCCAATTACCCAGGGTCCGTTTGATTTTGAACAGGAAGGGGCATTTGGAAGGGGCATGGGGAAGGGGCATTGGAAGGGGAATTGTTGGGAACGGGGAATGTGTTCTTTTTACGGAAGGGGCATTTTGGAAGGGGCATAGTTATTATTTTATTGTTTTTGTATATATTATTTTTTAATTGTTTGTGTGTGTTTATTGAGAACCAGAATAATAGAATGCAGAATACAAATTGCAGAATTCAAATTGCAGAATACAAATTACAGAATTTAAAATTGCAGAATACAAATTGCAGAAATAAAAATACATAATTGCGGAATACAAATTGCAGAATTAAAAATGCAGAATATAAAATAAATAATAATACGAAACTTCTTAATGCATTCCCGAAGCAACTAGTTCGTTTCGTATATTGTCTCGTACTATCGCCATGGTGGATGTTGCTCCAGTTCTTTGAACGGGTTCTCGATCTCTATTTCCGCGATTTGATATACTGTAATATTCGTCGAGGTATTCGTTTGGCACTAAATCAGGGTCGTCATCATACGCCATAAAATCTGGATCCCCAGCGTTGTATTTTCTTATGTAGTTGTGAATAGCCATTGTTGCAGTAACAATTTGTACTTGAACATGATAGGGATACGTCTGCATGTTACGTAAGATTGCAAATTTTTTCTTCCAAATACCAAATGTTCTTTCAATAACCATACGCAAACTAGAGTGATAGTAGTTGAAAATTTCATTGTCTGACTTCGGTTCATTCCGTGTGTCATTAAAGTCTGGTATGTGATACCTCACGGATCGGTAAGGAGTTATATATCCTTCCATTAGTGGATACCCTGAATCCACTAAATAATACTGTCCAGCGGGAGGATGAGGGAAATTAAGATCCGGATTATTTATAGCTTCCCGAAATACTTTGGCGTCGTGCGCAGTTCCTTCCCATCCCGCTCTTACAAACGTAAAAGTTAAATCAAATGCACAAACAGCCATAATATTTTGTGTAGCAGTTCCTTTACGTCCTACAAATCGTTGCATGTCTTCTTGACCCACGTGAGCCATCACATGTGTTCTATCAATAACCCCAATATAGTTTTTAAAAAAAGGATAATATCGGGGTGAAGAACGAATTTGTTCTGGGATTCGGTTAAAATGGGAATCGGTCGGTCTAATAATATCGACTGCCAATAAGAGAATTGAATCCAAAACTTTATGAAAAATTACATTAATCGTACCATTTGATCTTTGAAACCGCTCACCAACCTGCCTTGTAGGGAGGGCCAATGCAATTGTATATAGAAATACAACCACCATTTCTTTGACTGTTATGTGCATCGAGGGCTCCAGTCCGTAATTTTGTATCCGTTCACACAAGGATCTGAAACATAATCGCTTCATTTTGTTCGGATCTCAAGCTAAGCTTTTTAGGGTATCTCCTAATTGATCCTTTTTGTGATGCTTCCTCTTTTGATGCTTCCACCATCTTTTATAGCTCTAATAGCGCTTAAACCGACTATATATCAATTGATTTCAGGTATTTTAGCTCTGTCACTCTTTTAGATTTCTTCTTTTATGTTGGTTGAAGTGAGAAATTTGATTGTAAGGGATACCGTTGGTATTTGTGATCCTGTACTAATTACTTCTACAGTTTAGGCTAATTTTTTAATTGAGTTAATTTACTTCATGGATATACTTGTTTGCCACATATTCTAATTATTTCTTGGTATTTTAGTTTCATTTTTTTAAATAAAAATAGATGATATTTTATAATTATGTGGCTGAAACCCATCTTCAGGCAACAAGAGTTTTCTCGTTTTCCTTTTGTTATGAATTCATCTTCTCCTTTTTGAAGTAGATGCTCATAAATGCATCTAGGGTAACATGATATGATATAATAGAATATCCCACTAAAAATATTAGATGTAGAGTATATTATTTATCATGTACCTGTCTATTTTGATGGATTGGCAATTGCTTTAATATGAGAATGATAAATCTGAAAGGAGAGGTAATTACTTCTGAAGTTGCTTGTTTACACAATATTCACATGGTTGATTCTGAAGAACACAACTTAAGTGAGTTAAGGTTCCTAGCAGTTCTTGATAATAAATCTCAAAGCTGAGATTTGGAGTATTAATGTTCTGTTATTTTTATCTTTTAGTGAAATTGCATATATTCTTCAAGTTAACGTAGAGGAAAAAGGAATCAAGGAAATCGACGTTGGAATAATGGCAGAGGCTTAGGTATCCACTTTTTTCCATCAGTCAGGTGCAGCCACCTTAGAGGTAGTGGTGTCAAACGGTTTGCGTTGGGTATAAATGAGTTGGTTGAAAATTCACCCAACCCATTTAATAGAAAACCAAATCCAACCTAATAACCTCATTTAATAAATAAGCATATCCTAACCTAATCCACTAATTTAACGGGCTAACCCAACTGAGCCCACTAAACCCATAGTACACGTTTCTTTTTTTGGATTGTGCCTAATACATGTAAATCAAACATTTTTTTTAAGATAAACATATCGATTACAACCATAACATGTTTTGGAGATTATTTAAAGTAGTCATAAATAAATTAAACTGCAAGATATATCACAAATGAAGAAGCTCATCAATTAAATATTTAAATAAAAGAGCATTTAACAAACAATGAAGAAATATGGTGGGCCGCTTCTTCAGAACTTAAAAGCTCATCTAAGTTTGCTCTCTGTGCGATTTATGAATTTTTAGAGCATTTTTTTCTATCCCTTAAGTCCTGTAAAAAATCACAAAGTATTCAATTCGTTGTTGATAGGGAATTTATATGATTACTGAAATTTATAATATTGCTTCAAGAGAAAAGAAACAGGTTAACTCATAAAGCATATATGAAATGGATACTAACATATACTACAAACATTTAGTCATTTAAATACATTCTAACACATACTGGAAAATACCAAAACACTTGTAAATTCCTTCAAACATACCATCGCAAAAAGGTTTATCATATTATAACCTTGACATTTTCATATCTTACATAGTAAATTGAAGCAAACTAGCCGTGTTTCTGAATTTCACCATTAAAATTTAATGTGGAAGCCATGGATGTTTTGTATTTGTGAGTATCGAGCATGGGGAATGCAAAGACGATGGTGACAACGACGACGATGATGCATCCAATTTCTATTCCTATCATCATCTTCGGTGTATGAGGATGACGACCACAAAGACGATGGTGACAACGACGATGATGATGCATCCAATTTATGATATATGGATAGTAATCAATAGTTGTAGCAACGTTAATACATTCATTAGTTGTAAATATATCAACTTACCGTAGGTTCGTATATTCATTAGCAATAGAATTAAGTATCTTAGATCTCTGTGTGTGTGTGTGAAAACAAAAAGTATGGGTGTTGGTGGCAGGGACAAAGAGCAGCTCAGATATAAAGATAAAAGAGACACCAGACGTTTTAAACTTTGACACCTATTTGCCTATTCCATTTTTAAAAATATGTAATGTTATAATTTAATGATTTAATGCCTTCTTTTTATGTAATCTTACGAGTGGAAACACGTGCGATGCATGGGAGCATAGACTTTCTGGTGTTGTAATTTGCATTTATGAATAAGCGATGGGAACATATCGTCTAGTAGCAATTTGCTTTATGAATACATCTATTTTATTATTGTTATTTTTCAAACTTGATAAATTATGAGATATATGAGAATTAAAACATATTCAACTAATTCTTTTTTTGTCACCATGTTTTCCATATGAACACGTATAAACATTTAATGTTCATTGATATTGCAATGACAAATGATAATTTTATAGGATGTTATTTACACAATTTACTTCTCTGTGTTTGGTCCACCAAGATATAAGTAGTATCAACTATGTAATGTAAATTTAGTGTGTTGCTCTTTTATAATATGTAACTTAATCTTCTTTGATGTAAATTATAACGGTCTATTCAATCAAATATTGTAATACCATTTACTGTGCTATTTAAAACATGCATTTACCAAAAATGAATTTGAAGTTGATTTGCTGATCATATATTATGCGAGAGTCAATATCCCTTTTTTAAACAACTTTTCGAATATGTAAATTATTCATTTTCAAATATACAAAGGTTGATAGTATGAATAATCAGATTTGAGGTAGCATGCATGAACTACCTGCAATAGCAAGATGCATTAAATGCTCTAAGACCCACATTATTTTTCTTTCGTGCTTAATATATTTGTGTTATTATTATTGTTTTTCAAACCTAATTAATTTATATGAGAATTAGAACATATTCAATTAATTTTTTTCTATCTCTTCAATAGGAACACACATAATGCATTTATTTTGTTTATTAATACCTAAGTAGTTATGAATTATATGAAAGATAAAACATACCAGTAAGAAAACATGAATTCAAAGTCAAAGTGTTGATCTTGTATTATGCGGATATAGGTCAATGCCATTTTTTAAATAATTTTTCTTAATGCACAATTAATCCAACTGTACAAATTTACATATGCATATTGCTACAACTTTGAATTAAGAAAAAAAAGTAAATATTAAAACTTGCAATAATAACACATTAATTTACCTTTAGCTTCGTAGCATTTCAATTCATGCATACATTAAGCAAACACTGAATAGTCAAACTATCCTTCTTTCACGTAAATAGTAATAAATACAATCAATCAATATTAGTTCATCCAAAAAAAAAAGCAATAACAAATTTTGTCATAGCAAGCCAAACCTATATGTACCTACATGTGAATTGAAGGGAAAACACATGCTTATTTTATATTCAAAAATCTGAACTAAAAATACAATATACATGAAATAAGTAAGTGGAGAGGTATGAGGAATATATAGTGGAAGCTAATCAGTTATTAAAAAAAATTAACATATAGTGGACACAATTAATATATCACTAAAATTATAGTTATGATGGAATCTTAATAGCATTTGAATGATGCATGGGAAAGAGCGGTTAATGCAATCAACATATGTCAGTATAAAATTTTTAAGTAAACAATATTATTATATGTAGTGGGTAGAAATAAATAATTAAAATTAACATATAGTAGACCCACATTTAATATATCATTAAAATGATAGGTATGATGAAATATTAATAGCGTTTGAATGATGCATGGGAAAGAGCGGTTAATGCAATCAACATATGTTAGTATAAAAATTTTAAGTAACAAAAGTTATTATATGTAGTGGGCAGAAATAAATACAAAGGAATATAGAATAAGTAGAGATGTATGAGAAATAAATATTTGGAGGTTAATATTTTTTGTGTGGTTGTATGATCATATGTATATAACATATGGAAGAACTTGTATCAAATTATGCAGCAATTATATATTAGCGTATTAAAATAGGTAAACTTTATAATGCACAAATGATAGAATCAAACTATATGAGGTTTAAAGGGTAAATAATACCATATATTTGTGGAAGCTAATCATTTATTAAAAATTTAAGATTACATATTTTCATAAATGGCCGAGGAATTTAAGTAAGGCACTTTGTGTAATCTTATATTTTAATGCCTTACTTAAATTCCTCGGCCATTTATGAAAATATGTAATCTTAAATTTTTAATAACTGATTAGTTTCCACAAATAAATTGTATGGTATTATTTACCCTTTATGCCTCAAACATTTGATTCTATCCTTTATGCATCATAAAATTTACCTATTTTAATGCGTTGATATATAACTGCTGCATAATTTGATATAGGTTCTTCCATAGGTTATATAGATATGATCATACAAGCACACAAAAATACTAACCTCCAAATATTTATTTCTCATGCCTCTCTTCTTACTTTATATTCCTTTGTATTTATTTCTACCCACTACATATACTAATTTCCGTTTTTTCGTTACATGAATTTTTTATACTAACATATGTTGATTGCATTAACCGCTCATTCCCATGCATCATTCAAACGCTATTAACATTTCATCGTAACTATCATTTTAATGGTATAATAAATGTGTCCACTATATGTTAATTTTAATTATTTATTTCTGCCCATTACATATAATAATATTCCTTACTTAAAATTTTTATACTGACATATGTTGATTGCATTAACCGCTCTTTCCCGTGCATCATTCAAATGCGATTAATATTCCATCATAACTATAATTTTAGTGATATATTAAATTTGTCCACTATATGTCAATTTTTTTAATAACTAATTAGCTTCCACTATATATTCCTCATACCTCTCCACTCGCTTATTTCATGTATATTGTAATTTTTAGTTCAGTTTTTTGAATACAAAATAAGCATGTGTTTTCCCTTCAATTCAATTCGCATGTAGAAACATATAGGTTTGGCTTGCTATGACAACACTTGTTATTGCTTTTTTTGGATTAACTAATATTGATTGATTGTATTTATTACTATTTACGTGAAAGAAGGATAGTGAGTTTGACTATTCAGTAGATACTTATTGTATTCATGGATTGAAATGTTACGAAGGTAAAGGTAAATTATTGTGTGTTAGGGAATGAGGAATGCGGATCTTAAGGCAAGACTAACACTAGAGGGGGTAAATAGTGTTTTCAAAGAATTTATGAAAATATAAAACTTATATGATCTACTATATGAATCACACACAACAAAGATGTTCACAGACATAGAATCAATCACAAACACAGAAACAGATAGATATAAAATGCAGAAAAAGAAAAGAACACACCGGATTTTATACTGGTT
Organism: Allium sativum; assembly: GCA_030737875.1. Lineage (NCBI taxonomy): Eukaryota > Viridiplantae > Streptophyta > Magnoliopsida > Asparagales > Amaryllidaceae > Allium > Allium sativum. Next base: position 721,131,440 of record CM060920.1, read on the forward strand.
CAGATTAATCTTACGTCCAGTCTCACGCAACGCTGGATTGCGCGGAGTTTTATTAGTTTCACTATCCAAGTAAAATCCCTTTGATTTCACTGCTACAAGGTTAACACCGCTCCAACCACTGCTACAAGGTTAACGCCGCTCCAACCGCTCTTAATTTCACGGCTACAAGATTACCACCGCTCCCTTTCCTTGATTTCAGGGCTATAAGGAACACACCCTTTCTCAAACACTTCCTCAATGATTATGACAACCCTATAACTCTTCAATAGCACTTCAATTCTGAGAGTTATGAATAGAGAGGGAAAAGAAGAAGTTTTATATAATTAGAGTAGAAATCGGCAAAGTAGAAGTATAGAAATCAATAAAATATGAAATATAAATGTGAGATGAAGAAGGGTGAAGATGGAGAAGAAGAATGAATAACAAATTCGAAATCAACCCCTATTTATACGATTTGAAAGGTTGCAACGCTTCTGAAATGTTACAAATAGTGAAAAGACAATTCCTTTGAAAATTGAATTTCTGACAGTTGTATGTCGACATAGACACGTATGTATGTCGACATAAGCATGTACCAAATATTTTTAAAACTATTTTTCAAGTGTTTAATTGTATATATTATTCTGGAAATTCTTGAATTAAAACTTAGTGATATAAATGAGTATTCTAAAGTATAAAATCATATGAAAACATAAATATATATTATATAAACATATTTATAAAATTATAAGGATTAAAACTATAAAACTATATATATAACTATATAAATATTAAAACTTATATGTATTAAAACTTTAACTTTTTTTGAAATCATAACTAAGATAGAATAATTTGAAAACAGAATTTAAAATTTGAAAATCAAAATTTTGAAAAATAGAATTTGAATTTGAACTTGGAGTGCTATTCAGAGTCTTACATATAAACTAGACTTTATTACTATATTTGTCTTGAACTCTTGATAACTTGATTACTCATGAGTCTTGAATCACCTCTGAATTTTGAATTTCTTGAAACTCTAAAACTGTACAGTCTTCAGTATTTAAATCCTGTATACAATTCCTACATATATATGTGTATATATATATATATTCTAGATAGAGATGTTAGTATATATTTTATAATCAATGATAATTGAATAATGTTTTGTCATCAAGACTCCATTCTCCAACAATCTTCACCTTTTTGATGATGAAAACCTTGATTTATAAATTATTCATACCTATTGATTCTGATCCTTCTAATGCTCCTCCTGTATTAACATTAGAACCATTTCCAAAGAGACACTTGTTCAAAATCAAGTAAAATTAGCCAAGAACTAAAAGAAGCTAAAAAAGATGCTTACTCATATGTCTAAGTTCATTGGCAAAATAGGGTGAAAACTTGGAATTTCATCTTTCTCCTCATCATCCGTTGAAATATAAGCATATCTAGTTTAAGTTATCTTTAGTATTTGCTTGTATTTGCTTTCGAATCTCGTATTTAGTGTCTTGTAATTAGTTGGATGTATTTGCTTTCAAGTTGAAATGAATGATGTTTTATTCATGTCAAAACTATCTTTAAGTTACTGGAAAAACATTAGAATTAAATAAATTAAAATAACATAATAACAATTAACTAAAAATTGAAAATTTCCAAAAAAATTATAGTGTATGTCGACATACATATATCACTATGTCGACATATAACTGACAGATTTTCAAATCTATTAAAAATTTAAATAACTAACTCATGTCTATTCAAATCCAACGAATTCCAGACCCTATATAACCTATTTCTTCCAGAAAAATTTATTCTATCTTTTCTCCTTCCTCTCTAATCAATTTTTATCTAAAACCATCAAATTATGGCAAATCCAATATATAATTTGAGTGAAAATCTTGAAGAAACTTTGAATTCTTTCAAAAACATCCTCTCCATAACTCTACGAAATCAGTATCATCTTGAATTAAGCCAAATAAAAATGTTTGAACAACAAGAGAAGCACTTTGATGCCATCCGTTGGCTAATATCTTCTCTTTTCAGAGATGAAGATAACAATATCGCTACGACACCACCGACAAAAGAAGATGAAGTTGGAAAGTCATCAAGAAGGATCCGATCTTTGGAGAAGGCGGATGGGTAGACGTCCTAAGAAACGTTTGATTAGTTTATTTGATTGAATTATGTTTGAATTTGTGTGAAATTGTTTTATTGTCTCTTAATATTGCTTGAGTTGGTTTGCTTGGATTTAAAAACTTGTATGTATATGGATTGATACACTTGTAAATATTAAATACTTGCTATTGATTTATTTTCATGAATTTAGGGGAGTAATTTACTTTAGTATAATCATAGGATATGTAGATATAGTATTTATGGGGAGTATGTTTAGAATTTCTTTTTGATAATGACAAATTGGGAGAAATCATAACATAAGGGTTAGTTAGATTTAGATTAAGGGAGAGTATGTAGAATTCATGATGACAGGGGGAGTATTAGAAGGATCAGAATCAACAGGTATGAATATTTTATAAATCATGGTTGTCATCATCAAAATGGGGGAGATTGTTGGAGAATGAAGTTTTGATGACAACAATCTTATTTTAATTATCATTGATTATAAAATATATATACTAACATCTTTATCTAAAATATACACACACACATATATATGTAAGATTTGTATACATGATTAAATACTGAAGACTGTGTAGTTTTATAGTTTTAAGAAATTCATAATTCAGAGGAGACTCAAGACTCATGAGTAATCAAGGTATTCAGAGTTCAAGAGTTCAAGACAAATATAGTAATAGAGTCTAGTTTATATGTAAGACTCTGAATAGCACTTTAGGTTCAAATTCAAATTTTGTTTTTTAAAATTCTGATTTTCAAATTTCAAATTCTGTTTTCAAATTATTTTCAAATGATTCTATCTTACTTATGATTTTAAGCAAAGTTAAAGTTTTAATATATATAAGTTTATATAGTTATATATATAGTTTTAAACCTTATAATTTTATAAATATCTTTATATAATATATATTTATGTTTTCATATGATTTTATACTTTAGAATATTCTTTTATATCAATAAATTTTAATTCAAGAATTTCCAGAATAATATATACAATTAATCACTTGAAAAGTAGTTTTAAAAATATTTTGTATATGCTTATGTCGACATACATATATGTCTAATGTCTATGTCGACATATTACTGTCAAAAATTCAATTTTCAAAGAAAGTGTCTTTTAACTATTTGTAGCGTTGCTGAATCGTTGCAACCTTTCAAATCTTATAAATAGGGGTTGATTTCGAATTTTTTATTCATTCTTCTTCATCTTTACCCCCTCTTCATCCCACCATTAATATTTCATATTCTATTGATTTCCACACTTCTACTTTGCTGATTGCTACTCTAATTATATAAATCTTCTTCTTTTCTCTCTTTACTTATTACTCTCTGAATTGAAGTGCTATTGAAGAGTTATAAGGCTGTTGTAATCACTTGGGAAGTGATTGGGAAAGGGCGTGTTCCTTGTGTTGTATCTAACAATTCTATGATTTTTGTTTGATGGTAACAAACATATATTTATTATTATAAATGTGTTTGTAATTGTACTATTATACTACATCACAGACAGAATATAATATTTATATTTAAATAAAATACTACTGTACAAGAATTTAAATATTCAAACACTATTTTATTTAAATGTAATATTTTATTTCAATATTCCAAACAGTACAAATTTATAACTCCATTATTTGTACATTTCACTGAAATACAATACATTTCAATATAAATTTCATTTGTTACATTGTTCCTCACTACAATTCACTCAGTCAATCAGTTGTATATATACATCCATACACTCATATACAGTCACATTCTTTTTGTCTCTTGTCTTCTGCCTTTCTTCTTCACTGTCAGTCCAGTCTTCTGCTTACCTGTCACATAAAGAAACACACACAGAGTAATCTGGAATAGAAATAATTTTATATTCTAGCAAATATAATTTTATTTTTAAAATTTATTTGCCTTAGAATTTTAATGTGTTTCTCATCATTTTTCATGACTTGATCTGATTTATATGGACATCCATCTGTGTCTAGACAACTTGTGTTATTTACACTGATACACTGTAAATACCACAAGGCAGACTGTATATTCCAGTGTTTACAGATCAGCCTCAGCATACTACACTGGTTTGCTGATTAGAATCAGCGTCATAATGAACTGATTCTGAATAGCCACAACGCAGTAATAGCGGTTTGCTGATAGATATTTCATGTTTGACATCCGAATGGCCTACAAATATAAATGTTGCACATACATGATACATGTATACACATACGATTGTGTGTATATATACGTATATATCACACAAGTACACAGGTTGAGGAATGCAAGTAGTCAACATGGCCTAGCTAAAATTAAATGCCAAATGTACACAAAAATTTCAACAATGAATCAATGCCAACACAATGGACAACAAGATGATGCATATACACATGTGTAACATGGTATACATGTTCATGCATGTATATGCACGAAAATGCACAAAGCAGTGTGGTGAATGACGCAATCAAATGAGCCGAGCACAACCCAGGTCAACGCTCGTCAAAACAGAGGTGCATCAAGTCAAAGCAAACATGTGCAGCCATGTTCAAGTCAGGGTCAAGAAATACAAATGCAAAGGGTGAACAAGCCAATAACATGGAAAGTACATAATGCAACTGCAAGTGAACAAAAACAATGTGGTCAAGCAACAATGAATGAACATGGCAGCATGATGGTGATACAACTGCATGGATAAGGCATCAGTGCTAGAATAAGCCAAGACAATACAGCTAACCTCTCATAAATGGTACAAGCTCAAAGCAGCAAAGTCAGTGTGTGTGTGCAAATAGGGTGCAGTAGTGGATAAATTGCCATGGTCCAGGAACAAATTTGGTTCCAGAAAATCACTCACAAGATAGTACTGTACATGGTTCCAAATCAAGTCTGAAAGCAACACCCAAACAAGAATGGTGACACAAATTATATATTGACAATTGATTATTGCTAATTAATTTTCCACTAATCACAGCGTCTAGTATAACAAGTAATTATTTTTTGTTTCCTAATTAAAAAAGATTTTGTCTAGAACTCAGAGAAATTTTCTTTAGCAAACAACAAAGTTCTTTTTAAGCATTTCAACACAAGTAGCATATACTGGGCAAGGAATCTTTCAAGCAATCAGAGACATCAAAGCCGGGGAAACAGTAAGAAATAAACAAATCAATATTTAAACCGGGAAATCACGAGAACAATATTTTTGGCAAGAAATTACTCTAGCATGATCACTGTTTTTGGCAAGAAAATATTTTGAAGAATGTCCAGAGATTGCAACACAGTCATGGCAAGAAATCAAAATAAGTTTTCCATAAATTCAGCAAGGATTATTTAAGGCATGAAAACAATTCGAAATTTATTTTCAGAATCATGCAATGGTCGAAGAAAACAAAACTGTTTTTGGCTGAAGATATATTTCGAAAAATGAATAATTCAATCAGTGTTTGGCAACGTTTTTAATGTGCAAGGAAATTTCCAGATTTTATCAAACCATTTTTTGCATGAAATCAATTTCAGTTTTTCCAGACATAAACAAGTTTTTCCTGGCCATTTTTTCTCAATCATATATTCATAGGAGAAACCGATTCAAGTTTCCAGGAACCATCTACAAACTCATGGAAACAAAAGTTTTCCAGAAAATCAGTGATTCATTGGGCAACAGTTCAAGCCAAGTCGACTCAATCCAAATCAATTCAAAGCCAAAAATCTCGCAGGAAATCAGTTGTGTCATATTGAGAAATCCGAGTTTTTATAGGATTTAATAACCCTATAAGTAACATCATTCATCATAGGCTGAAAATCGATCGAAACCACAACAGATTTGAAAGCAAAAAGGATTCAAAATCAAAAATTACTCACACGGTTTCGTTTGAGAGAGAGCTCAAGTCGATCAACAACCCAAGCCACAAATTTGCTCAAGCTTCAGAGAATTGAATCACTCGTATTCAACAAGTCGCGATTTGGAGCCAAATGAAAACCCGAATTTCAATTGAGTCGGCCACCATTTTCATTTTCCAGAGATAAAATAAATAGTGGGCTAAACATATGAAGTGGCAAACAAAAGTGGGCCGGCCATAATTTTGTAAAGGGGGGTTTTAGTTTATTTATTTATTTATTGTTTTGTTTTCAATTTCATTTGAAAACCGTCGTATTTGTTTTCTAGTTTTTTTTTTGTAAAAACTAGGTCATCTAGTTAGGGTTTTAACTAGCAGTTTTCTAGTGTTTGTAATAACTAGGGTATACTGGCTACGGGTTTGTAGCAAGGGGAAAACCTGATCTAGGGGATATAGATCATTCTAGGGTTTTGAGCGTAGGACTAAACATGAGTAGGGTTTGCGAGTTTACAGGGTTTGTAAGCGAGATCTGCTTTAATACCTAGTAAAAATCTTAGAAATGCAGCAGTAGGCAGGGTTTTTGCCGAAGCTGGGTAAAATCTGTGTTATTTATTTCCTGTATTTATTTTTATATGCTGCAATCTGTTCTGTGATATTTTAATATCTCGAATTAAGTTCAATAAACCCTATTCACCCCCTCTAGGGTTAATCTAGATCCAACAAGTGGTATTAGAGCCTGGTATTCATTAACTCTAGAGTCATGGTGTTCTCTAGTTGTAAGTCCATAGAGAGTCGGTCCAGTCGTATTCCAACAAATTTTAATGGTACAGATTTTTTAAATTGGAAATCAAAAATGAAATTTTATTTAACATATGTCCATATTAAATATTGGAATATTATTATCAATGGAGGAGATTTGTTAGATAAAAAGAGTAAAGTTATCAATACTCGTGCTATGGATATTATTATTTCTTGTCTTAGTATTGATCAATTTAAATTTGTCTCTCATTGTTAAACTGCACAGGAAATCTGGGAAACTCTCAATACACTGCATGGAAGAAAAGACAACGACTGCTTAAATCCCCAAAAGGCCAACTCAAGTTCAGATTTATGTCTGACGGGATTTAAAGAAGATGAATTAGACAATGGAGATTCAACAGATGATGAAATAGAAGATTTGTCATACTAAGATTTAGTTATATGTGTACTGACTTAACTAAATTTGTTGATAAACTACAATCGAAAAACAAACTTCTGAAGTCTAAAAATTATGAATTGATTGACAAAAATAATATGTTGGAATTAAACATGAAAACTCCGATTGTAAGAATTGTTTCAATTTGAAAAATGATTTAGCCCATCTCAATAAAAATCTTCAAAAATTTGAAAAAGAGATTATGGCTTTAAAACAAAATGAGGAAGAGTTATAAAAATGATGCTTTGCAAAAGGAGTTGGATAATCTTAATTCCAAACATAAAATTTTTGAAAATCAAAATTTACAGAAATCGGAACCAGTCTTGATTGAACTTAAAAAAGAAAATTTCAAGATTTTTGAAAAACATCAATTTGAAAAACAAATTCAATTTGAATATGAGATATTTGAGTCAAAGACCAAAATCAAATTATTTGAATCAGAAAATTTGGTTTTAAAACAAATGATTTTAAAAGGAGAAAGATCAGCATTAATCATTGTTCGAATCTGATGAAAGAGAATTCTGATCTTAAATCTAAAATTCAACAACTTGAATCAACTCTGACCAAATTTTCGAACGGAGATTTTTTTTTAAATATGTTGTTGAAATACCAACTCTTTTCAGAAAATAAAAATGGTCTTGGTTTTCGGAAAACAGATGATTTTGAAAATTTGAATTCTTGTGATTTTAAAAATCCTTCAAACTGCTTTAAGAAGGGTCGTTCTGAAAATTTGAACTCTGAAAATTCCAAAAAGGTTTTTGAATCAAAAACGAGATAAGAAATTGTTTAATAACAATTTATTTAATCCATTCTGGACCCCAAAAAGAAATAAAGTGAATTCGTCTAAATTCAAACAAGCTTGGGTCCCTAAAGGTACAAAGGTAATTTTGGATGGATTGTTATACAAACAAGTCTTGGTACTAAAACATGTGAACAAAACTGTGAGTGGTTTCACTAATTTTGTTAGACCACTTGATTCTCAAATTTTTTAGGTATTGGAGGAGGCTGAGGAACTACTGTGCAAAAGAGAATTGAACTCAAGTTGTTCCATATTTCTGAATCATTTAATGTTCCTTAGCCAAGTTTGCTGAGTTAGAGAGTTCAAAATCTCCTTTGAAAAATCTGGTATGATCTCTAAACTCATCTCTGTTAATATTCTTATTTTTTTTTGTGTTTACTCCTTCTACCCCATATATTTTCTTTTGGCTTTTTTCTGATTTAATCTGACACTGGCATATTGTTTTTCCTTTTATTTTGAGTTTCTTAAACTTCAAATTGCAGAATTCATGGTTGTTTGGAAATTTGCTTTATTTGAATAAAAATCCCATGTTTTAATCATTTCTAGATCTTGAATTCAAATTTGTAAATTTTTGCAATTGTTTTGAAGTTTATTTTCTTATTTATGAATTCCTAACAGTGCTGAAGCTTTCTTGTTATATCTTGTACACTTTTTGAAGATCTGAAAAATTAAAGAAATTTCACACATCTCTGCTGTTTTGAGTTTCTTCTCATTCATTTTGTAAAGACTTGAAAATTTATACTCATTACAACACAGTGCTATTTTTTAGTTGTGATAATTTAATTGAATTTTTGGATTGGCTTGATTATTTCTGAAATGAAAGTTTTGTGACTTGAATCATTAATTACATCTTGAAATTCATTATTATTCATGATCATCTTTGTTGTAAATGTGTTTGTTTGAAATCATCTGAAATTTATGATATTTTGATTCTCACTCACTTCTCAAATTTAAAATTATTAATCTCGTGTGATTGATTCACTGTATCTCAAAATTTACATCTATTCAAGTGATTTCAAATAAAATATTTTTTAAATTCTGAATCATGAATTATCTCTCATGCTTGATGTAATTTTTTTGAAAAATTCTCTTATTTTTGTTAGAAATATTTGTAAAAAATCTTTGAATTTCTGCTTTTGAATCTCACTCTTATTTGATGACCATTTGATTTGAATATTTGTTTGTTTGAAATCATTTAAAATTGTTGACTTCTTGAATCTCACACATATCATGAATTTGAAGTTTATAACTGGTGTGATCGATTCATTAAATCTTGAGACTTCCATATTCCTCCAAATGATTTCAAATGAACTATATTTTCAATCTTGGATCATGAATCTTCTTTTGTGACTGTCAGAAATATTTGTGAAAAATTCTCTTGACAAGTATGCTTTGAAATTGATTATTGTGTTGCTCTGATAAAAGAAATCAATTTGGAAATGTTTTTGGATAACTGCTTGTTTTTGGAATCATCTGTTGCTCTGATAAAAGGTTCAAAGATTTTCTGACTGACTGAACTACTCTGAATTGAAAATCTTTCTTGTGCTACATCCTGAAATTCATTATGAAATAATGATCACTTACTTGGATATTGTTTTGTTTGAAATCATTCGATATTGTTTAATATCTTGAATCTCACACACTTCTTGGCTTTTGGCTTCGGTATTAATAAATTGTGTGATCGATTCATTGAATCTTGAAGTTTTCACATACCTTCAAGTGGTTTCAAATAAATTGTTTTTTTAAATCTTGGATCATGATTTGTCTTCTTAGACTTGTTGAAAATTTTCTGAAAAACTTTCCTGTGAAACTTATTTTGATGTGTCTTGCTTCTTTGACTGATGGAACTAAATTGTTAAATGCTATCTTAGGCTTTGTGATTGGATACCGTTGTCTGAGATATCTTTTTTAGCCACCAGGGTGGTATTAAATCTTGTTAGCAGAGACAACAAGTGGTATTAGTTTGGAAGTGCTGAATTTTTTTATTGATCTGATTCTCATTCTGTAAATATTTTTTATGTCCTCTCTTGTATAAATCTTTTTGAATCCCCTCTTGTAATTAATTTTTCAATTTTAAAATCATTTATTGATTATTCATTCAGAAATCAAAATCTTTAACCAAAAAGAATGTATTTAGAACTCATCAAAATTATTATTAGATTATTGAAATTGTGATGAGTTGTGACTATATTATATTTCACGACAAGAGGAGATTTTATTTAATTTTCCATGATGATTGAATAGTTGTTATAATATCTTTGAATTGGCGGTTATTTCACGAACATCTTCTTAGTCTATCATTATTCTGCCATCCTTCATGATTTTATTTAATGTGGAGAGTTTAATATTTTTAAAAATTATCTTGACTAAATAGTGGAAATATTTGTGATGGAAATGTGACAATATTATTTTTCAGAATTAGTGACATTTGAAAATTTTCAAGAATCCCGGTACATTTGAGCATATTTCATAATATAATTAATTTAGAAATTTATTTCACAACCATTTCTGTACCCACCACATTTCTGTCATCCATATTGGTTCTATATATCGAGAAATTTTTCTTTTGGAACTGAAAATAATAAAATATAATGTTCATTAGTGTTTCTCTAACTTCATTTAAAAATCCAAGCTCAGGTTATGCATGGTTATGAGATTACTTATTTTTAAGGTGCAACTGACCTCATTTAAAAATCCAAGCTCTAGTTATGCATGGTCAGTGTGCTCTTAAATAAAAAGGAAAAAGAAAAGGAAATAAATAAATAAATTTTTATATGAAATTCTCCTTGGTGTGTAAAAACTAGCCTATCAATCCATTTTTCTAATTTGTGGAATGTGTTAATATTTTATGAAATATTATGATTTGTTGATTGATAGCTATTGGGATTTGAGATTATTTGATTGCGTCACTTAAATTGAATATATAATTTTAGTCCAAACCATCACTGTGTTTGTGCTCATTTTTATAAAAAAAATTCTTTTGAAAATAATTGGAATCAATATTTTTTAACTCTCTCCATTTTTATAAAAAAAAATCATTGTAAATCCATCATTCTACATTGTGAAATTTGCCACTAATTCTTAGAATATTATGATTTTTGTTTATGATGTATTCTTCCTCTTAAGCTGATTTTGTATTTTTAGTCATATTTTCATCACTGTTTTATTTTCGGTGTCCTTTTGATGATAACAAAGGAGAGAGAATGGGTTAAGATTTTGATCGATGAATGAATATTCTTTGAATATTTTAATATTGAAGTGTAATTATTGTTTTTCACTCATGCACATATTTAGGGGGAGTTTTTTTTGTAGGGGGAGCATTCAAATAGGAGAAGTTCAATAATTCACTATCAAACACACTTATTATAATATAATATTCAAAATCTTATTTTATGTTTGTCATCATCAAAAGGAGGAGATTGTTGTATCTAACAATTCTATGATTTTTGTTTGACGATAACAAACATATATTTATTATTATAAATGTGTTTGTAATTGTACTGTTATACTACATCACAGACAGAATATAATATTTATATTTAAATAGAATACTACTGTACAAGAATTTAAATATTCAAACAGTAATTTATTTAAATATAATATTTTATTTCAACATTCCAAACAGTACAAATTTATAACTTTATTTGTACATTTCACTAAAATACAATACATTTCAAAATAAATTTCATTTATTACATTGCTCCTCACTACAATTCACTTAGTCAATCAGTTGTACATATACATCCATACACTCATATACAATCACATTCCTTTTGTCTCTTGTTTTCTGCCTGTCTTCTTCACTGTCAGCCCGGTCTTCTGTTTACCTGTCACATAAAGAAACACACGGTAATCTGGAACAGAAATAATTTTATATTCTAGCAAATATAATTTTATTTTTAAAATTTATTTGCCTTAGAATTTTGGTGTGTTTCTCATCATTTTACATGACTTGATCTGATTTATATGTACACCTATCTGTGTCTAGACAGCTTGTGATATTCACAGTGATACACTGTAAATACCATAAGGTGGACTATATACTCTAGTGCTCACAGATCAGCCTCAACACACTACACTGGTTTGCTGATCAGAACCAGCGTCATAATGAGCTGATTCTGAACAGCCACAACGCAGTAATAGTGGTCTGCTGATAGATATTTCATGTTTGACATTCGAATAGCCCACAAATATAAATGTTGCACATACATGATACATGTATACACATACGATTGTGTGTATATACACATATATATCACGCAAGTACACAGGTTGAGGAATGCAAGTTGTCAACATGGCCAAGCGAAAATTAAATGCCAAATGTACACAAAAATTTCAACGGTGAATCAATGCCAACACAATGGACAACAAGATGATGCATATACACATATGTGGCATGGTATACATGTTCATGCATGTATATGCACGAAAATGCACAAAGTAGTGTGGTGAATGACGCAGTCAAATGAGCCGAGCACAACACAGGTCAATGCTCATCAAAACAGAGGTGCATCAACTCAAAGCAAACATGTGCAGCCATGTTCAAGTCAGGTTTAAGAAATACAAATGCAAAGGGTGAACAAGCCAATAATATGGCAAGTACATAATGCAGATGCAAGTGAACAAAAACAATGTTGTAACAACCCGGAAAATCTGAACCAGTTTAAAATTTTTAATTTGGCTATTTTAGTGGATTTTTAATATTTAAAATAAATTATTTTAAATAATAACGACGAAAACTAGTTTGAATCGATGTTTGAAAATAAATATATTTATTTTAAATTATAAACAAGGCCTGAAATGGCGCGGCAATTTCAAAATTTGAATTCAAACTTTGACTGACTGTACCGGGTGCAAATTAAAACGGATTTTAGTAAAACCAAAAATATTTAAATTAGTTAGTGAATATGTTTCTACCGAATCTGAAAAATCGAAGTTTCATAGCGGGAATCAAAAGTTATGACCAAATGAATTTTCAGAAAGGTCGCTATAGCGAATATATAGCCCTTGAAAATAGACATTTTGCAAACGGTCTCAGAATTCGACGAAACCACTTTTGTTGGATCCGGGATGTCAAATTATTGCTAGGTTTCAGATTTCATAATTTTTGAAGTTAATATGTGAGCGTGGCGAAGGAAAATGTGTATTGGTCAATTACGGTTAAATTGGATCGACCAGAAAATGGCCATTTTTCAAACGGTCTCAGAATTCGACGAAAATAGTTTTGTTGGGATCGTATCGTCAAAACATAGCTAGGTTTATTTTTTTGGAATTTTTAGAATCAGTATGTGGCCCCAACAAATTGAAATGTACGTTCAAATCAAATATTGAATGTTTTATATTTTAATTTGAAGGAAAACTGACTGAAACATTCGAATGGGCCTACGAAACATATCTCATTGTGTTCGGAATGGGGGTATTTAGCTGGGGACGACAGTCGTTGGGTTTGGATTGGAGTTCGTCGGAGATAAGGGGTATTTTTGGATTTTTAAAGTATATAAATATAAATAAAAAAATCTGATTGGCCCTCATTCTTTTCTCTCTCCCCGACTCCTTCAGGCGCGACGACGATAAAGAGCTCCCACCTTCTCTCTTAAATTCCGGCCAAACCACTCAATAAAAACTCGTGCTCCAGTTAAGGTTTTTGAAGAGCTCTTCATCCTCTTCAAATCAATATAAAGTTTGGATATTTTTCGTGGAGTATTTTGTGAGAACCGACGTCACGATGTCGGGATGTTCATCACGCCGCCGTTGCCGCCTGGTCAGTTCGAGTTTGCCGCCTCCCCCATGGATCCACGCGCCTCTCCTCCCTCTTCCTCGTGGTGAAGACCGATCGACGAATCACTACACGGTTTGATCGCAAATCGCGAACCCTAGTTTGAACCATTTGCTGAGAGGTTCGGCTATTATATATTTAAACTGATTTCAACATATAAAAGTGTCGCAAATTTGATTGATCTTCTAAAAATCATATCATTTTGCTATGTGGCCGAAATTCAGTGAAACAGGAGACAGTGGACTCGTGTGGACATCTTCTACATTTTAGAAGAGACCGGATATTTTTCTGAGCCTTCTGCTATTTTTGGTGGAGTGGAACCCAAAGTGAGATTTCTAATTTATAAACGATATGGAAAACGAAGATGTATAAATTATATAGTCGATGTATGAGTTATATAAGCGTTGTACACCTCATGTATAAGCATTGTATAAGTTGTATGTTCGATGTATAAGTTATATATGCGTTGTAAAAGTGATATATGCATTGAAATAAATTGAAATGATATTGAAGTGAAATCGAAATATATTTATATACGAATATATATATACACTCCCTTCGTCCACAGACCATGGACGATATATATTGGTTGTGATATTGTTTGGATTATTGGTTGATGTGAAATTTGGTGAAAATCATGAATGATTGATTATGGTTGAAAAATACCTGTTTGTGGTTGAGAATTATTTTGGATGAAACCACATAGGATTAGTTGTGGAAAAGAAAAACAAACATGCTCGTCTGTGTACGAATTAGATGCATGAAATCCCCATTGTCAAAAACCACGAGGTTTTAAGGTAGAGCGAGGAGCCGTACTAGGGACGGTCCCAGTTTTAACTACCCTGCCGTTATGCTGCCGAAATTTTCAATAATATTCATGTGTTAGAATTATTTTCATGTGTTGAAAACTATATTCAAGTGTTCAATAGAAATTCATGTGTTGAGTAGAAATTCATGTGTTGAATGAAGTTCATGTGTTGAATAAATTCTTTGAAAGATAAAAATAACATTTTTATTATATAGATAAACTATATAAAATATTAGTATTTTAAATAAATTGTTTTAACACCAAAAATAATATTTTTACCTTATGTATGAACTATATAAAATAATCATGTTTTGAAATAAATTGTTTTACAATAAAAAATCACATTTTTATTATATATGCAAACTATAGAAAATATTCATGTGTTGAATAAAGGACTAGAACGATAAAAATCATATTTTTATCGTATTTGTGAAATCGAAAACATTCATGTGTTGAATATATAGATTGAACAATAAAATCTACATTTTTATTGTGAATATGAAGTGCTAAAAATATTCATTTGTTGAATAAAGATTTTTGATGATAAAAATATCATATTTATCAAATATATAAAGTGAAGATGGTTTTGAAATCGAAGAAAGAATTATATTTATATATCTTTATATAAATATAATTAAAATAAATCGAATAACGAAGCTGCAGTTCGTGTTTTGAAACCATGATTTCAAACGATTATTGCGGAAGATCCGACCATCGGATTTTCCCGAAACCGAAACCGTTGGGTTCGCTTTGGAAATATCTTTCCAACGACACCCACTTTGTAAAGATCCAACGGTTGGATTGTCAGGAATGGTTAATTCAAATTTGAAGAAAAACAGCGCCAGAATCGATTATATTTTTATATATATAAATATAATTAAATTAAATCGAATAACGACGCTGCAATTCGTATTTTGAAATCGTAACTTCAAACGATTAGTGCGGGAGATCCGACCGTCGGATTTTCTCAAAAGTGAAACCGTTGGATTCGTTTTGAAAAGATCTTTCTAATGATATAAAATTTGTGAAGATCCAACGGCTAGATTTTCAGATATGTGTAAATCAAATCTGAAGAAAAACAGCGCCACGTCCGCGTTATGGCCTGAAGCGTCGTTTGAATGAATTGGCTATTTTTAAATAAATAAAAATAGCGATAAATCGTGATAAAATATTATAAACGATACGGAATGAGAATAAACTGAATCTGCTCGGTTTATTCGATATTTGATGGTTGAATGTGTTTGGTGTGAAAATTTCATTAAAGAACAAAATTATTGATGTCGAATAATTTAACCATTTAAATGAATTGATTTGAAATTCTAAATACGTGAATTATTTGAAAAGGCCGAGTTAATTCTCATTTCAAATAATTGATCGACGATTGAAAGTCGAAGATATGAAGACGGTGCAAGACCGATGATCTGCACGTCGAATGGAGGGGTGCTACTGATGCTCATGATGGGAGTAGCTACCATGAAGGGGCTGAATTAGTAGCCGTCCGGACGTATTTGTTGATTGTACGGATATGCGAGGTATTGAGTGCCTCCGGTTTTGTTCAGACCCAGAACGAACTTGTAAATGGACTGTGTGTCTGACATTGGATTTTGTTTTGCGCTGATTGATCTCTATTAAATATATATCTGTTTGGCGACGGAGAATTTACTCTCTTGCTTAACGCCCCTCTCTGAGACGTATGAGCTCAGAGGTTAAATATCGATAGAAATCAGTCGTATGGAGTGAATTGCCTGTGTGGCATGCCTAAGTGGCAGATGATCAAAGCTTCTGTTGAAAAGAAAAGACTTGTGGTTGATGATCAAAGCGCGGCCTATGTGGCATAGCTTTGTGTATGACATTGATTCGCGAGCCTCACACCCCGGTATGGACTAGAAACAGGAGAAGGATCCAGGGAGGACATGCGTTCTAGCTAAGGTGGTGTCAGTGACCTACCAACCCTAACATTTATATTATTTTCACCTGTGTGGTTGTTGCTGTTGCGAGGCGCCTCGGATATATCGGTGACTATGTGGAGCCGATGGGGTCATATGACTCATTTACGCCCCAAAGGGCGGGGAAACGCAGTGTTCAGGCATTTTAATCCACACTGGTGGAGTGGCCCTGTGGCTCCTAAAGGTCACTCGAGCTCTGATCCTGAGACATGGGCTAGATTGTCTCGAATTCGGTAAGGACTATCTTTTGCCTTGGTTCATGACGGAAATCCAATTTCCAAATACGACATCATGCGGTTTTGATTGTATACCTATATATGACGACATAGTGGTATGGGGCATTAATGCCGTCTATGATTGATACTTATGATTTGAAATTGTTTTTGAAACATATAAACACTAGTAATAATATCAAATGCTTTTTTTTATTCGTATCAAGCATATTTTGGCCATTATAAGGTAAAACTCTATCCTCCGGTTTGTGTTGCATTGTGTGATGGGAACTGAGTCTTATAATGGCTTCATTTTTATAAAAAGCATTGTGATGTTTAAAAGATTAACTTGTTTTAAAGCACTAGCAATCCAATGGAGTAAACCCGTTCCGCGAAAGTGGCGTGGTCCTGTGATTGGCCATATTATAAAATGTGTTAAGTAGTTTTCTCATACCAGTCCCATGACTGACTCGTAGTTTGTTTCACTTGCAAACTCGGGTGCCCCATTTTCTACACGGGCAGCCTTGTATTCAGGTTTTAGCAGGCCCTTTCTGGATAGCTGGAGCTGATGATGGATTCTATCATTTATCTCTTTTTATGCTGTTCAGCTCCTTTTGTACATATTATGTTCTGTTTTCCGCTGTAGATATTTATGTATAGCTGAACTGTATTTTGTACTAAGTATGATCCTATATACTGTGTAACTCTGATGATTATGTTTATCCAGTGTATTCTATTGTACATTATCGGGAGTATTTAATTATTTCTGTTCTGTTGTAATCTGTTTATGTGTTATTTTCCAAAGATTTCCCTTGCCTCCGTCTTATCGGGGTTTGGGGTCGTCACAAACGTCGTATTAGAGCTTTGGTTAAGCTTAGTTCTGGAATATAACATATTAACGAACTCGTCAGAAATAGAACCAGTAGTGTTCTAGGACGAGTAACTCATTACAGATAGGATCAGTAATATCCTAGTATGAGTAGAGAAGAATGGAATACACCTCGATAGATGCATTTACATTCAAGTATATGTCTCTATACTTTATAATATCTTTTCTGTTGACCTGACACTTGATCTGCTATTTGCAGACACACTAGAAAATGAGTGGCAGAAACAGAAGAAGTAATGTAAACCCGGATATTGAAGCTCTAGTAAAGAGGTATCGAAATCTGGGTGGATCACCATTCTTGGGCAAAGAATCCATTATGGAAACACAAGCTTGGATTCGTTCCTCCGAGAAAATCTTTGAAGGTTTAAAAGTGAGTGATGACCAGAAAAGATTACTGGCATCTTGGGCACTCAAAGAAGAAGCTTTGTTCTGGTGGGATTCGATTATTAAGGATAATCCAGAAGGTAATATTACCTGGGATAGATTTAAAGAGATTTTCAGTGAAAGATTTATTCCTCCAGAAGCAACTGAGCGGTTATGTGATGAATTTCATTATCTAATACAAGGAGAAATGACCATTCCGGAATATCATAAGAAATTCAATGAACTTTCTCATTTTGCCCCTCATCTAATTCAAGACCCAAAGAGGAAGAATCTGAGGTTCATTAATGGTCTTCAAAGAAAATACCAGAATAGTGTGATGGGCCATGTGAATCTTCCTTTTTCTGAAATGATATACATGGCTTATCAGTATGAAGATCTAGATAAGCGAGGCCTTTTTGACGATGAAGAGGAAGTCGGTTCTAGCAATAAAAGGAAATTTGAAACTGATAGCCCAGAGTCAAGTACGACGTCCGAGGTCAGAAAGAAATCTAGATTCAAAGTAAAAAGGGTTAAGTCTGAAAAAGGACCAGTAACGACCGCAATATGCAATAACTGCAAGAAGCCAGGGCATTTTCAAGGGAATTGTAAATCCTCGAAGAAAGAAACAAATGTTGGGCCAAAACCCAATAACAAGTTTCAAGAGAATAGAAAGTGCAATCTTTGCCACCAGGCGGGTCACCTCTCAAAGGCTTGCCAGCTATTCAGAAAATCAAAAGCAATACAAGTGAATGAAGTGGCAGGAATTCCTGTAACCTCATCTAGTCAGGAAAGGTCAGATGTTTTGGAAGGCCCGCTAACTGTCAAAAACATTCCGGTTAAAGTACTATTTGATACAGGCGCGTCGAGAAGCTTTATTGCAAAGAATGCGGTTAAGAAATTGGATTTGAAATTGAAAAAGCTTAAAGAACCCGTAACTATCCATAATCCGGTTGGGGTTTCCCTCGATCTTAGTTGGGTTTGTGGGGTACCTGTTTCTTTTTCTCATTATCGGTTCCCTTGTATCTCGATCGTCATGAATTTTACCGAATTCAATCTTATTTTAGGATTGGATTGGTTAACCAAATACGAAGAGGAAGTTAAATGTGCAGAAAGGGTTGTCTAGGTTAAAACGAAGCTTGCCAATATTGTAATTCCCTGTGAAGGTCCGAATTCTGATAGAAAAGACTTCTGGGCAGCATTAGATGTTTCTCCTGCTCAAATAGAACCTGTTCCTGTCGTCCCGAAGAATATTCTGGTCAACATAGAAAATATTCCTATCGTGAAGAACTATGCGGATGTGTTCGAAGAAGTTGTTAGCTTACCTCCGTAGAGAGAAATTGATTTTAAAATCTCTTTCGTTCCGAATGCAAGGCCAGTAGTTCACGCTATTCGAAGAATGACCTTGAAGGAAAAAGAAGAGTTAGACAATCAAACTCGACAGCTAGTATGGAATGGTCTAATCAGGCCTAGTTTCTCTAAGTGGTATTTGTCCCAAAGTCAGATGGTACTCTCAGACTATGTGTGGATTACCGTGACTTGAATAAGCAGACACTGAAGAACAAATATCCATTGCCGCGGATTGATGATTTGTTGGATCGATTGAATGGCGCACAAGTGTTTACCCGAATGGACCTAGCTACAGGTTTCCATCAGCTTCTTATTGCCGAAGAGTGTGTTCCTTTGACAGCATTCAGAGGCCTAGACTTATTCTATGAGTGGTTAGTAATGTCGTTCGGCTTATGTAATGCTCCAACATGTCTTGTCGATCTAATGAACCGTGTATTCAGAGAAGTACTGAATAAATTCGTTCTGGTTTTCATTGATGATATATTGATCTTCTCTAAATCAGAAAGAGAACATGAAAAACATTTGGAACAAGTGTTAGAAATTCTGAGAAAGAATGTTTTGAAAGCAAAGTTTTCCAAATGTATATTCTGGCAAGAAGAAGTCAAATTTCTTGGCTACATCGTGTCAAAACAAGGAATTTCAGTGGATTCCAGTAAAATCACTGCTATTCAGAATTGGAAACAGCCTCGTACGCCCACAGAAGTCAGAAGTTTTCTCGGATTGGCTAGTTATTATCGGAAGTTTGTTAAGAATTTTTCGAAGATATCCAGTCACTTTACAAAGCTTACTAAGAAACATTCGAGATTCAACTGGACTCCCGAATGTGAGGAAGCTTTCCAGGAGTTGAAGTTAAAATTGACGAATGCTCCAGTGCTCACAATTATTGACGACAATCAGGATTTAAAAGTCTGGACCGATGCTTCTAAAGAAGGACTTGGCGCAGTGTTAATGCAAAGAGGCCATGTAGTCGCTTATGCTAGCCGTCAATTGAAACCACATGAAAAGAATTATGTAACTCACGATCTTGAATTGCTAGCTATCGTGTTTGCTATGAAAATCTAGAGGCATTATCTATTGGGTGAAAAGTTCGAATTATATACTGATCATCAATCATTGAAGTATTTATTCACCTAGAAAGATCTGAATATGAGGCAGCAACATTGGTTAGAATTTCTCGCGGCATATGATTTTGATATTTTATATACTCCGGGGAAAGCCAATGTTGTAGCTGATGGGCCCAGCAAAAAGAATGTGATCATCGCCAGTATTATCATTACACCATCGTTGATTGATAAAATAGCTATTCTTAAGAAAGACGATAGTTTTATTAAGGAGATGATCAAAAGAATTCAAAAAGGCGAAGTCTCCAGTTTCCAAGTGGATGGTGCATGAGTTCTGAGATTGAAAGGTAGAATTTGTGTTCCCGACAATCTTGAGCTCAAAAGAGAAGTAATTGACGAGAGCCACAAGTCCAAACTGAGCATCCACCCGGGGGTTAGTAAAATGTACAATGACCTCAAGCGAACTTTCTGGTGGAAGGCAATGAAAAGAGATATCTCTATATATGTTAGCCGGTGTTCCACCTGTCAACAAGTCAAAACCGATCAACAGAAGCTTGCTGGATTGTTGCAACCTTTATAAATTCCAGGTGGAAAGTGGGAACAGATTTCTATGGATTTCATAGATGGTTTGCCCAGAACCATGAAAGGAAATGATAGTATTTGGGTGATCGTAAATCGTTTCACGAAGACCGCCCATTTCATACCTGTCAAATCGAATAGAACTTCCCAGAGTCTGGCGCAGATTTATTTCAAGGAAATAGTTAGACTTCATGGAGTTCCCATGAGTATCGTTAGTGATCGAGAATCGATTTTTTCTAGTAAATTCTGGGAAGCATTCCAAGCAGAATTGGGAACGAAACTGAACTTGAGCACCGCATATCATCCTCGAACAGATGGTCAAACTGAGAGGGTGAATCGTATTCTAGAAGATTTTTTGCGGGCTTGTGTTATTGATTTTGGTGGATCATGGGAAGACCATTTGCATTTGGCCGTGTTCTCATACAACAACAGCTACCAAGCGAGCCTGACAATGTCACCATTCGAAGCATTGTATGGTAGACCGTTCCGATCTCCTGCTTGTTGGGTAGAACCTGGTAATAGAGTTGTATTGGGGCCAGATATGATTCACGATGCTGCTGATAAAGTCGATTTCATTAAGAAACGATTACTCGCCGCCCAAAGCCGACAAAAAAGCAATGCAGATAAGAGAAGAAGAGATATATCATTTGCTGTTGGCGACCACGTGTATTTAAAGGTATCTTCGATGAGAGGAGTAATCCGGTTCGGTAAAACAGGCAAATTGGGGCCCAAATTTATTGGTCTGTTTCCTATTCTGGAACGGGTTGGAACTCTCGCTTATAGGGTTCAATTACCTGATTGGTTGCCTGGAGTGCATAATGTGTTTCACATATCTCAACTTCGAAAGCATGTTCATGATCCAGACATGATCGTGGAAGAAGCAGCGCAATGGGATATAGAAATTACTCCAGAATTGGCTGTGAGAAGAGAACCGCTAAAGATTATTGGCAAAGAAACAAAGGAGCTGAGGAACAAGAAAGTTCACTTAGTCAAGGTGCAATGGAGTAGAGATCCGCGATATTGTACTTGGGAAACAGAGGAAAGCATTAAGAAAGCCTATCCTAAGTGCATGGTGGATATCTCTGATTGACTCTGGTGCAAGGTACATTTACCATATCTTTGCATTACCATTTTGTTCTTTACTTTGTTGTTGTCTTCTTTGCATGGATGTAAACTTTTAATCATATAGTCTGAATGATTTTAAAAGAGTATATGAATTAATTAGTGTATTTTTGAAAAGTTAAAAATAAATTGATTGTTGTTTGTGATGTGTGATAGTGGATTTGATTAATTAAATTATTAGAATGATAGCTAATTTAATCAATAAGAGAATGATGGTAAATTTATGCAATTAAATTAAGTATTAAACTGATTTAAAAATAGAAAGAAATATATACATGTGCATTATGTATGTTAGAACAGGTAAATGGATTAGCTATTGAGTAAAGAATTTATTTGTGTGCCCGACAAATAGGTAAACCTTAATGAGTTGGATGCGAAATTTTATTATTATATCAACTCCTGTGAATGCCATTGGATGCGGAGTGCTGGTTGTTCCGTGTGTAATAATAAATGTCGCCATAGGATAGTAACAATTAATTTTGAACTACACTACATGGCATACTTCATCATATACCACATAAGCATTTGGAGCTTATGTGACGAGGTTGAAGATTTACCGTACGAGTGAGAGGCTTATATGGCGATGACTATATTTTACAGGTTGAACTGATGACTGATATTGACCATATAAAATGTAACGGTAAATTGCAAGATTAATTAAAACCCCACACGGGTCTGGAGATGACAATAAACACGTCTCTCTAGTCATTAAGGCACAAAAACCATTTATAGGGTGACAATAATTTATTCTCTGGAGTTATGATCTATACACACTCCCCTGTGGACACCGGAATATATCACTATAAATATGTGCATGCTTATTAGGATTTATTGGGTACCTAATACAACCCAATAAATTTCCAAACCCCTCCCCGTACAAAGGAGGTTATGGCGAAATATTTCGAAAATTTAGGGTGTTAGCCAAATTTTTGAAGAATTTGAAAATTTTTAGAAACTGAAAAGTTGGAGAATGGAAGCCAGATTGAAAGTAGGGTTGGTTAATTAAACCACTTTCGATTTTGTTCCTTTTCGGGGACGAAAAATTTTAAGTGAGGAAATTGTAACAACCCGGAAAATCTGAGCCAGTTTAAAATTTTTAATTTGGCTATTTTAGTGGATTTTTAATATTTAAAATAAATTATTTTAAATAATAACGACGAAAAGTAGTTTGAATCGATGTTTGAAAATAAATTTAATTATTTTAAATTATAAACAAGCCTGAAATGGCGGGGCAGTTTCAAAATTTGAATTCAAACTTTGACTGACTGTACCGGGTGCAAAATAAAACGGATTTTAGTGAAACCAAAAATATTTAAATCAGTTAGTGAATATCTTTCTAACGAATCTGAAAAATCGAAGTTTCATAGCGGGAATCAAAAGTTATGGCCAAATGAATTTTCAGAAAGGTCGCTATAGCGAATATATAGCCCTTGAAAATAGACATTTTGCAAACGGTCTCAGAATTCGACGAAACCACTTTTGTTGTATCCAGAATGTCAAATTATTGCTAGGTTTCAAATTTCACGATTTTTGAAGTTAATATGTGAGCGTGGCGAAGGAAAATGTGTTTTGGTCAATTATAGTTAAATTGGATCGACAGAAAATGGTCATTTTTCAAACGGTCTCAGAATTCGACGAAACTAGTTTTGTTGGGACCGTATCGTCAAAACATAGCTAGGTTTATTTTTCTGGAATTTTTAGAATCAGTATGTGGCCCGACAAATTGAAATGTACGTTCAAATCAAATATTGAATGGTTTATATTTTAATTTGAAGGAAAACTGACTAAAAACGTCGAATGGGCCTATGAAACATATCCCATTGTGTTCGGAATGGGGGTATTTAGCTAGGGACGACAGTCGTTGGGTTTGGATTGGAGTTCGTAGGAGATAAAGGGTATTTTTGGATTTTTAAAATATACAAATATAAATAAAAAAATCTGATTGGCCCTCATTCTATTCTCTCTCCCCGACTCCTTTAGGCGCGACGACGATAAAGAGCTCCCACCTTCTCTCTTAAATTCCGGCCAAACCACTCAATAAAAACTCGTTCTCCAGTTAAGGTTTTTGAAGAGCTCTTCATCCTCTTCAAATCAATATAAAGTTTGGATTTTTTCATGGAGTATTTTGTGAGAACCGACGTTACGAAGTCGGGATGTTCATCACGCCGCCGCCGCCTAGTTAGTTCGAGTTCGCCGCCTCCCCCATGGATCACGTGCCTCTCCTCCCTCTTCCTCGTGGTGAAGACCGATCGACGAATCGCTGCACGGTTTGATCGCAAATCGCGAACCCTAGTTTGAACCATTTGCTGAGAGGTTCGGCTATTATATATTTAAACTAATTTCAGCATATAAAAGTGTCGCAAATTTGATTGATCTTCTAAAAATCATATCTTTTTGCTATGTGGTCGAAATTCAGTGAAACATGAGACAGTGGACTCGTGTGGACATCTTCTACATTTTAGAAGAGACCGGATATTTTTATGAGCCTTCTGCTATTTTTGGTGGAGTGGAACCCAAAGTGAGATTTCTAATTTATAAACGATATGGAAAACGATGATGTATAAATTATGTAGTCGATGTATGAGTTATTTAAGCGTTGTACACCTCATGTATAAGCATTGTATAAGTTGTATGTTCGATGTATAAGTTATATATGCGTTGTAAAAGTGATATATGCATTGAAATAAATTGAAATGATATTGAAGTGAAATCGAAATATATTTATATATGAATATATATATATATATATATATATATATATATATATATATATATATACACACACACACTCCCCTCGTGCACAGACCATGGACGATATATATTGGTTGTGATATTGTTTGGATTATTGGTTGATGTGAAATTTGGTGAAAATCATGAATGATTGATTGTGGTTGAAAAATACCTATTTGTGGTTGAGAATTATTTTGGATGAAACCACATAGGATTAGTTGTGGAAAAGAAAAATAAACATGCTCGTCTACATACGAATTAGGTGCATGAAATCCCCATTGTCAAAAACCGCGAGGTTTTAAGGTAGAGCGAGGAGCCGTACAAGGGACGGTCCCGGTTTTAACTACCCTGCCGTTATGCTGCCGAAATTTTCAATAATATTCATGTGTTAGAATTATTTTCATGTGTTGAAAACTATATTCAAGTGTTGAATAGAAATTCATGTGTTGAGTAGAAATTCATGTGTTGAATAAATTCTTTGAAAGATAAAAATAACATTTTTATTATATATATAGACTATATAAAATATTAGTATTTTAAATAAATTGTTTTAACACCGAAAATAATATTTTTACCTTATGAATGAACTATATAAAATAATCATGTTTTGAAATAAATTGTTTTACAATAAAAAAATCACATTTTTATTATATATGTAAACTAAAGAAAATATTCATGTGTTGAATAAAGGACTAGAACGATAAAAATCATATTTTAACGTATGTGTGAAGTCGAAAACATTCATGTGTTGAATATATAGATTGAACAAAAAAATCTACATTTTTATTGTGAATATGAAGTGCTAAAAATATTCATGTGTTGAATAAAGATTTTTGATGATAAAAGTATCATTTTTATCAAATATATAAAGTGAAGATGGTTTTGAAATCGAAGAAAGAATTATATTTATATATCTTTATATAAATATAATTAAAATAAATAGAATAACGAAGCTGTAGTTCGTGTTTTGAAACCGTGATTTCAAACGATTATTGCGGGAGATCCGACCATCGGATTTTCCCGAAACCAAAACCTTGGGTTCGCTTTCGAAATATCTTTCCAACGACACCCACTTTGTAAAGATCCAACGGTTGGATTGTATGGAATGTATAATTCAAATTTAAAGAAAAACAGTGCCATAATCGATTATATATATATATATAAATATAATTAAATTAAATCGAATAACGACGTTGCAGTTCGTATTTTGAAATCGTAACTTCAAACGATTAGTGCGGGAGATCCGACCGTCGGATTTTCTCGAAACTGAAACCGTTGGATTCGTTTTGAAAAGATCTTTCTTATGATATAAAATTTGTGAAGATCCAATGGCTAGATTTTCAGTATGTGTAAATCAAATCTGAATAAAAACAGCGCCACGGCCGCGTTATGGCCTGAAGCGTCGTTTGAATGAATTGGCTATTTTTAAATAAATAAAAATAGAGATAAATCGTGATAAAATATTATAAATGATATGGAATGAGAATAAACTGAATCTGCTCGGTTTATTCGATATTTGATGGTTGAATGTGTTTGGTGTGAAAATTTCATTAAAGAACAAAATTGTTGATGTCGAATAATTTAACCATTGAATGAATTGATTTGAAATTCTAAATACGTTAATTATTTGAAAAGGCCGAGTTAATTCTCATTTCAAATAATTGATCGACGATTGAAAGTCGAAGATATGAAGATGGTGTAAGACCGATGATCTGCACGTCGAATGGAGGGGTGCTACTGATGCTCATGATGGGAGTAGCTACCATGAAGAGGTTGAAGTAGTAGCCGTCCGGACGTACTTGTTGATTGTACGGATATGCGAGGTATTGAGTGCCTCCGGTTTCGTTCAGACCCAGAACGAACTTGTAAATGGACTGTGTGTCTGACATTGGATTTTGTTTTGTGCTGATTGATCTCTATTAAATATATATCTGTTTGGCGGCGGAGAATTTACTCTCTTGCTTAACACCCTTCTCTGAGACGTACGAGCTCAGAGGTTATATATCGATAGAAATCAGTCGCATAGAGTGAATTTCCTGTGTGGAATGCCTAAGTGGCAGATGATCAAGGCTTCTGTTGAAAAGCAAAGTCTTGTGGTTGATGATCAAAGCGAGGCCTGTGTGGCATAGCTTTGTGTATGACGTTGATTCGCGAGCCTTACACCCCGGTATGGACCAGAAACGGGAGAAGGATCCAGGGAGGACATGCGTTTCTTCCTAGCTAGGGTGGTGTCAGTGACCTACCAGCCCTGACATTTATATTATTTTCACCTGTGTGGTTGTTGCTGTTGCGAGGCGCCTCGGATATATCGGTGACTATGTGGAGCCGATGGGGTCATAGGACTCATTTACGCCACAAAGGGCGGGAAAACGCAGTGTTTAGGCATTTTAATCCACATCGGTGGACCGGCCCTGTGGCTCCTAAGGGTCAATCGAGCTCTGATCCTGAGACATGGGCTAGATTGTCTCGAATTTGGTAAGGACTATCTTTTGCCTTGGTTCATGAAGGAAATCCAATTTCCAAATACGACATTGTGCGGTTTTGATTGTATACCTCTATATGACGACATAGTGGTATGGGGCATTAATGTCGTCTATGATTGATACTTATGATTTGAAATTGTTTTTGAAACATATAAACACTAGTAATAATATCAAATGCTTTTGTTTTATTCGTATCAAACATATTTTGGCCATTACAAGGTAAAACTCTATCCTCCGGTTTGTGTTGCATTGTGTGATGGGAACTGAGTCTTATAATGACTTCATTTTTATAAAAAGCATTGTGATGTATAAAAGATTTACTTGTTTTAAAGCACTGGCAATCCAATGGAGTAAACCCGTTCCGCGAAAGTGGCGTGTTCCTGTGATTGGCCATATTATAAAATGTGTTAAGTAGATTTCTCATACCAGTCCCATGACTGACTCGTCGTTTGTTTCACTTGCAAACTCGGGTGCCCCCCTTTTCTACACGGGCAGCCTTGTATTCAGGTTTTAGCAGGCTCTTTCTGGATAGCTGGAGCTGAAGATGGATTCTATCATTTATCTCTTTTTATGTTGTTCAGCTCCTTCTGTACATATTATGTTCTGTTTTCTGCTGTAGACATTTATGTATAGCTGAACTGTATTTTGTACGAAGTATGATCCTATTTACTGTGTAACTCTGATGATTATGTTTATCCAGTGTATTCTATTGTACATTATCGGGAGTATTTAATTATTTCTGTTCTGCTGTAATCTGTTTATTGTTATATTCCAAAGATTACCCTTGCCACCGTCTTATCATGGTTTGGGGTCGTCACAAATGTGGTCGAGCAACAATGAATGAATATGGCAGCATGATGGTGATACAATTGCATGGATAAGGCATCAATACTCGAACTAGCCAAGACAATACAACTAACCTCTCATACATGGTACAAGCTCAAAGCATCAAAGTCTGTGTGTGTGTGTGTGTGTGCAAATAGGGTGCAGCAACTGATAAATTGCCATGGTTCAGGAACAAATTTGGTTCCAGAAAATCACTTACAAGATAGTATTGTGCATGTTTCCAAATCGAGTCTGAAAACAACACTCAAACAAGAATGGTGACACAATTATATATTGGCAATTGATTATTGCTAATTAATTTTCCAGTAATCACCGTGTTTAGTATAGCAAGCAATTATTTTTTGTTTCCTGAATAACAAATATTTCATCCAAAAATCAGAGAAATTTTCTTTAGCAAACAACATTTTTTTTAAGCATTTCAACACAAGCAACATATATTGGGAAAGGAATCTTTCAAGCAATCAGAGACATCAAAGCGGGGGAAACGGTAAGAAATAAAAAATCAATATTTAAATAGGGAAATCATGATAACAATATTTTTGGCAAGAAATTACTCTAGCATGATCACTATTTTTGGCAAGAAATTCTTTTGAAGAATGTCAAGAAATTGCAATACAGTCATGACAAGAAATAACAACAAGTTTCTAGAAATTCAGCAAGGATTATTTAAGACATGAAAACAATTCAAAATTTGTTTTCAGAAGCATGCAATGGTCGAAGAAAACAAATATGTTTTTGGCCAAAGATATATTTCCAGAAATGAACAAATCAATCAATGTTTGGCAACATCTTTAATGTGCAAGGAAATTTCCAGATTTTATCAAACCATTTTTGGCATTAAATCAATTTTAGTTTTTCCAGCATAAACAAGTTTTTCTTGGCCTTT
Organism: Allium sativum; assembly: GCA_030737875.1. Classification (NCBI taxonomy): domain Eukaryota; kingdom Viridiplantae; phylum Streptophyta; class Magnoliopsida; order Asparagales; family Amaryllidaceae; genus Allium; species Allium sativum. The sequence goes on from CM060920.1 coordinate 721,160,412, forward strand.
TTTTTAAAGATCTCAATCAAAATTTCATAGGAGAAATCAATTCAAGTTTCCAAGAGCCATCTACAAACTCACGGCAATAAAAGTTTTTCCAGAAAATTAGTGATTCATTTTGGGAAACAGTTCAAGCCAAGACGACTTAATCCAAATAAATTCAAAGCCAAAAATCTTGCAAGAAATCAATTGTGTCATATTGAGAAATAAGAGTTTTTATAGGGTTTAATAATCCTATAAGTAACATCATTCATCATAGGCTGAAAATCGATCTGTAATGTCCCAGTTTTCCGTAAAGTTTAAGCCGACATTTAACTAGCATAGTCAACCCAAATTATACAGAAAATCAAAACATTAAGAGAAAGAAGTTAGAGGGTGAGAGAAAGATAAGATAGAAGGATTAGAATAGAAGAAAGAAGAAGAACCAACACCGAATCAGAGTCTCAAAAACACAGAAACAAATCTTTATTGAAAGCTTGAAAAAATATACTTACAATCATCAGAGTACGACAATATCTGGACAGTTATAACAACCTGTCCTCATATACAACACACAAGAGAATAATATTATATATACCATACGTCTGGGCTCCTCCAGCTCATCTTTGAACTTCTCCGCATCCGATATCCTAAACCTGCACACTCGGGCTGACCCGAGACATTACAAACGACACGGATCAGTCTGGCGAACCAAGGTGAGTAAAACCCTCTAAGTTTATAGATAACATCCATATTGTTTAACTTTAAAAATCTTTTGAAAGAAAGGGTAATAGTAAGACCAGCCCACACATAAACATGGATGGTTTTTACCTTACTATAACCAAACCATTTTTTTATTAATACTGTTATGATATTATAATAGTGATGTAAAACAAGTAAATAACCAAGTAGTAGAACGCTTGCATCTCACGCTTTACATATATAATATATAATCAAAAATCGCTGGCTCTTATTGGAGATTGGATTCCAACTATGACAAGGTATGGGACCACCTTCCGATCAGTGTACTCTAGAGGGGATACACCAGGGTTCAACAAGAACATCTTGCAACCCGGCCACACATGATCGCCCATTCATTTAGCCTGAGCATGGCGAATGTATTATCACCCTGAGGTTTTTAAGGGCCCACCTCACATCCGCGGAGATACAGAATCGAAAGAAGAACAAATAAGAAATTTCTCTAGATGGTGATGATACACCCTGCTTGTGTATGACCCACCTAGCCATGCTGCCTGCCCGATTTTTGTCATTTCCTGGTTGATGAGCTTGAGGCTATGTTTATCTTCTAGAATAGCACATCACTTTGAATATCACACCGTTCATACAAGTCATCCAGGAACAGGATAAACCGAAGGCACCCTCCTACTGCATCCGAGGAATCACCCAACCGATCAGTAGCGAGAAGTCCTTGCAAATCCGTAGATTCCATCCACGACAGAATCACAGTATATCTCTGGTTAAAACATTTTAAAAATATATTCTTTTATAAATCCTTTTAAAACCGGAGGGAAAGTTTATCAGAGATTTTAAGTAATCCTTCCGTTTATGAAGATCCACGGTCTTCAATTGCTCCATCTTCTATCTTCAACGTTACATATTTGCTGGTCGGAATTGTTTTCGAATATAAATTCGATCCCGGTCTTTCTGTACCAACAACGACTTTGGCCAGATTTTGATAGTCAGTTATTTAACTATCAAAACAAACAACCACACATTCATAAAATAAAAATGGATTTACTGGTTCTGTACGCAGCGTCACTTGGCCTCTTTAATCTCCCATTAGTAAATCAAACTTTTAAATCTTTAATCCCATCATAACAATTTCCTTCTAAAACATCTTCAATATTTTACACAAGCCTTAATAAATTCTTTTACACAATGTCTTATAAATTTAATTTAACTTACTTTGGTTCCGTCTCAACAAAGCTCCTTTTCATATTTCAATTATTTAAATCAATTTATTAACCTAAACTTACATTTCAGATTCAATTCACTATGGGTTTTTATCTTAATTCCATTTCAAACTTATCGCTTTTAAACCTCTAAATTCCATTTCCAAGCTTGGTTTCATGTTTTGCTTATTTAAAATCACTTTATAATTATAAATTTATTAATAAATAATAGACATTTATTCTTCCTTCAATAAAACTTTCATTTAAAATAATTCATATAAATAGATTTAAAAATCTATTTCCACTTATAAAATAAATTCTATAACTTTACTCATAGATCACATTTATAAAACGATTCATTCTTTGGCCATTCGCTGCCAATTTACTCAATCAATACTATCCATTAGTTAATCACACAACAATCAATAATCAGTTCAATCATTCAACAGTTCATAACAAATAAACAACATATTTGAGGAATCCAGTCGGATCCATTAACCTATCCTTCCCTGCATCAAAATAATATCACGATGGACATAAATAAACTGTTTAATAATCAACAATTAATTAGTAACATCCAAACAAACATCTAATTATTTATGTTATTATAAACGTAACCAATCAAGGAAAGTTACCTTGTTTGGAAATCTAATCATTAAAATAACGATTTATTTCAATTAGATTAAACAAACGTTTAATCTGAATGTTTAAAAATATTTAGAATCCATGCAAACAGTCATCAGATCATCAATCACTGGCAAACATTGCACACAAATTAAAAACCCGGTTTATATAAAATATAAACGGATAACTAAGTGAGTTGTACTCACCTTGATTCGTTTATCGCTGAAACCGTTTGTTTTAGTTAAATTAAACGGTCGTTTTATTTAAATTAAAATTCCAGATGCTGCCAACTCTGATCAAACCAGCTCCCGAATGTAGCGCTCGACGATACGATCCTAACGAGACCTGCTTTGCACCATTCCGTCAATATATGTATAGGTTACCAATATTTCCAGTGTACGGTTTTATTTGAATTAATTAACTCTTTAATTAAAACTTAACCAAATAAATCACTAGGTTTAACTGCCATGTTAATTGTTTAATTAGGCACAATAAACTTTTATTGTTCATTGTCTATGTTTATACTATTAATCGGGACGTGGAAATGCCACGAAGCACGAACCAAGATCCATGATACGAAAACCAAAATCAGAATGAGGAAGAAAAAGATATCGTGATGTAAGTCAATGATTCCTTGCATAATAGGTGTAGCTGCGTCTTGAGATCCATCCACATATATACGGCTTTAGCAAAAATGTAGGCTCTAGGTAACGTCATGAACACAGTTTAATTAGATTAGGCATAATTATAAAAGATTTAGGCACGCATAAAATCGATGGCATGATTTAAATATAAGTTTAGACACCTTTAATCTTTAATTAACGTGTAACAATTTACTACGTTAAGTCTATATTAGGCAAATTAGTAAATTACTATTCAACATCTTCTATATACCTTCTTGTTCCTATTCCGCAAGTTTATTTCTTCTTCCTGCTTTTGCCTTTCTTCTTTGAACTGCTCGCGTTCTTAACCACGCACACTTCATTATTCTCATGTCCCTCTTGTCAAACAACACCACTTCACATCATTCAAACTCGAATTAACCACCATCACTTCTTCACTAGAACTCTCACGCCATAACTTCACTTCGCATTTTCCATTTCCTAACCCACTGTTTGACGTTTTCTTCTAGCTTGCTGATTCCCTTTAGGTAAACTCCTCCTACACTACACGTTAAACGTGGCTCCATCAACATACACGCTGCTCCCTTCCGAAACCATTACACCACTCGTCTGCTGCTAAAATTCTTCACTTACGTCCACCGAAATAAACCTACCGGCAAGCCTCTAACAGTCTTGCAAATGTCGCACTAATATACCCATCATGCCCAACATGTTTCCTCTCATTTCTTCTTCTTTGTTTTTATTTGCTCCAAGAAAAGCAAAAGCCATGCGCCACTCATTTTTCATTCGAGAATCCTGTTTGTTGCATTGGAAACCCCACTGTGCACATAACATACTGGCTTCACGTCAAACACTTTGCCGACCCCCTCTTCGCTGGCTTGCTCACATTCAAAACACGCACCACTGTGATCTGCACTTTCTGCCACCTTGTGTCTGCGCCCCTGTCACCCTGCACAACTGTTGTGGTAGTGTTTCCTACTTCCATCATCGGCTCCGACAAATTCAACCCACCTGGTTCTGCGTTTTGCCACACCAACCGCACAGTTGCTTCACTTCACGTTAGAGGAATCACCTCCTTCCATCACTATATTTTCTTTCCCACGCATATACACTGTGTTTGCTTCCATCTATACGCGCTACACAGTACTACTTACATGCCCGCACACTTTCTTCCCCACGTACTTCCTATTTCAGTTGCCGTCCACTTTCTTTTCTATGCTGACCACCTTTTTCATTTGTATTTTTCTCTCCCAGGTTTGTGAAACCCGCATGAAACCCATACACCCCCTTCAACCATTTCACAGCCTTGCCACCACCACCTCTCTACCTCAACAAGCCCTTTCTTCAACACCAGCTCCCCTACACTTTCTTGGCCAAACGTAACTTGCCTGCCACCCTCCTTCACTTACCACCAAAGTCTCCTCAACGTCCAATGTCACTTTGTGAAGCTGCAAGCTCCACCTCCACGCTCCCCCTTCTGCGTCCAGAACATCCGTCCAGTTTTTGTTTTTCCGGAGAGTTTTATTATTATGCATATATATGTGTGTATTCTTTAATACAGAGAGTGTTCGGTTTCTTATGTTTTCTCGTTACTGAGAAGAAAGGGATGCAGGCTTATATAAGAGGGGAAATGAGATTGGATAGAAATAATGTAAAATCAAAGGTACAGGGTAGGTATTCATTTTCCACTTAGGTCGGCTACTGTGCAAATGTAGGGTGTAGCTCTGCTGTACGTTTTTGTTTGGGTCTGCGAGTTTATGTTTGGTCGGCTAAAGAATTTTGTCTGCGTGAAGCCAATCTTGTCTGCGTGAAGCCAATCTTGTCTGCGTGATTGTTTTATGGCGCAACGTGTTTTCAATCACAAAAGGAAACAGGCTGTCAGCGGTTAAGTTTAAATTTTGTTTTGTTTCAATATAACTTAGGGTAGAAGCTCCAATTTATTTTTATTCTGCCGTAGATTTACCGCTGTCTGTTATATTCGTACCGATATACACAAACCATAGATGCAATGAAAATGAACACACTACTGCGTTTCAACGTTCCGGTCTCAATGAAATTCATTTTGTTGAAAAAGGACTCCATTTGCAAAACGGCGTTATTTTAATTTATCGGTTCACCTTTAAATTTCGTTAGTGAAGAAAATAACTTCGACTGACTCAAAATTTGAAATATAGCAATAACTAATTGCATGTATTCCACTAAAACTTGTTTCGTCGAAAACGGAGGTTGTTTGGAAAATAATCATTTCTGAGACCTATATAATATTGATAAAATAATACTTAATTCCAAACAATACATTTTAATGAAAATAAATTACCATATAGCTTCACATTAACCAATACACATTTTAAATTTAAGACTACATAATTTTGGGTTAAACGATATTCGAATTATATATAAATTCCTTTATATTCATTTATAAATCATTATAATTTATAAACGATTTCCATTGCGACTATTTGAAATTTTGAATTGGACATAACTTGCGATCTATAATATGAAATCTCTATTTTTATCTTTCATTAGAAAAATATAATTAAATAGATCATAACGTTTCTTGTTTCGCGGAACTTCGATTTATATCGGATCCAGTATATTCAATTAAAGTTCAAACTCAATATTACGAACTATCGCGCCATTTCGAGCTCGTTTTAATCAATTTATAAATATATATATTCGAACTCCATTTCTGATAAATAAATTTGATATAAAATTTGTTTATATTACCAAATCAATATTTAAAACAGATTTAAATATTTGCAATTTACGTTCAAAAATCTGGGACGTTACATTCTTTCCCCCTTAAAAGAATTTCGTCCTCGAAATTACAAGGTAAGAAGAATGTTTCAAACCCAATTGTTTGTAAAACAAATATTAAGAATTATCAACAAAATTTTCTAACCCATATAAATTTTCTAAAAATTCTCCTGCACCTCCTCTGCACTGCACGATCAGAACAACTACAATTGCCACTTCGAGCCTCATATTCTCCAAAAGAAAACCAAAATCTAAACGGCTACCCAACTCGGGGATTAAAATCAATCACCAACCAAAATATTAAGGTTTACCCCTTTGTCGGGCAACTTAACTTCAATTTCGAATTATATCAACCAACAGCCTTTTATCTTCTAACTTGTACTTCCACCTCTGTACCCAAATCAACTCCCATAACTTTCTGGTAATCTGTACTAAATTTACAATGCCAGCAACAAACACCAGACTAAATCTTTTAGTTTCCATCCAAATTATTTATACTGGAATTCTTTTCTTTCCCATTTATTCAACTTCTTTATTACACCGTTAATGGATTCAATTCCATCCAATCTAATTATCCAAGTAATTAGCAATCAACTTAACCAAATTATTCAATTTACTAATTGATTCACTTTCATTTCATAATCCAATTTGGATTCCATCCAAATCAGACAAAATACACTAATAATACTATAATTTGGGAAAATAATTCCTTTTCTATATAAAAATATAATTGGGAAAAATTATTTTGTTTACCCGTTTTCAAAACAATATTGTGTCGAATTACTCTATTCAAGTGTTTAGAAAAACTTTTCGATATAGTGTGCACTACCATGTCGACCAGGATTTTTAAATCACTCGACAAATCAACCGACAAAATATAAAACAATTTTTAATCAATTTACAAATACGCTCTCTCGTATATATACTCTCAAACTCAATCTAGGGTATTACTAACCCCATCTCTACTAAGTCACATTACAAAGCCAAGGTTACTACTCAAACATTGCTCTGATATCAAGTTGTAACGTCCCACTTTTCCGTACAATTTAAGCCAACGTTTAGCTAGCACAGTCAGCCCAAATTATATAGAAAAGCAAAACATTAAGAGAAAGAAGTTAGCAGGTGAGAGAAAGATAAGATAGAAGGATCTGAATAGAAGAAAGAAGAAGAACCAACACCGAACCAGAGTCTCACAATGCACGGGATAAAATATAATACATAAATAAATCTTTATTGAAAGCTTGAAAAAATATACTTACAATCATTAGAGTACGGCAATATCTGCGCAGTTATAACAACCTGTCCTCATATACAACACACAACAGAATAATATTATATATATCATAGTATAGGCTCCTCCAGCTCGTCTCTGAACTTCTCCGCATCCGACATCCTAAACCTACACACTAGGGCTAACCCAAGACACTACAAACGCCACGGATCAGTCTGGTGAACCAGCGTGAGTAAAACCCACTAAGTTTATAGATAACATCCATATTGTTTAACTTTAAAAATCTTTTGAAAGAAAGGGTAATAGTAAGATACCATCCCACACATAAACATGGATGGTTTTTACCTTACTATAACCAAACCATTTTTTTTATCAATACTGTTATGATATTATAATATTGATGTAAAGCAAGAAATAACAAAGTAGTAGAACGCTTGCATCTCACGCTCTACATATATAATATATAATCAAAAACCGCTGGCTCTTATTGGAGATTGGATTCCAACTATGACAAGATATGGGACCACCTTCCGATCAGTGTACTTTAGAGGGGATACACCAGGGTTCAACAAGAACGTCTTGCAACCCGGCCACAAATGACCACCCACTCATTTAGCTTGAGCCTAGCAAATGTATTATCACCCTGAGGTTTTTAATTGCCCACCTCACATCTGCAGAGATATAGAATCGTAAGAAGAACAAATAAGAAATTTCTCTAGATGGTGATAATACACCCTGCTTGGGTATGTCGCACCTAGCCATGCTGCCTGTCCGATTTTTGTCATTTCCCGGTTGATGAGGCTTGAGGCTACGTTTATCTTCTAGAACAACACATCACCTTGAATGTCACATCGTCCATACAAGTCATCCAGGAACAGGATGAACCGAAGGCACCCTCCTACTACATCCGAGGAATCACCCAACAGATCAGTAGCGAGAAGTCCTTGCAAATCCGTAGATTCCATCCACGACAGAATCAAAGTATAACGACCCGAAATTCCCCGTTAAGGAAAGAACAGATTCAATTTGAGAACACGACGAATCAGAACACAAACAAAAGAACATTTCATTGCTTATTACAACAATTTCATCAGAATACAAGAATATACAGAATATGAGTTACATATTACAAATTTACTAAATATCAGAGATTTACAAATTACAATGCAGCGGAAAAATAATACAAAACACAACTGAAAAGAATATACGGATACAGAGATTTCCGAATATCATTCCAGCTGCAAACCAGGATCCTGTGGATATAAATCTGCAAAACCAAAACTACTAGCTGCCCGTGTGGAAAATAGGGGCACCCAGAGTTTAGGTTAAAACAATGAACTCTAGATAAGTCATGTGATTGGTGTGAAAACTAAAATTAGTCTTTATTTTAAAGTTAGGTAAATCCAGGGACCACGCCGTATAACACGGAACGGGTTTCCTCCCCAGAATACCGTTGCATAAAACAACAGCGCAATGCTAAATAAAGAACAATGAAGCTATTATAAGACTCAGGTCCCATCACACAATGCAACGCAAGCCAGAGGATAGAGTTTTTACCTTATAATAGCCAAGAATGCTTGGTATGTAAAATTTCATGTTTTATTATTACTATATGTGTATAGTGTCAAAACAATTTCAATCATAAGTATCAATCATAGACGGCATAAGTGCCCCATACCACTATGTCTCCATATATATATTTACAATTAAAACCGCCAAATGTCGTATTGGAAGTTGGATTTCCATCTGTGAACCAAGGCAAGGGATCGTCCTTACCGCTTCGAGACTCTCTAGCCCGAGCCTCAGGCAAGTACTCTATCAAGCCTTTAGATCGCCATGGCCGGTCCACACGGAGTGGATTAAAAATACCGTAAATGATATGCTAGTCTGCCCAATGGGGCATAAATGAGCCAAATGACTCCATCGGTCCCGGATCGACCGATATAACCGAGGTGCCTCGCTATCCATCATCCACATTAGTAAAATGTCCGGGCGTGTAAAACCCAAAACTCCACTCCTAGCTAGAAACCAGCATATGTCCATTTTCCTGATGTCCTCTCCCGTTTTTGGTTCACACCGGGGTGTGAGGCTCGCGAATTAGCGCTACACAAAGCTATGCCACAAAGGCTGTGCTTTGATCATCAACTACAAGACCCTGCTTTTCAACAGAAGCCTTGATCATTTGCATCTCAGCATGCCAGACAGGCAATCCACGCTATGCAACCGATGTCCATCAATCACACAGAATTAAATCCGATGTCAGACACACATCCATTTACAAGTTCGTTCTGGGTCTGAACGAAACCGGAGGCACCTTATTCCTCCTCCATATGTCCAATACAAGGGAGAGGCCCTCGCATATTCGTCGATCTCCAAGCACATCTGGACGATCACCACTTATTACCTTGTCTCGGGTGTACAACCCAAATCAAGACATCAGTAATCATCCAAACAATGTGAAGACCTCCGGTCTTCAACCACCGTCTTCATCCTCGACACATCGTCGAACCAGTTATTCAGAATGGGATAAACACGGTCTTTCTGAATAACTCGCATATATAATAAACAAGTGCTCTAAAAACACAACATACGCCTCATTCCAATCCAGAACATTCCTTTCTTCAAATATTCTTATACTTTGGGAAAGGTTCCCATTAATTTTATCAAAGATAAATTCTTTATATTTATTCTTTAATCTTCCTTTGGATATCATTTCAATCTAATTAAAGATGCATTAAAACTCCACTTGGTTTTAATCTTCGCGAAAATCAATATTAACGATTGTTTAATTTGGGAAATCATATCCTGTCTTTAACTGGGTTAAAGAACCAATGTCATTTAAAACACGGTATTCAAAATCACATTCCATTCCATCAGCCTTTAACCGTAAATTAGCAAGTGAATAATTCCCTAAGTAATAACCCCGAAGGCCGAAACCAACATCAGATCAATACCCAGGAAACCATTCAACTTAACAAATCTCCAGTTAGTTTCTGATTTTCTTAACTCCATTGGGTCTAAGAATAATATTATTAAAGATACCATTCACGACAACCTAAATCACATTCCATTAATTATGGAATCTTCACGGAAAAACAAATCAATATATAATTGATATCAATTTCCATATCCGACCAATAATATAAATCGAATAACGGCAACGCCTCTTAAATTCCATATGTATTAACAGTCTTCCTCCACAGAAGTTCACTTCGATTATTATGAAATCGAATTCCATTCAATTCCAATTTAATATTAAATTGGAAAACGTTACCTTGGAAAATTCCCGTTAAATCTAAATAAAAAGATTTATAAATCACATTTCACTGTAAATCGGGTTAAAGAACGAATGTCGTTAAAATCACAGTTCACAATAAACCCAATTCACATTAGCCTCTAACCGTAAATTAGTAAGAGAACAATCCCCTAAGTATTAACCCCGAAGACCGAAACCAACATCAGATCAATACCCAGGAAACCATTCAACTTGACTAATCTCCAGTTAGTTTCTAATTTTCTTAGCTCCATTGGGTTCAAGAACAATATTATTAAAGATACCATTCACGACAAACCCAAAATCCAATTTGATATTAAATATAAGGCTCTGAATAGAAAATATATCGGCTTATATTCAATATCAAATTCTGAAATCAACCAATATCGTATTGGAAATAACGATATATATATATATATATCTTTCAAATTTCCATAACAATATCTGTATAATCACGAAATCCAACATCGAAATATTACAAAGACAATTTCGATTCAAATCCATTTCCAATTTATATATTGGAAATTCTAGTTATTTTTAAAACCATTTCAAATCCAATTTATTTATTTTAAAAATATTTGGATTATAATTCTAGTTCATAATTAGTTCATTTCAACAAAAATATATTTTTATCTTTTCAAATATGGGATTTTTCATCCCAATTCTTTCCAAATCATTTATTTTGATTTTACACAAATTAATATTTTAAATAAATTTATCAAGGCCCGTATAGTCGATTTCCATAAATGGCCATCGAACTGCACTTACAACGACCTTTTCCAAATTTGATATGGACATAATTCCAAATCCAACCATTAGATTTCAAATCTCTAATATTCTTTAGAAAGCTTTTTTCGATACGAACCCAACGGTTCTGGTTTTAGGAGAATCCGACGGTCGGATCTCCCGTAATGTCCATTCGAAGTCAATGGTCGAAATTCGCGAATTGCCGCAGCGCGACGCGTTCTATTCAGGCCATTATATATATATTATATATATTTCATCGATTTCCTTTTAAAACGTATTTTATAAATCGTTATAAATTCGTTTTTAAAACGATTTCAACTTCATATTCAATTTCAAATCAAAATTGAATATTCCATATCATCGATATATAAATGATAATATTTTCAAAACATTATATTTTGGAATCAATTCCTTTTCAATATTCATTATAAAAATGAATAAAATCGATATAAATATCATTCACGTCAAAAGGGCGTTAATCTAATCAAAACGGCTTTATATATTTAAATATATTTGTGTCCATCCCAAATCGGACATCAAAATCAAATTTTGATCTTTTACTGAATATTATTTTAAAATAATCGTTGTTTTAAAATAATCGTTATTTTAAAATATTCATTCTTTCTGAACTGGAATCAGACACAGTCAATTACCATATAATTTGATTATATGGATTTCATACAACAAATGTGTATAACAGCAATGAAAACAGCAATCCATCATCCAAAGTGCATTCTGCACTGTATAAGCATCAAATATAAATATTTAACGCTTACAATAGCTTGTCAATCAATCGATCGACATACAGCTAACTATTGGGATTAGTGTATGTCCAATTTCATCCCAATACCCGTGTGGGGTTTTCAAACAACAAACATAGATTTTATTTGTGCAGTTGGGTGATGTGTAAAATTCATCGTCCCAATCCATATCCGTCAAATGAGTGTACTTAAACAAATCGTCTGATTTGTAAATGAATATTTATTTTATTCATATACGCATTAAAAATTATATTTTTAATGATAAAATATTTATTCGGTTCATTTACACAATAAAAATGATATTTTTATTGTTCTAGCATATTTTAGAAAATTTTGGCGGTATAACGGCACGATATCAAAATCGGGTAATGTCTAGCATTACCCCTCTCCTGATATCGGCTGACGCCATACCCACATAACAATTCTAATCAATTCATTTCACCCAAACAATCAAATCCAACCAAACAATCTAATCAACTAACCCAAACAATCAAACAAGTCGTCCATGGTCTGTGGACGACGGGGAACAGTTCATATATGCAGTTATAAAATAAATAACTGTATAAGAAAATTTCAATGAGTTCTCACCTTTGGGTTCCACTCCGCCGTTTCATTTCTGAATTTCAGAATAGTCTTGACTTGCCTGAAATTCCAACGCAATCTTCTTCACGCTGTTCATAGTAAGAATCAAATTTTTATTTCAATTCTAAAAAATATATATTTTTTTCGCTAAAAATTATATTTTTAATACTCTACATATATAAAAATATGATTTTTATATCACTACTACATATATTAAAAAATCGGATTTTTAGCCAACTAATAATTATTTCTTTGTATGACCATTTTATAAATAACATATATAATCTAAAAATCATATTTTTATCTTTCTAAAAACATTTCCATGCCATACACTAGTTAAAAATCATATTTTTAATCTTGCCAAAAATATTTCCTTTCTACGATAAAAATCCTATTTTTAACTAACCAAAAATGTACATAACTAAAAATCATAACTTTTTGTAATTAAAAATCATAACTTCATATAAATAAAAATTATAACTTTATATAAATAAAAATCATAACTTTACATATTTCATACGTCAAAAACCATAGAAGCTTTAAAGCGGAGAAAACTCACTTATTTTCTATTGCCCGGATTTGCTGTTCTAGTTCCATAATTTGCAAACGAGCTCCAATCTTCACACCAACCTTATTTCTAGCTTAAACGCGTCATTCTAGACAACTTTTGTCTAGTGGTCTTCCTTCCGAAAAGGTGCCATTTCACCGGAAATCATGAAAAGACAACATTTTGACAGTGTTTGGACATCATACTTTGGACGCGTTTTCCCGACAGCTCCAAAATTCCAAATAGAACTATCATATACCAAATCGAAGAGAAAATCGTGCTCTTCGAATTTGGTACTGTGGAGTTTTGGCCAGAAACGCTCGGTTTGGAAGTTATTGGCGAAATAGTGACAGGGGGTTAAATGCAAAACATGAAATTTTGTGAAAATTGGGTTTTTGGTAACGGCGAGCCCACGGCCGGAGTTGGGTGACTGGAGGGGGGCGCTGGACCTGACTGGAGGTGGGGAAGGTGCAGGTGATGGGATGGTGGCCGGAGGTGGAGGTAGTTGGCGGATTTGGCAATCTGGGGCCTAGGGTTTTTGCTAATTGAAATAGGGAAAGAGGAGGAAGAAGAAGAGGAGGAGAGGAGGATGAGGAGGAGGGGAGGCGGAGGAGGCCGGCGGCGGTGCAAGGGGGCGGTGGTGGCAACGGCGGGAGGGAGCGTGCGTTCCTTCTTTTCTTTTTTTTACATGGTGGAAGAGAAGAGAGAGAGGGAGGGTTGACCAAGTATAATAATATATATTTTAGTATAATTTATTTCCAAAAAGTTAAATTTTCATTCGAACTCCAAATCGAACCAAAAGACTGTCGCCCCCAGCTAAATACCCCCATTTCGGACACAATGGGATATGTCCCGTTCGCCAATTCGACTGTTTTGATTAGTTTTTCTTCAAATTAAAATATAAATCACTATATTGAATTTAAACGTACATTTTAATTTACCGGGGCCACATACGAACGCCAAAAATTCCAGAAAAATAAATCTAGCTATATTTTAATGATACGGTCCTAACAAAACTAATTTCATCAAATTTGGAGACCGTTTGAAAAACGGTCATTTTCTGGTCGATCCAAATTGACTAAAGCTGTCAAAACACGTTTTACTTCGTCACGCTCACATATTAATCCCAAAAATTATGAATTTAGGAATCCAACAATAACTTGACATCTCGGATCCAAAAAAAGTGGTTTCGACGAAAACGGAGGTCGTTTGCAAAATAGCTACTTTTAAGGGCCAAAATTCCATAGCGACTATTCTGAATTTTCAATTGGACATAACTTTTTATTCCCGCTATGAAATTTTAATTTTTCTGATTCGTTGGAAAGATATTTTCAAGTAGATTCTAATATTTTTGGTTTTACTAAAATTCGATTTATTTTGAATCCTGTACACTCATTTGAAATTTGAAATCGAATTTTCAAACTACCGCGCCATTTCCAATTCCTTTTATAATTAAAATAAATATTTATATTCTAATTTCGATTTAAAGAAATATTACATTCCAATTCTATTCAAAATAAATTTCCCGTCGTTATTATTTAAATTAAATCATTTTAAATATCCAAAATTCACTAAAAGGACCAAAATAAAAATTTTAAATTGGCTCAAATTTTCCGGGTTGTTACACAAAGTATATCTCTGGTTAAAACTTTTTAAAAATATATTCTTTTATAAATCCTTTTAAAACCGGGGGGAGGGGGGAGTTTACCAGAGATTTTAAGTAATCCTTTCATTTATGAAGATCCACGGTCTTCAATTGCTCCATCTTCTTTGTTCAACGTTATGTGTTTGCTGGTCGGAATGGTTTTCGAATCTAAATTCGATCCCGGTTTTTCCATACCAACAACGGCTTTGGCTAGATTTTGATAGTTAGTTATTTAACTATCAAAACAAACAACCACACATTCATAAAATAAAAATGGATTTACTGGTTCAGCACCCAGCGCCACTTGGCCTCTTTAATCTCCCATTAGTAAATCAATCTTTTAAATCTTTAATTCCATCAAAAAAATTTCCTTCTAAAACATCCTTTAATATTTTACACAAGCCTTGATAAATTCTTTTACACAGTGTCTTATAAATTTAATTTAACTTACTTTGGTTCCGTCTCAACAAAGCTCCTTTTCATATTTCAATTATTTAAATCAATTTATCAAGCTAAAATTACATTTCAAATTCAATTCACTATGGGTTTTTATCTTAATTCCATTTCAAACTTATCTGTTTTAAACCTCTAAATTCCATTTCCAAGCTTGGTTTCATGTTTTTCTTATTTAAAATCACTTTATAATTATGAATTTAATAATAAATAACAGACATTTATTCTTCCTTCAATAAAACTTTCATTTAAAATAATTCATATAAATAGATTTAAAAATCTATTTACATTTATAAAATAAATTCTATAACTTTACTGATAGATTACATTTATAAAACGATTCATTCTTTGGCCATCCGCTACTAATTTACTCAATCAATACTATCCATTGGTTAATAACACAACAATAAATAATCAGTTCAATCATTCAACAGCTCATAACAAATAAACAACATATTTGAGGAATCTGGTCGGATCCCTCCAACCTGTCCTTCCCTACATCAAAACAATATCACGATGGTCATAAATAAGCAGTTTAATAATCAAAAATTAATCAGTAACATCCAAACAAACATCTAATTATTTATCTAATACATTTATGTTATTATAAACGTAACCAATCAAGGTAAGTTAACTTGTTTGGAAATCTGATCGTCAAATTAACAATTTATTTCAGTTAGATTAAACAAACGTTTAATCTAATTAGTGAATATTATAAAATATTTAGCATCCATGCAAACAGTCATCAGATCATCAATCATTGGCAAACATTGCACAAAAATTAAAAACCCTATTTATATAAAATATAAACGGGATAACTGAGTGAGTTGTACTCACCTTGCTTCTTTTGTCGCTGAAACCGTTTGTTTTAATTAAATTAGATGGTCGTTTAATTTAATTTAAAATTCCAAATGCTACCAACTCTGATCAAACTAGCTCCCGATTGTAGCGCTTGACGATACGATCCGAACAAGACCTGCTTTGCACCATTTCGTCAATATATGTATAGGTTACCAATATTTCCAGTATACGGTTTTATTTGAATTAATTAACTCTATAATTAAAACTTAACTAAATAAAACACTTGGTTTAACTGCCATGTTAATTGTTTGATTAGCCACAATAAACTTTTATTGTTCATTGTCTATATTTGTACTGTTAATCCGGATGCCACCATCCACATATATATGGCTTTGGCAAAAATGTAGGCTCTAGATAACGTCATGAACACAGTTTAATTTGATTAGGCATAATTATAAAAGATTTAGGCACGCTTAAAATCAATGGCATG
Source organism: Allium sativum (assembly GCA_030737875.1). Classification (NCBI taxonomy): domain Eukaryota; kingdom Viridiplantae; phylum Streptophyta; class Magnoliopsida; order Asparagales; family Amaryllidaceae; genus Allium; species Allium sativum. The sequence continues at coordinate 721,176,830 of CM060920.1, forward strand.
ATTTAAATATAAGTTTAGGCATCTTTAATCTTTAATTAACGTGTAATAATTTACTACATTAAGTTTATATTAGGCAAATTAGTAAATTACTATTCAACATCTTCTATATACCTGCTTGTTCCTATTCCGCAAGTTTATTTCTTCTTCCCACTTTTGCCTTTCTTCTCTGAACTTCTCACATTCTTAATCATGCACACTTCATTATTCTCATGTCCCTCTTGTCAAACAACACCCCTTTTCATCGTTCGAGCCCGAATTAACCACCATCACTTCTACATTGTAACTCTCACGCCATAACTTCACTTCGCATTTCCCATTTCCTAACCCACTATTTGACGTTTTCTGCTAGCTTGCTGATTTCCTTCATGTAAACTCCTCCTACACTACACATTAAATGTGACTCCATCAACATACATGCTGCTCCCTTCCGAAATCATTACACTACTCGTCTGCTGCTAAAATTCTTCATTTACGTCCACCGAAACAAACCTACCCGCAAGCTTCTAACAGTCTTGCCAATGTCCACAATAATATACCCATCACGCCCACCATGTTTCCTCTCATTTCTTCTTCTTCATTTTTATTTGCTCCAAGAAAAGCAAAAACCATGCGCCACTCATTTTTCATTCGAGAATCTTGTTTGTTGCATTGGAAACCCCACTGTGCACATAACATACTAGCTTCACGTCAAACACTTTGCCAACCCCCTCTTCGCTGGCTTGCTCACATTCAAAACACGCACCACCGTGATCTGCACCTGCCGCCACCTTGTGTCTGCGCCCCTGTCACCCTGCACAACTGTTGTGGTAGTGTTTCCTGCTTCCATCATCGGCTCCGGCAAACTCAACCCGCCTGGCTCTGCGTTTTTCCACACCAACGCACAGTTGCTTCACTTCATGTCAGAGGACTCACCAACGCACAACTACCATCCACTTTCTTTTCTATGTTGACTACCTTTTTCATTTTTATTTTTCTCTCCTAGGTCCGTGAAACCCGCATGAAAAACATACGCCCCCTTCAACCATTTCATAGCCTTACCACCGCCACCTCTCCACCTCACCAAGACCTTTCTTCGACACCATTTCCCCTACACATTCTTGGCCAAATGTCACTCGCCTGCCACCCGCCTTCACTTACCACCAAAGTTTCCTCAACGTCCAATGTCACTTTGTGAAGCTGTAAGCTCCACCTCCACGCTCTCCCTCTCTGTCCAGAACATCCGTCCATTTTTTGTTTTACTGGAGAGTTTTATTATGCATATATATATATATATATGTATATGTGTGTGTGTGTGTATTATTTAATACATAGAGCGTTCGGTTTCTTATGTTTTCTCGTTACTGAGAAAAAAGGGATGCATGCTAATATAAGAGGGAAAATGAGATTGGATAGAAACAATGTAAAATTAAACGTACAGGGCAGGTATTCATTTTCCACTTAGGTCCGCTATTGTGCAAATGTAGGGAGTGGCTCTGCTGTACATTTTTGTTTGGGTCTGCGAGTTTATGTTTGGTCGGCTGAAGAATTTTGTCTGCGTGAAGCCAATCTTGTCTGCGTGATTGTTTTATAGCGCAACGTGTTTTCAATCACAAAAGGAAACAGGTTGTCAGCGGTTTAGTTTAAATTTTGTTTTGTTTTAATATAACTTAGGGTAGAAGCTCCAGTTTATTTTTATTCTACCGTTGATTTACCGCTATCTGTTATATTCTTACCGATATACAAAATCCTCTGATGCAACGAAAATGAACATACTGCTTCGTTTCAACGTTCCGGTCTCAGCGAAATTCATTTTGTTGAAAAAGGACCCCGTTTGCAAAACGACGTTATTTTAATTTATCGGTTCACCTTTAAATTTCGTCAGTGAAGTAAATAACTCCGACTGACTCCAAATTTGAAATATAGCAATAACTAATTATACGTATTCCAGTAAAACTTGTTTCATCGAAAACGGAGGTTGTTTGGAAAATAATCATTTCTGAGACCTATATAATATTGATAAAATAATACTTAATTCCAAACAATACATTTTGATGAAAATAAATTACCATATAGCTTCACATTTAACCAATATACATTTTGAACTTAAAATTATATAATTTTGGGTTAAACGATATTCGAATTATATATAAATTCCTTTATATTCAATTATAAATCGTTATAATTTATAAACGATTTCCATAGCGACTATTTGAAAATTTGAATTGGACATAACTTGCGATCTATAATATGAAATCTCTATTTTCATCTTTCATTAGAAAAATATAATCAAATAGATCTTAACGTTTCTTGTTTCGCGGAATTTCGACTTATATCGGATCCTGCATATTCAATTAATGTTCAAACTCAATATTACGAACTACCGCTCCATTTCGAGCTTGTTTTAATTAATATATATATATATATATATATATTCGAACTCCATTTCTGATAAATAAATTCGGTATAAAATTTGTTTATATTACCAAATCAATATTTAAAACGAATTTAAATATTTGCAATTTATGTTCAAAAATCTGGGACGTTACACAATCGAAACCACAACAGATTTGAAAGCAAAGAAGGATTCAAAATCAAAAATTACTCATATGGTTTCGTTCGAGAGAGAGCTCAAGTCAATTAACAACCCAAGCCACAAATTTTCTCAAGCTTCATAGAATTGAATCACTTGTATTCAACAAGCCACGATTTGGAGCCACACCATTTTCATTTTCCAGAGATAAAATAGATAGTGGGCTAAATACATGAAGTGGCAAACAAAAGTCGACCGGCCATAATTTTGTAAAGGGGGATTTTAGTTCATTTATTTATTGTTTTGTTTTTAGTTTCATTCGAAAACCGTTGTATTTGTTTTCTAGTTTGTTTTTGTAAAAGCTAGGTCATCTAGTTAGTGTTTTAACTAGCAGTTTTCTAGTGTCTGCAATAACTAGGGTTTACTGGCTACAGGTTTGTAGCTAGGGAAAATTCTGATCTATGGGATATAGATGAGTCTAGGGGTTTGAGCGTAGGATTAAACAGGAGAAGGGTTTGTGAGTTTAAAGGGTTTGTAAGTAGGATCTATTTTAATACCTGGTAAAAATCTTAGAAATGCAGCAGTAGGTAGGGTTTGCCGGAGCTGGGTAAAATCTTTGTTATTTATTTCTTGCATTTATTTTTACCTACTGCAATCTATTCAGTAATATTTTAATATCTCGAATTAAATTCAATAAACCCTATTCACTCCCCTCCTTCTAGGGTTAATCTAGATCCAACACCTTGTAGCCCTGAAATCAAGGAAATGGAGCGGTTATAATCTTGTAGCTGTGAAATCAAGAGTGGTTGGAGCGGTGTTAACCTTGTAGCAGTGAAATCAAGAGGATTGTACTTGGACATTGATATTAATAAAACTCAGTGCAATCCAGCGTTGTGTGAGATTAGACATAGGAGTAATCCGAACTAGTATAAAATCCGGTGTGTTCTTTCCTTTTTCTGCATTTTATATTTATTAATTTCTGTGTTTGTGATTTATTATATGTCTGTGATCATCTATGTTGTGTGTGATTCATATAGTAGATTATATAAGTTTTAGATTTTCATAAATTCTTTGAAAACACTATTTACCCCCCTCTAGTGTTAGTCTTGCCTTAAGATCCGCATTCTGCATTATTATTATTGCAAGTATTAATATTTACTTTTTTTTTTCTTAATTCAAAGTTGTAGTAATGTGCATATGTAAATTTGTACAGTGGGATTATTTGTGCATTAAGAAAAAATATAAAAAAATGGTATTGACCTATACATGCATAATACAAGATCAACACTTTGACTTTAAATTCATGTTTTCTTACTGCTATGTTATCTCTCATATAATTCATAACTACTCGGGTTTTGATTAACAAAATAAATGTATTATGTGTGTTCCTATTAAAGAGATAGAAAAAAAATTAATTGAATATTTTCTAATTCTCATATAAATTAATTAGGTCTGAAAAATAACGATAATGAAATGGCTAATTTTATTCATACATCTATAATTTCTTAAAACACACAGTGAAATGAAATGAAATTGCATACACCAAAATTTCTTTTCATACACCATGTCATTCACAAAATTACCCTTTTACATTTTTCATCATCTTCCCTCTTTTACCTTAAAACTAAATTACATAAAATGAGAATTCAATGCAATAAATTTACCTAACATTCAACAAAAATTATTTATTGACATTATTATTGTAAATTATTTGATTGTTTTTATTTTTAAAATAAACTCTAATTTTAGATGATTAAACGCATTTGAATTAGTGTATATAGTTGTAAAAGTTGTCTTAATTGTATTTTATATTTTATTATCTTCATGAAATTTTATAGATTTGATCATATATTATTGATTTTAAAATTTTAATTAGATGTATTATGAGAAAGCAATGAAAATGCAATTAATTATAAGGGTAACAAAGTCATGTTTTTTCTTATTTAAATATCAGTGTATGTTAATAAATTAAGGGTGTATGAATAGAATTTGCCTAATGAAATAGATGTATTCATAAAGCAGATTGCTACTATACGATATGTTCCCATCGCTTATTCATAAATGCAAACTACAGCTCCAGAAAGTCTATGCTCCCGTGCATCGCACGAGTTTCCAACTCCTACGATAATGTATGGATACCAATGTTTTATCAAGTTATATAGCATATAATGAAAGATACTTGGCTGTGTTGATTAGAAGGTTGTACGGTATACAAACTCAAAAGGTTGATGTCAAGATTCAAGAAATAGATATGAAGACTCCCGAGTTTGAAGAATCAACATATGAAGTCTATAATTGTGGAATCATAACTTTTATTACTGAAATCCCGAGTAGCACTTCTATGATCCCAACTCTTCAATCTAAAAATGAATTTTCAATCCATTTTCAATCCATTTTCAATGATTTTTTAATCCATTTTCAATGATTTTTTAATCCATTTTCAAAATGATTTTTAAAATATCACTACAATAGCTTTGAAAGGGCATTGTTATTGACACTCCAAATATTATTAGGGGGAGGCCAATTTTTTACTTTCTAAAAAATTGTTAAGGGGAGTACCAAGGAGGAAAGTAGCCCCTTAACAAATAAATGTACTTTTACACTATTATACATTTAGTCTTAATTTGGGTTTTTGTGATTTAGGAGACTTATGATTTTATAGTTGGCTAATTCTATTTATACACCAAAAATTGCTAAACATATACCAAAAATTATAATAAACTAATATACACCATATATTACTTTACATACAACGTTTCTTTTACTAAAACATCCATGTTCCCATCTTCTTTTTCTTTCCTTTTTCAAATTTAAAACACAATTACCAAAAATTAGAAACTCTTTGCATCAAATTGAGTAAAATTTTACAAAATGAAATATATTTCTTGTACTAATATTACTGACTTGCTTTGCTAGCTTCTACTTTAATGCAGAACTACCAATAGCGGGAATTACACTCGATGGATTGGTGAAAGAACGGAGAGGTGTGCCTGGTAATACCTCTATCTAATACTACGCAGGCCAGTCTTTCCTTTGCTTCGTGTGCTCCCTGTCAGAATGCGATCTCTTTGGTAGGTATCGAGCGAAGCCTTAAATCTACCCACCTAGTTAGCGTGGTATTGTTATATGGGCCAATAGCCTCTTTTGGTTATAAAGACTCTCTTCACCGGGCGGAAGGAAACATCGGCTCTTCCGAGATCTTATGTAAGGAATACTAGAAAAAGTCGAGCTAAAAGATCTAAAAAACCTAATAGGCGCTTCCTTTTAGCCTCTTCTCCTCTGAGAGGGATTCTCATGCCACACACAGGGTAGCGTCATTCGCAGGCGCACGCAGGCTCATCAAACAGCGCTTTTGAGCTTTCTTCAGGATTTGGCCCGAACTGTTCGACCAAAGGTAGCGAAGCTGTGCTCCAAAGAGCGCATAGGGAGGAGTGCTCCATAGAGAGTTGGGGGAAATTGGTACCAGAATCAGTTCACACCGTAGTGAGTTAACCTAATTGAGCGCATCCATCCAATGCATTCTTTTCGATGAGCTGTCGCTCCTTGCCACCCACCCAATCTTTATACTGGGTGTTCGGATGTAACTATACCCTTTTCACTCGGGAAAGCAACTCTAGCCTATATTCTTTGGCTTGAATCACAGAGGAAAGTGACTTATTAACTTTATGAAAAAAATTCAATTTCAACAAAATTACTGTAATTTTACAAAATAAATCAACACTTCTAAATTAGACCATTATTTATGAATGTTTTCTTAATTGAAATTTTAGATTTCATGATTAAATATTTCATTAACATATCTAGTTTGTATCAAATTTAAATCTATTTATATTATAATTCCCACTAATCTTTAATGATTACTGATTGGTCCGACGGTAAAATACCCAAATTTCCTATATTTATCAAGGTCATTTAATAATTCTAACCTTTGGTCCGACCTTGAATTATTCCCACTAATCTTTAATTATTCCCATTTTGTAATGCTATAAAATTGATTTAAAATATTTTTTTAGTGTAGTTTTTTAAATTATTTGAAACTACATACGAATGACAATATATTAAAAAAATTACATGTATTGTTACAAAATAGGAATAATTATTCTAACTAATCAAGCACATGCAAATATTAAATACATAAATAAATATTCAACAAAAAAGTCTAAAAGGTTTGATATAATTGATTAAAAATATTATTTTATTATAGGTTTTAAAATTATTTGAAATTACATACGAATGAAAATATATTAAAAAAATTACATGTATTGTTACAAATTAGGAATAATTATTCTAACTAATCAAGCACATGCAAATATTAAATACATAAATAAATATTCAACAAAAAAGTATAAAAGGTTTGATATAATTGATTAAAAATATTATTTTATTGTAGTTTTTTAAATTATTTGAAACTACATACGAATGACAATATATTAAAAAATTACATGCATTATTACAAATTAGGAATAATTATTAAAAAAAAATTACATATATTTTTACAATTTAGGAAAAATTACATGTATTTGGTTCGACCAACAAATGTAATTAATAATTTTATTGCTCTTTACTTGATTTCTTATCACATGTATAATTAATAATTTTGTCTATTCAAATATTTCTGGAAATGCTTTATTTACATAATATACGTAAACTATTATTTCCAAAGTGGCGTAAATTACAATAAATATTTCTGGAAATATTATGTAAAAATAACAAACATAATAACGTTTTCAATAATATACGTGATATGACGAAATGCTTTTTAGTTTTTTTTACAAATGTATATTATACGTAATATACATAAATTTACTAATCTTTTTAAGTTCTGGAAATAACATACATAATATACTTAAATTTACTAATCTTTTTTAGTTCTGTAAATAACATACATAATATACGTAAATTTACTAATCTTAAATTCACTAATCTTTTTTACAAATGTATATTATTTGTAAAATAACATACATAATAACGTTTTCAGTAATATTTCTGGAAATGCTTTACATAATATGATGATAATAATTTTTTTATTGCTCTTTACTTGATTTCTTATCATATGTATAATTAATAATTTTGTCTATTCAAATATTTCTGGAAATGCTTTATTTACATAATATACGCAAACTATTATTTCCACAATGGCGTAAATTACAATAAAAATTTCTTGAAATATTATGTAAAAATAACATACATAATAACGTTTTCAATAATATATGTGATATGACGAAATGCTTTTAGTTCTTTTTACAAATGTATATTATACGTAATATACGTAAATTTACTAATCTTTTTAAGTTCTAGAAATAACATACATAATATACGTAAATTTACTAATCTTTTTTAGTTCTGGAAATAACATACATAATAACATACATAAAATACGTAAATTTACTAATCTTAAATTCACTAATCTTTTTTACAAATGTATATTATTTGTAAAAATAACATACATAATAATGTTTTCAGTAATATTTCTGGAAATGCTTTACGTAATATGACGAAAAACTTTATTAGTATATGGGAATGCTTTACATAATATATGTAAATTTAAGATTTCTTACTAAATATGATGATGTTATTTAATACATAATATTTCTGGAAACGCTGATATGACGAAAAACTTTCTTATCACATACATAATATTTCTGGAAATGCTTTACATAATATACATAAATTTAATATTTCTTACTAAATATGATGATGTTATTTAATACATAATATTTCTGGAAATGCTAATTTCTTAACCATTTGTTCTTTATACTACCTGTTTAGCTTTCACATTCTTAGCAATTATTTCAACATTTCTTAACCATTTGCATATATATGCTTATCATAGTAAAATATGCAAGTTTCATTCGTTTGCAAGATTTTAATTAGAATCCATAAATTCTTTGAAAATAAAATATTTTTGAAATTTAAATATCTCCCTTTTTAAATACTAGAACATTTCTAATGCAGATGTCATAATTAGTTTCATAAAATTCGGATATAGCTACCTTTATGTATTTAATTTTAATTGTTTAAATGTGTAAAATCTATTAACATATACATATATGCGTATACCTACAATTATCTTCCCTGATTTCTTTCCATTCTATTCAATGATTAGTACCAAATAACCTCTTGAATTTTGTAAAGTTATTAATATGTTTCAATTAGTATAATTAGAATACAACTATTTTTTACCTTTCAGAAATTAAAATTTATTTTAGAATTTAATGTTGAAATTAATGCTTTTAAATTAATTGGAATTCTATAGTTTAAATAGAACTAGACATAAATGCAATCAACGGTTTTAAAGAAATAAAAAGAAAAAACATATGATATGTTTAGTACGAAATCTATTAAATAATAAAAGCAGAAAAACTTCCTGCTACCTCCTTGATTCTTTCTCCTTAACTCCCTCAATTATCTCTATTCTCCTTAATTCTCTCAAGATATTTGTATTAAATCAAAATATTACACAATTTATACTATACTACAGTTACCCAATTCAAAATAAATAGATTTGAGATATTCCATGTCATACAAGAATTGAATCGTCGGTTTTTCTTTTAATTCCTTCGCGCTCCTCACCCCTGTTCTAACCCTAATTTCATCCAGAATTCCAAATTCAAATTAAACTGGAAAATCGATCGTCGCCTTCTCTAATGTCTTCCACCAATTTGTAGTGGCGGCTCTATTTCCCTTTCTTAGATCTATTTGAGGTGTCTTATTACATAGTTTGTTCCTTCATATTTTTTTCTTAGCTAACGATCATACTCCAAGTAAAAATCCTTTTTCTGCTGGTTTTGTTGATTAGATTTATTATGCATAACTAAACTTGGTTCTTCTTGGATTTGCTTTGTTTATTTCAACAATAAGGGCGGTGGATTTGGTATAGTTATCCAACCGGGGTCATTTGCAACAAAGATTGGTTGTTAACAAGTTAAACTCAACTTCACACTACTACTGTGACGACCCCAAACTTCCGTGTAACGAAAGTAAGGAAAATCGTATGGAATATAACATAACTAGAACAATAACAGATCTCAGTATATAGCAGAACATATAAATCATTGCAGCGGAAAGAAATGTCATCACAAACATCATCACTGAAACATCAGAGTATGCAACACAGAATTACACTTAGCAAAATAGATGTCTCCAAAACAAAGAAATAGAGTCTCAATCTCTCAAATTACATCAATACTAAGTACAGTCTCAAAGTCTTACGCAGAAAATAAAAGATAAAAAGAAAGTTTCTTCAGCATCTCCATCAGCAAGCTTCCATCCAGCGAATATCCAAGCGTAACCTGTCACTTGGCTGCCCGTGTAGAGAGAGGGCACCCGAGTTTGCAAAAGGTGAAACAAACTACGAGTCAGTCATGGGACTGGTGTGAGATATCTTAATTAACTAACGGGTTTGACAATCACGAGGACCACGCCACTATCGCGGAACGGGTTTACTCCATGGGATTATCAGTGCAATAAATAAAGTAAAACGTTAAATAACGCAATGCTTTTTAGAAAAATGAAACCATTATAAGACCCAAGTCCCATCACACAATGCAACGCAAACCGGAGGATAGGGTTTTACCTTATAATGGTCAAAAGATGATAAATACGCAAAATACGATATTATTATTAGTATGTATATGTTTTAAGAAAATATTTCAATTATAATATTAATCCTAGACGGCATAGCTACCATCTACTATGTCGCCATACTAGTATGCAATCAAAACCGCATGGAACGTATTGGAAGTTGGGTTTCCATCATGAGTCAAGGCTAGGAACGATCTCCTGACCGATTCGAGACACTCTAGCAATGCCCCCAGGATTCGGACGCTGGCGAACCCTTGGATACAGCTGGGCCGGTCCACAAATACTTTAGTGGATTAGTTATGCCTGAACACACGCTTCCCGATCCTATTGGACCTATAAATTGGCCGAGGGCGGCTAATAAAAATCCGAGGCGCCTCAAAATCCGTCAACCACATAAGTAAAATGTCATCCAGTTTAAAGCACTGACACCACTTCTAGCTAGAAAGAAACGTGTGCACTCCTTGCGTTCCCTGGCTCCGTTTTAGACTCTATCGGGGTGTGAGGCTCGCGAAGTAACGCTATACACAAAGCAGGGTATAAACAGACTATGCTTTGATCATCAATTACAAGGCCTTCTTTTCAACAAAACCTTGATCATTTGCATCTTGGATTACCCCGTTGACAATCCATGCCATGAAATCAACAACTATCAATACACAACCTCTGAGGGTGTTAAGCGAAAGAATAAATCCTTTTGGCACCAACGGTTGCATATTAAACAGAAATCAGTTTACATGGTACGAAGTTCAACGTCAGACATGCATCCATTTACAAGTCCGTTTTGGGTCTGAACGGAACCGGAGACACCTGAGAGGCTCTCGTATATCCGGACAATCATCCCATACGTCCGGACGATTACCGCAGAAATCCCTTCAGGGTAGCTACTCCTATCGAGGACCTCAATAGCAATACATCCGTTCGATGTGAAGACCGCCGGTCTTCAACACCGTCTTCGTCTCTTCATCGACGTATAATTATTTTAAATGAGTAGGACTCGGAATTTTCAAATAATTATCAAATAATTATTATTTAAATCATTTCATATCGTTAATATTTATTTATAATGATTTATCGCTATTTTTATTTATTTAAAATAGCTCAATAGAATCAAACGACGCTTCGGGTTAAGTGTAGCTTTAGCGCGGTTTTCTCAAAATCTGATTTACACATATCTTGAAATCTAACCGTTGGATTTTGATAAAATTTGTCTTATTGGAAAGATCTTCCCAAAGCGGTCCTAACGGCTCCGGTTTTGGGAAAATCCGACGGTTGGATCTTTCGATACAATCGTTTAAAGTCACGATTGCCGAAACACGAACTGCCGCGCGCGATTCATTTAATTTCTACTTATTTTTATATATATATAATTTTTTAAGTGATTACACTCACGTGAATATCACACCAAATAAAGGTGTGAATTATATACAATCATATATTCATGTTTATTACGTTTGCTAAAACATGTTTTTAAAGCAGTCCTAACGGCTCCGGTTTTGGGAAAATCCGACGGTTGGATCTTTCGATACAATCGTTTAAAGTCACGATTGCCGAAACACGAACTGCCGCGCGCGATTCATTTAATTTCTACTTATTTTTATATATATATAATTTTTTAAGTGATTACATTCACGTGAATATCACACCAAATAAAGGTGTGAATTATATACAATCATATATTCATGATTATTACGTTTGCTAAAACATGTTTTTATTATATACATCAATTTTATAGTATATCGTTCGTTCATTCATAATTTTTAATGTCAATTCATGTTTCAACTTCCTTACCTATACCACGTGTAAACTTCTTTATAACGAACAAAATGCATATTATTGTTCATTTTATTTTAAGGAGTGAAATTGTTGATTTCCATCCAATGAACAAAAATGAATATTTTTGTTCAATCCATTTTTATGAACAAAATGTGAATTTCTTCCTATGCTTCTAATATTACATTAAAATTGTATTTTTAGTACAAAACATATTTCTAAATGAAATATGATTCCTATTCTCTTCCTTTTAAAATCACAATAAAAATGCAACCTTTAATTCTCATATTTTATTTGCATTCTGGATTGCAAATAAAAATGTATATTATCCTATTCATGATTTATTTGCGTTGAGGGACGCAAATAAAAATTTATCTTTAAATTTCTAATTTTATTTACATCAAGGAGTGTAAATAAAGGACAACTTTTTATTCCATGTTTATTTACATTAAGGGATGTAAATAAATAAAAGAAAAATGTAATCTTTCTTTTAATATTTTGTTCGCATCCAGATTTGCCAAAAAAAATGTGGGTTTTTCTTCTACTAATTTGTTTGCATCTAAAATTGCAAACAAAAATGCATCTTTTATTTATAGTTTGTTTGCATCTAAAATTGCAACAAAAATGTATCTTTTTATTCTATAGGTTTTATTTGCATGGGAAAATGCAAACAAAAATATATTTTCTGTTCTCCATGTTTCGTTTGTATAGTAGAAGGCAAATGAAAATGTGAATTTTTAATTTACATGCATCGTTTGCATTGTAGAATGCAAACATAAAATAAAATCTATTTTCTCTTCTTAGCGTTTGCATTCTACAATGCAAACTTCAAAATGTAATTTTATATTTTTATTTTCTATCTCATTACATTTAGAAATGCAAAGGATGATATTTTATCTTTCTACAGTTTGTTCGCAATAAGGAATGCAACAAAAATGATATTTCCATTTTTCTACATTTTGTTTGCATTAGGGAGTGCAAAAAAAATGATATTTTATTTTTCTATATTTTGTTTGCATTAGGGAATGAAACAAAAATGATATTTTCTTTATATTTGAGAACAAACTAAAATGTCATTCAATTTTCTATGAAATATTTGTGTTTATGGACACAAATAAAATGCAATTAAATATTCTATGTAATACTTGTGTTTCAAATAAAAATGTAATCCAATGTTCTATGTAATATTTGTGTTTAAGAACGCAAATAAAATGTTATTCAATATAAGATGTATATATTTGTGTTGAAACACAAATAAAAAGAATAGCTTGTTTTTCTATGTATATTTTTGTGTTAAAACACAAATAAAAAGAATAACTTATTTTTCTATGTATATATTTGTGTTGAAACACAAATAAAAAGAATAACTTATTTTTTTATCACATGTAGATCTATGATTATTCACGGTATAAATGAATATTGAATTGATTATCTAACTCAATCCAATAAAATAAAATAAACGATTAAAATATTTAAATAACACTTGACACTCTACAAAGTAATCCATAATATCCAACAGACAATCATTATACAACATTCACACAATCAGATCTGAAATGAATAACTATAAATAAAAAAAATTAATTAATTAAAAACAAGAGATATCTCACAGGCGTTTGTGATTTTTACCAAAATTCCAACAGCTCAGAAATTCCCCGTTTCAGTCTAGAATTGTAGTTCAGGATCGTACGAGTCCAACGCTTCAGAAATTGTGTAATTATGAGTTTATTTGACAAAGTTATGGGTAAAATAAGATTAGGGATTAATTTAATCATTAAATTAAGTAAAAATAATTAGGTTAATCCATCTTCCTCCTTACAGTATTCACGGCCGACACTTTATCCTTTTGTTCAAAACTAGGGTTGACCTTATCTCCCAATTCAAGCCACCAGTGATCGATCAGAAGATGCTGCAGTGAAGAGGACATAGAGGCGCACGCGTGGGACCCGGAATGGTGGATCTCGGTTGGGTCTAGGGGGGCCGACGCGGGTTGTAGGCGGCGGGTTTGGGTGCGTCGTTCGAGGAGATGGTGGCACCAGGGGAGATCTGACCGTACGAAAATGAAGAGACGAAGAATCTCTTCGAAGGGGTATAAGATTTGCTTTCTAATTCGCTGAGGAGAGGGAGAGATTGATGAGAGAATTTTCGGTCATGGATGGGGGGGTGGCGGCTGTAAGAGATGATGAATAGTGGTTTTGAAATTAGGGTTTTTCCAATCTTTTTATAATATTAAAATGTTATTTTTACAAAAAAAACCAAATCTCTTAAGATATTCAGAATTCAGTCCAACAAGAAGCTACCCTACCCAATAACCCCTATTCCGGATCCATCTAACCATGTCCCGGAGGCCCATGAGGTCATCTCAGCCTCCGTTTTTCAAATTTAAAATTAATTCTTTTTATTATTAGATTATGACATATTCAAAAATCCACCGGAGCCACATACGAACCCCCAAAAATCCCAAAAAAATAATTTTGGCTATGTCTTGACGATACGAATCCAACAAAATTATTTTCATCGAATTCTGAGACTGTTTGAAAAATGGCTATTTTCCAATCGTTCAATTTTGACTGTATTTGACCAAACACAGTTTCTTTTTCCACGCTCACATACTAAATCGGAAAATTCTAAAAATTGAAACCTAGCAATAATTTGACATTCCGGTTCCAACAAAAGTGGTTTCGTCGAAAATAGAGGTCATTTGAAAATTGACTATTTTCACTGGCTTTAATATTATTTAAAAATAGATTTTTTTTAAATTCGGGCACATTTTTAACCAAATTATTAAAAATAAAAATTTTAAATTGGTTCGGATTTTCCGGGTTGTTACAGTCTCCCCCACTTAAAAACTTTTCATCCTCGAAAAGGGAAATAAAAGTAAAGTAGGAACAAAACGGAAAATGCAAGGTATTATAAATGTACCTCAACATAAAGCTATTCGGAGATATCCACTCTACACTTGGGATAGGCTTGCTTGAAGCTATCCTCGGTCTCCCAAGTGCAGTCTCTAGGATCCCCGCTCCAAACCTCCCAAGATCTTTTCCATCGTCTTAAGCCATGCTTGCGCTTCTACCACCGTCTCTCTACCAGTGAAATGTACTCCTCCAAGATTCTTAATTTTCTTCGCCACTTTATCAAGGTCAAAAGCGACTGGGGGTGGTGGTGGTGGTGGCACCTCGACCTCAGAATTGGGTTGGTCTTGCTCAGTTGGGGGTGTATCTCTCTCTCCGCCCCTACCAGCTACTCCGCCACGACCTCTTCCTCTTGTCCTAGCTCTTGTACTCATCTTTCAATTAGTCTGTACCATCAAGGAAAGAGTGAGACCAAAGGAAATGATAAATTCAAAGAGAAGGTTAAAAGTAGAGACATGTCCAGGTGATAATGAAGTAATGACTGATAAATATGTGCTATTCTGTTGAGTTCATTCTAGGATAATGTTAATCCTATCTCTAATGAACCTCTCGTCTTAGAACACTACTGATTCTATCTAGACGAATTGTTCTAAAAATGTTATATTCCAAAGCTAAGGTTAACCAAAACTATGATACCAAATGTGACGACCCCAAACTTCCGTGTAACGAAAGTAAAGAAAATCGTATGGAATATAACATAACTAGAACAATAACAGATCTCAGTATATAGCAGAACATATAAATCATTGCAGCGGAAAGAAATGTCATCACAAACATCATCACTGAAACATCAGAGTATGCAGCACAGAATTACACTTAGCAAAATAGATGTCTCCAAGAAAAAGAAATAGAGTCTCAATCTCTTAAATTACATCAATACTAAGTACAGTCTCAAAGTCTTAAGTAGAAAATAAAAGATAAAAAGAAAGTTTCTTCAGCATCTCCATCAGCAAGCTTCCATCCAGCGAATATCCAAGCCTAACCAGTCACTTGGCTGCCCGTGTAGAGAGAGGGCACCCGAGTTTGCAAAAGGTGAAACAAACTACGAGTCAGTCATGGGACTGGTGTGAGATATCTTAATTAACTAACGGGTTTGACAATCACGAGGACCACGCCGCTATTGCAGAACGGGTTTACTCCATTGGATTATTAGTGCAATAAATAAAGTAAAACGTTAAATAACGCAATGCTTTTTAGAAAACTGAAACCATTATAAGACCCAAGTCCCATCACACAATGCAACGCAAACTGGAGGATAGGGTTTTACCTTATAATGGTCAAAAGATGATAAATACGCAAAATACGATATTATTATTAGTGTGTATATGTTTAAGAAAATATTTCAATTATAATATTAATCCTGGACGGCATAACTACCATCTACTATGTCGCCATACTAGTTATGCAATCAAAACCGCATGGAACGTATTGGAAGTTGGGTTTCCATCATGAGTCAAGGCTAGGAATGATCTCCTGACCGATTCGAGATACTCTAGCAATGCCCCAGGATTCGGACGCTGGCGAACCCTTGGATACAGCTGGGCTGGTCCACAAATACTTTAGTGGATTAGTTATGCCTGAACACACGCTTCCCGATCCTATTGGACCTATAAATTGGCCGAGGGCGGCCAATAAAAATCCGAGGCGCCTCAAAATCCATCAACCACATAAGTAAAATGTCAGCCAGTTTAAAGCACTGACACCACTTCTAGCTAGAAAGAAACGTGTGCACTCCCTGCGTTCCCTGGCTCCGTTTTAGACTCTACCGGGGTGTGAGGCTCGCGAAGTAACGCTATACACAAAGCTGGGTCTAAACAGATTATGCTTTGATCATCAATTACAAGGTCTGCTTTTCAACAAAACCTTGATCATTTGCATCTTGGCATGCCCCGTTGACAATCCATGCCATGAAATCAACAACTATCAATACACAACCTCTGAGGGTGTTAAGCGAAAGAATAAATCCTTTTGCCACCAACGGTTGCATATTAAACAGAAATCAGTTTACGTGGTACGAAGTTCAACGTCAGACATGCATCCATTTACAAGTCCGTTTTGGGTCTGAACGGAACCGGAGACACCTGAGAGACTCTCGTATATCCGGACAATCATCACATATGCCCGGACGATTACTGTAATGACCCGCATTGGCAGAGGTATTATAATTAATTTATTTAATTATTTAAAAGGTGATTAAAAGGATTAAATGGTCGTGGAATTAAATAATGGTGAATATTTAATTAAAATAATAAATAAAGTAATATATTTAATTCTGAAATAATCAAAATTTACTGAAATGGCGATATGGTGTGAACTGAATCATCTGTGATATTTAATTCAGTTTAGAATTGAATTAGATTTGACGAATATATTTATATAAACGACAGTTTGAACGTATAATTATATATTAATTAAAATCGAGCTCGAAATGGCGCTGCAGTTCGTAAATTGGCGATTCGAACTTCAACTGAATGTACAGGATTCGTTTTAAATCGGATTTCTGTGAAACAAGAAACGTGTGGAGCTGGTGGAGTATATCTTTCTAGTGGAAGAGAAAAATCGGGATTTCGTTGTGTAGATTTTGATTTATGTCCAAATCAAATTATCAGAAATGCAGCGCCCTGACCATAACGATTTAATTATAATTTATATAAGGATTTAAATAGAAATCGAACATCGATATAACTCTAACAATGTAATATCGAATTGTAAATCCATATAGGAATATTCTGAAGCTGTACGATATTCCACTGTGAATATAGACATTAATATTTATTTTTAAATATTAAATTCAATTACATTTAAATATATTTATATATTTAAATAGGTTGTTTAGAGCGTTAAAAATAGCCACTTTTGCAAACGAAGTCGGAATTCGACGAAACCAGTTTTGTTGGATCCGCAATATCAAATAGTTATTAGATTTCCAGTTTCGTGATTTTTAGAGTCACTGTGTGGCCGTACTGATTTTTAGAGTAAAAAACAGTCAGTATTTTGACAGTTAAAAATACGCTGTGTGAGCAAACGGAGTCGGAATTAGACGAAACCAGTTTCGTTGGGATCGTAATGTCGAACTGTAACTGAATATCCAGTTTCGTGATTTTTGAATATCGTGTGTGATCACACGATTTTTTTTAGAAGACAAAAATAGATATAAAATGATAAAAGGAAAATATCTAAAAATATCTCCAACAAAATATCTAAAACAAATTCCCTATAAATACCACTCAAAAACTTCCTCTAGCCTAATTTTCATTTTTCCCTTTGGTCAGAAAAAAAACCAAGCCGCCAGTTGTTTTTCCTCAAAACAAAAATCAAAGTTCTTAAATCAAGAACAATGCAAATAAATTCTTATAAAATAGAAAACATGTGTATATGGATTCGGCAAGGCTTGAGCTTCAATCTGATGTGTTCAGATTTTGGTGCGATTTGATTTGTGGAGCTCGACAAATTCCCAGTCGTACTAGGGCAGAGTTGGAACACGGATTGGGTGAGGGAATGGTCCGAGGCGAGGTCGTCGTGGGGTTCTGCGAGACGAGGCGCGTCTGTTGGCAACAACGAGGAGGACTCCGGTGGTTTGTAGGTGAATGCGACGTCAAGGATTCACGGTCGATGGCAGCAGTTCGATTTCAGGGGGGGCGATCGAGTTTGGGGAAAGAGGGGTAGACGGGTGGAGATTTCGACGGAGAAGAGGTTGGTGGTCTCCGGGACATCGCTGGGTGGTCGGAGCGGTTGGCAAGGTCGGTCAAAAGGCTTGGTCAATGGTTGAGTTTGGGTTCAAAATGTACAGAAGGGAACGGGTATGAGGTGCGGGTTCCTTTGTTTAGTTGTTGCCTGGTAGGAGAATAAGTAAAAGCGGAGGTAGGGGCTTATGCGGATCAAGGGTTTTAAATGGGCTGGTGACTTTCCATTTGGGCCGGAGAGATTTAAAGGGTAAAGCCCAAAACAAGTTTATATTTAAATCAAGTTTAATGATTTATAGTGTATTAAATTGTAAACTAAATAACTTTGTCATACGTTAACCAAATTCAGCGAAACAAGATCCGATAGGATCGTATGGACGGGCACTACAACATGACACTGACTGGAAGTCCATCCGAGCTTGTTACAATTTATTGCAAAATAAATTGTCCATCAAAATCAAGCGACAATTATCGTTAATTAACGATGATAGTCTAATGTGAGTAAATCTCACTAACTCTAAACAGTTTATAAATTCATGTTTTATTTATAGAACTGTTAGAAATTGTCTGATTGACTATGTGTTGATTGTTAGATTGAACTGCTAGTCAGTTAGTTGAATTTCTATATTTGATTCTGTTTAACAGAACATTTCACTTTGAACTGAAAGTGATGTTATCTATATTGTTTAACACCTGTGATGCAGGGAAACAGGTTGGAGGAATCCAACTGGATTCCTCAACATTTATTTTACTGCGATTTATATTTTGTGATATATAATCTGACATTGATTATACGTGTTTGGACGATATTTATTGTTGTTATATGGCGTGTTAAAACCAGAATGTAGAAAAGGAATATTTCAATGTATATTGAAATAAAGGAACTTTATAAAATCAACTGATTTTATAAAGGAAATATTTTGAAAATAAAGTATTTATAAAATCATAGGATTTTATAAAGGATGTATTTATTTAGAAAATAAATAAAGTTGATAAAGGAAATATTTATTTAGGAAGTAAATTGAATTAATAAAGGAATATTTATTTAGAAAATAAATAGAAGTATAAAAAGGAATTGACGAGATATAAAAGAGTTAATCGAATTTAGTTATTCGAAGTCGAGTTAATCGAATATGGTTAGTCGAATAGAGTTAGTCAAACATAGTTATTCAGGATAAGTTACCATTTATCACGACTGCTTGCGTAATTCGCAGGGCTGCAGATAGCCTACAGCGGTCGGATGTTTCCTGAGGGAATCAGGCGTAACCATTGTGATCGCTGCGATCTAGAGTCAAGCGAATGGAGTTAAATTCAATATTAGTTATTCGAATAGGAGTTAAACAAATAGAGTTATTCAATTAGAGTAAATCAAGAATGGAGTTAAACAAAAATTTGACTAGAGATTAATAAGTTGAATAGTTTTCCGGGTATCGATCTGATGTTGGTTCCGGCCTTCGGGGTTTATACTTAGGAAGTTGTTCTCTTGTTAGTTTATAGTTAGAGTCTGATAGATGTGGGATGATAGTGATATGTATATAAACAAATGGAAATGTTTTCCAGGTGTTAATAACATATATTTTCTAAACATAGAAATAAGGAAATATGAATATATATATATATATATGTTGGATGATTGATCGATATAATTTCCATCTGGAAATAGTATCGTTGTTTGCACACGTATTTTCCTTCGATAGTTAACTCACCGACTATCGAAGTTTTTGACCATTTTAACGTTGTTAATATGGAGAGACCGGTTGGATTATTATCCAAAGAACCACTCTGTATTGGCATAAGCGTTGCGAATCATATATGCCAAAGATAACTGAAGACGGAGTAGAGTGCAAGGGCTATTGTATAAATCTTAGATAACAGTGCCTAAGATAGATATACTGAATAGTGCCTTCGGTTTGTCCAGCCCCAGGACAACTTGTATGGACGAAGGTCTGACAGAGTATATCTGGTAGATCACGTAAGTTGATCGTTTCAAACGTATTTACGTTGGTGGCGGAGGAATTCATTTCTCTTAGCTTATACCCGTGGTATTTTCGGGAAAATCAATTTGTGATTTAGAGGGTATGACGATGTGACATTCTAAGTGAATGAAGATGTGGTATGTGAAAAGATAAGCGTAGCTTCTAGCCTCACATCCGGTAAATGACAGAAATCGGGCAGGCAACATGGCTAAGTCGGTCGCACCGAAGTAGGGTGTATAATCACCTATCTAGAGAATATTCATTTGCTTCTTTAATCTATCAATGCTGTCCCATATATATATATATACGGGAACGGTTGCTGATCCCAACCGTTGGTGATGTACATTTGATACACTCAAGCGAAATGAGTGGTCGGTCATGTGTGGCTGAGTTGCAAGATGTTCTTGTTGAACTCCAGTGTATCGTTCCTAGAGTACACTGATCGGAAGGTGGTTCCATACCTTGTCATAGTTGGAAATCCATTACCTATTACGTGCTTGCAGTTTTGATTGTATACTATATATGCAGGACGTGAGATGAAAGCGTTTCTGCTAGATGATTAATATATTGTGGCTGATAGATATTACTATAATATCAAAAGGTTTTTGATATAAAGATATTTTGGATTCTCATAAGGGAAAAACCCGTTCCGTTATACGGCGTGGTCTTATGAGATATCGTATACCTGTTCAACTGCTTTAAACTATTTTACTCATACCAGTCCCATGACTGACCCGGAGTTTATTTTGTTTTGTTTTCCCTAAACTCTTGGGTGCCTAAATTTGTACGGGCAGTCAAGTAGTCGGGATTTTACAGATACACTTGAAGAGCTGGAGCAGAAGGCTTCAGGATCATAGAGCTATAGTTTATTTCCGCTGTGTTGTAAGTGCTGTACTTTGATAATGATGTATATTCAAATACAGATGTATATTTCAAGTTGTGTTATATATATTATATGTTATTCGTTCCGCTATGAGGTTCGTGTTACTCTGATGATGTTCTTCTTCTTCCTCTATTCTATTAGTTCTACCTTATCTTTCCTCACTCTCTATCTTCTTTCTATTAATTTCTTGAATTTCCAGTGCAATTTCCAGTTGGACTTGTGTTATTTGGTCAGCTCAAATTGGTTCGGATTTTCGGGTCATTACAATTACCGCCGAAATCCCTTCAGGGTTGCTACTCCTATCGAGGACCTCAGTAGCAATACATCTGTTCGATGTGAAGACCGCCGGCCTTCAACACCGTCTTCGTCTCTTCGTCGACGTATAATTATTTGAAATGAGTTGGACTCGGACTTTTCAAATAACTATCAAATAATTATTATTTAAATCATTTCATATCGTTAATATTTATTTATAACGATTTATCGCTATTTTTATTTATTTAAAATAGCTCAATAGAATCAAACGACGCTACCGGTTAAGTGTAGCTTTGGCGCTGTTTTTCTCAAAATCTGATTTACGCATATCTTGAAATCTAACCGTTGGATTTTGAAAAATTTTGTCTTATTGGAAAGATCTTCCCAAAGCGGTCCTAACGGCTCCGGTTTTTGGAAAATCTGACGGTTGGATCCTTCGATACAATCATTAAAAGTCACGATTGCCGAAACGGGAACTGCCGTGCGCGATTCGTTTAATTTCTATTTATTTATATATATATATATATATATATATATATATATATATATATATAATTTCTTAAGCGATTACATTCACGTGAATATCACACCAACTAATGGTGTGAATTATATACAATCATATATTCATGTTTATTACGTTTGCTAAAACATGTTTTTATTACATACATCAATTTTATAGTATATCGTTCGTTCATTCATAATTTTTAATGTCAATTCATGTTTCAACTTCCTTACCTATACCACGTGTAAATTTCTTTATAACGAACAAAATGCATATTATTGTTCATTTTATTTTAAGGAGTGAAATTGTTGATTTCCATCCAATGAACAAAAATGAATATTTTTGTTCAATCCATTTTTATGAACAAAATGTGAATTTCTTCCTATGCTTCTAATATTACATTAAAATTGTATTTTTAGTACAAAACATATTTCTAAATGAAATATGATTCCTATTCTATTCCTTTTAAAATCACATTAAAAATACAAACTTTAATTCTCATATTTTATTTGCATTCTGGATTGCAAATAAAAATGTATATTATCCTATTCATGATTTATTTGCATTGAGGGACGCAAATAAAAATGTATCTTTAAATTTCTAATTTTATTTACATCAAGGAGTGTAAATAAAGGACAACTTTTTATTCCATGTTTATTTACATTAAGGGATGTAAATAAATAAAAGAAAAATGTAATCTTTCTTTTAATATTTTGTTCGCATCCAGACTTGCCAAAAAAAATGTGGGTTTTTCTTCTACTAATTTGTTTGCATCTAAAATTGCAAACAAAAATGTATCTTTTATTTATAGTTTGTTTGCATCTAAAAATGCAAAAAAATGTATCTTTTTATTCTATAGGTTTTATTTGCATGGGAAAATGCAAATAAAAATATATTTTCTATTCTCTATGTTTCATTTGTATAGTAGAAGGCAAATGAAAATGTGAATTTTTAATTTACATGCATCGTTTGCATTGTAGAATGCAAACATAAAATAAAATCTCTTTTCTCTTTTTAGCGTTTGCATTCTACAATGCAAACTTCAAAATGTAATTTTATATTTTTATTTTCTATCTCGTTACATTAAGGAATGCAAAGGATGATATTTTATCTTTCTACAGTTTGTTCGCAATAAGGAATGCAACAAAAATGATATTTCCTTTTTCTACATTTTGTTTGCATTAGGGAGTGCAACAAAAATGATATTTTATTTTTCTATGTTTTGTTTGCATTAGGGAATGCAACAAAAATGATATTTTCTTTGTTTTTGAGAACACACTAAAATGTCATTCAATTTTCTGTGAAATATTTGTGTTTATGGACACAAATAAAATGCAATTAAATATTCTATGTAATACTTGTGTTTCAAATAAAAATGTAATCCAATGTTCTATGTAATATTTGTGTTTAAGAACACAAATAAAATGTTATTCAATATAAGATGTATATATTTGTGTTGAAACACAAATAAAAAGAATAACTTGTTTTTCTATGTATATATTTGTGTTGAAACACAAATAAAAAGAATAACTTATTTTTCTATGTATACATTTGTGTTGAAACACAAATAAAAAGAATAACTTATTTTTCTATGTATATATTTGTGTTGAAACACAAATAAAAAGAATAACTTATTTTTCTATGTATGTATTTGTGTTGAAACACAAATAAAAAGAATAACTTATTTTTCTATCACATGTAGATCTATGATTATTCACGGTATAAATGAATATTGAATTGATTATCTACTCAATCCAATAAAATAAAATAAACGATTAAAATATTTAAATAACACATGACACTCTACAAAGTAATCCATAATATCCAACAGACAATCATTATACAACATTCACACAATCAGATCTGAAATGAATAACTATAAATAAAAAAAATTAATTAATTAATTAAAAATAAGAGATATCTCATAGTCGTTTGTGATTTTGACCAAAATTCCAATAGCTCAAAAATTCCCCGTTTCAGTTTAGAATTGTAGTTCAGGATCGTACGAGTCCAACGCTTCAGAAATTGTGTAATTATGAGTTTATTTGACAAAGTTATGGGTAAAATAAGATTAGGGATTAATTTAATCATTAAATTAAGTAAAAATAATTAGGTTAATCCATCTTCCTCCTTACAATATTCACGGCCGACACTTTATCCTTTTGTTCAAAACTAGGGTTGATCTTATCTCCCAATTCAAGCCACCAGTGATCGATCAGAAGATGCTGCAGTAAAGAGGACGGAGAGGCGCACGCGTGGGACCCGGAATGGTGGAACTCAGTTGGGTCTAGGGGGGCCGACGCGGGTTGTAGGCGGCGGGTTTAGGTGCGTCGTTCGAGGAGATGGTGGCACCAGGGGAGATCTGACCGTACGAAAATGAAGAGAAGAAGAATCTCTTCGAAGTGGTATAAGATTTGCTTTCTAATTCGCTGAGGAGAGGGAGAGATTGATGGGAGAATTTTCGGCCATGGATAGGGGGGGCGGCGGTTGTAAGAGATGATGAATAGTGGTTTTGAAATTAGGGTTTTTCCAATCTTTTTATAATATTAAAATGCTATTTTTACAAAAAAAACCAAATCTCTTAAGATATTCAGAATTCAGTCCAACAAGAAGCTACCCTACCTAATAACCCCTATTCCGGATCCATCTAACCATGTCCCGCAGGCCCATGAGGTCATCTCAGCCTCCGTTTTTCAAATTAAAAATTAATTCTTTTTATTATTAAATTCTGACATATTCAAAAATCCACCGGAGCCACATACGGACCCCGAAAAATCCCAAAAAAATAATTTTGGCTATGTCTTGACGATACGAATCCAACAAAATTATTTTCGTCGAATTCTGAGACTGTTTGAAAATTGGCTATTTTCCAGTCGTTCAATTTTGACTGTATTTGACTAAACACAGTTTCTTTTGCCATGCTCACATACTAAATCGGAAAATTCTAAAAACTGAAACCTAGCAATAATTTGACATTCTGGTTCCAACAAAAGTGATTTCGTCGAAAACAGAGGTCGTTTGAAAATTGACTATTTTCACTGGCTTTAATATTATTTAAAAATAGAATTTTTTTTAAATTCGGGCACATTTTCTAACCAATTTATTAAAAATAAAAATTTTAAATTGGTTCGGATTTTCCGGGATGTTACAACTGCGATTTCAAAAAAAATGATGGTGGTGGATCTGGCATAGTCATAAAAACACTGAAACAGTTTAAGACCTTCTTTGATTTTGCTGGTAAGTTCAATTTTTTTTTTGTTATTTTGGGTTTCTCTAAACATTTACAGCATACAAAATGCAGATTTTGTTTTTTTAGTTATGAAGAACCGCTCATCCAAATATTGATACATTTAATTATTCCTCAATATAGTACATGGATTAGTTTTATTTTTTTAGATTGCATGTCTGTATTTCAGAATTAATACTCTGGATCTATTTTGGTCTTTCAGATAATATTGACAGCAAATGTCATTTTTAATGTACCCATTTTCAATCAATGTGATGACCCACTGTTGGTTATTTGTAAACTGTGATGGATGCAAGCAGTTAAGGAATTAAAACATAAATATTGTTTTGCGCTTTTTACTGACTTTTTTTTGTATACTATTAACTTGGGAATGATTAGGAAAACTCAAGAATACTTTTTTTTGGTGAACATGTTGTTATCAGCAGTGTGTAACATGTTTACGTTTGTTTGAATATACTACCCGTTTCAATCTTTATTGGTTCAATTTTTTAATATATCTACCAATCATCCAATGTAAAATATATTTCCCGTTTAATGTGTTGCATAATTATATTGCTAGACTGGCTTTTTTTCATATATACTATATATCATTCTTAGTTGCATATGTATACTTATTTCTATTATTTTCCATTACTACAGTTCTTATTACCTTCATTTCTATTTCTCTTCGGTCATCAGTTCTTAAACCACTACTTTTACATTAAAGAAATTGCTTATAGTTGATGCCAAACAATCGGTCACGACAAAAACTAAGAAGAAATTAAAAGGTAATAACTATTAGAAATCTATTTTTTCCATCTATAATTAATAGAAATCTATACTTTAATCATGCTTTATTACTGTTTACTGCCAGTATTTATTGCTTCTACAAGGAAGGTAGTGCTGTTTGAACATTTAGATTTATCTTAATTCTTTCTTATATGTAGATTGCATTATATGGTTAACATACATCTTATGTTGTGTGTCTGAACACTTTATTAGAAACATAAACACTATAAAATGTTGCCACAACATTTTCTGAATTTAGTGCAAACATTCTATTTATGTTTATTGAATTTAATATAATTTATTATAATTTTTACTTGAAATAAATTTATATTGCTTCTAAATACACCTGTTACATTTTCTTAATTTAGTGCAAACATTCTAATTATGTTTATTGAATTTAATATAATTTATGATAATTTTTACATGAAATAAATTTATATTGCTTCTAAATACACCTGTTTGATAAACAACTAAAAACGCATCAAGGAATTGTTAATTCCATTATTGACATGAATTGATTATGAGTCATATTTATTGCTCATGTAATGATCAGGCCTTTAATGGTATGTTATGACATTTTCCTTTCTTTGACAATTGTTCCCACATTATACTTGATTTACTTGAATTCTTAACTTATACACTTGCAATTAATTTCAGTTCTTATTTATATATACTTTTTCCATATAATCTCATTTGTTTCGTTTCTTTATTTCTTTTTATATTATGTACCACACTAATATAACATTAATACCTTTACTCATTTGACTAAAATAGATACCAATTATTTGTATATAATTTTACAATGATATCTTAACATATGTAAGTAATATCTTAACATATAATATTTTTCCATATATTCTTGTATGTTTCGTTGCTTTATTTCTTTTTATATTATGTATCACAGTGATATAACATTAATACCTTTACTCATTTGACTTAAATAGATACCAATTATTTGTATATAATTTTACACTGATATCTTAACATATATAAGTAATATCTTAACATATAACATTAATCTAACAATATGGACCATCATGTTTGACCAGCTAAAGAGATTGTACATAGCACAATATAAATCACTTTTGCCCCTACTTCTCCATATTGTCACACCCTCCTCATCTCTAAGTCTCTCTGTATTCGTAGGTTAGTACTTCTAAAAACTGTCAATATCGCACATAGACATGTAACATCTCTTTTTTTTTTCATCCATATATCATTGATTATCAAAACTTAGCTAATTTTTTTCCATAAGAACTCATATCAGCGGCATATATGGAAAGATTTGATAGCTTAAGCTCTCTAAAACCTATTGATAATAAATATTACTGGATAATCAGAGTTCGAGTTATTAGAATCTGGGAAAGTTACAGCAGTAAAGGTGACAAGGAACATCTAGGAAGAAATCTCCTATTGTTAGATGACAAGGTAAATAATTATATTTAAACAGTTTATTCTTTTTATATATATATATATATATATATATATATTGCAATCTCATAATTATTCATTTTTTTAAATGTTTTTTATTGCATAACATAGCATACCAGAATTCATGCTTTTATATGGGAAAATCATGTTGAATACTTGAAGGACAAGTTGGAAGAAGGAAAAATATACATTCTCATCAATATTTGTGTCAAATCCTACAAACCAGGATCTATAAAACATATCCACAACGATCTACAGATTTGGTTAACAAGACACACCAAGATAACCAAATTATTGAATTATGAGATGATGATACAGGAAAATGAATTTGATTTCTTTGATATTGCTGATGTGAAAGAGTTATCACTAGAGAAAGACCAAGCTCAATTATTAGGTATGATATAAGATACTTTAGACATACATACACATCTGTTTCACAATAAGTAGCAAGTTTCATTTATTTATTATTATTATTTATCAGATTTTATTGGAGTGCTCAAGTATAAGGATTGTGATATTTCAAAAGATGGTTTAAATGAGTTTGTGAATGCAAATGGCAAAGAGCAATGCAATTTTATATTTGAACTTACAGATGGGAGGTATGTATATATAACACTTTAAATATTATGGAATTTAAATCTTTATTTTGTTATATGCATAAACAATATTTTGCTTCCCATTTTTATGTTTTGACAGTTCTATTGTGAAATTTTGTTTTTGGGATGATTTTGCCAAATTGTTTGCCACCGCTTTAAATGAAGTTACTGAAAAAACAGTTATCATCATTGTGGCAAGTTGTAGGTTGAATTCATTTAAAGGTACAATTTTAGTATGACTTTTATGTTATTCATAATTGAGAAAATTTATTAAAATATGTTTTGGTAGGATTTACCCCTTTTTCCATCATTCTAGCTAATTCTCTCATCCATCGGTCCAATTATGCTATCGACTATCAATTACTTTAATATGTTAAAATTTAATAACATGATGTTTCTTATATTATAGAGCAACCTAATATGACCAATGTTGGTGCAACACTGTTTTTCATCAACTACAATCATCACAGTGTTGTTAAAATGAGAAAAAGGTAAATTTGAGTTTTATTGAAATGTAATATAATATATTTTTTAAATATATTATACATCAAAAATTAAACTTATAAAATATGTAGGTTGGATATTATTGATTTCAATGAAGGAAAAGTTGATGTTAACGATATGATTACCGGAGATTATCAAATACTGAGTATTGGTGAGATAAGGAACTTGAAATCTGAATATATTGAAGTATGCTCCCTAGACTTTAATATTTTTTATTTTTAATTTGTCGTTCCTATTCAAGTACCTGAAGTTACTATATTTTATAAATTTTAGAAAGAAGTTATTTGTCAAGTAACCGTTAGGAATGTAAAAGAGGAACAAACTTGGTATTATGATGCTTGCTTAGCATGTAGTGATCAAGAAGTTGAGGAGAAAAATGGGAAGTATAAATGTCCTAATTGTAAAAGAAGCATACCCTGTTCAGACATGAGGTAAATTTCTATAATGCTAGGGAAAAATTTACTTACTCTCCTACTAATATTTTTTATATGTGTGTGTGTGTTTGTGTGCAGATTTAGATTATGTGTTATTGTTGAAGATAATAGTGGCAGTGCTGCAATAATTTTGCAAGACCGTGAGGTTAACAGAATAGTTAAGAAAAATGTTTATGACATAATGGGAGATCAAGAAAAGGTATATATAGCTCCAAATATACTAAAAGAAAATTTTAATACTTTATTTTTTGACAAAATTAAATAAATTATAATATTCTTTCTAGCAAGGAAAGAAAAATGAATTTCCAACAATTTTGAAGTGTTTGGAGGGAAGGCAGTATACAATATATCTGTTGGTGAGAATAATGTACATAGAGGTTCAAGCATGTACACGGGCACAGACATATATGAAGGTTTTGAGTTGATTGGGAATTCTATGATAGAAAGTGAAGACGGTACAGTTGCGTTACAAAGTTCACAGGTATTTTGTTGTCACACACACACATATACATATACATATACATATACATATACATATACATATACATATATATATATATAATCATGTTCATTACAATAAGTTATTTTATTTCATTTATGTGCAGATGTCTATACCAAGTTTCAGCACTGAATCTAAAACTAACATCAATATGCAAAGCACCGGTACTGAAAAATATGCCAACACTAATAGTTCGAAGAGGAAAAGCAAAGAGATTGATAATGATGTCGAGCTGCCATGTATTTTTGATGACTTTAAGGATAAAAAAGATGATGAAAATGAATTTATTTCAAAACTGAAAGCAATTAAAAAAGAAAAAGTAAGTTATATATATTTGATGGTTATTTTATATACGGTGTACATATTATTTTTCTGGTGAGGAATGACTAATTAATTTTTCATCTATTCAAATGTTTGTTGCACTACAGGAATGAAAACTATTCGAAAAAGTGAAAATCATGAAGTTATGCTGGGAACAAGATTGGACTTGAACATAATTTTCATGTTTATTTTGTTTGGAATGGAAACTACTCATGATCTTATATTTATTTTTCTCTGATTTTCATATTTATTTTGTTTGGAAAGAAAACTTCTCATGATCTTATATTTATTTTGCTCTGAAAACTGCTATTGATTAATGTATTTTTCTGTTATGGATGTTTATTTTAATGTTTTAATTTGAAATTTTAGTTAGAATGCCTATTATACATATAAAAATATATTTAAAACTTAATAACAAAGCATGCATTGCATCATATTATATATATAATGACATCATCACACTTTTTTGCTTCATCGAAAAAAGTTAATATATTGTAGTTTGTATAAAATTTATATAATATTACTTGAATTGTATCACTTATATAATTTTAATGATTATTTGTTCAAATTTTCACATTTAAAGAACACAAAATAAGTTTAAATTGTAATGAATTAAGAACATGTTTTCAGAATAAAATCACAAATAATCAAAAAAAATTATATCTATGCCAAAATAACCATTCATAAAAAAAAATTAGATGGATAACAGAATAATTAACCAAATTATCATCCACGACAAAATTATTGTTGAATGAACAACATGATAATTAATTATTGTTACTGCATAAATTAATTAGATGGATAACAGAACAATTAATCAAAATAATCATCCATAATAAAATTATTTTTAGATGAAAAACAGAACAATTTTTTATTGTTGCCGCATAAATAATAATATTTAAAAATATATATATGTAACTATTTAATATTAATTACGTTACTTTAGTTTTCTTTTATTTTTTATATTTAATCACTACATTATTTTTTTCAATAAAATAAATTTTAATGCCCAGCAAAGCGGGCAAAAAATACTAGTGCTTTTAAGAATGATTTGACTTTTTATATGCAGAAGTATTAAAAAAGCAACTATGAGAAATGGGTAATTTATTAATAAAATTTTATAGAAAAAATAATGGTGTATGTTAAGGAATTTTCGGTGTATAAATAGAATTTGCCTTTATGGTGAGTAATTTTTAGAAGTAAGGGTAAAAACATAAAAAGTAAAAAAAATATAGTCACCTGCATTGATCCATCCCTTAACAATTTAAAAAAAGTGGAGTGTTCTTAAAATTTGGCCTCCCCTTAACAGAAAATGGAGTGTCAATAACAATGCCCCTTTTAAAATATTTATCCCTTTGTATTCATAAAGCATCATACGTTGATATAATTTCAAAATTTTAAGCCTTTAAGTCTTTTATATTTTCAATTAAATACACTCCTATGTTATATGAATCTTTTACATTTAACTAAGTATATATATTGAGTTTTGTGTTTTATAAGTCTTTAAAGTATTGAAATATACATTTTTTTAAATATATATTCACTAACACTTTATATTTTAATTGAAAGAAGTTTTACACAAGATTTATATTTAAACCTATTGTATTCCAAATTATTGGTGGACAGTCCACCATAAAAGCCGAAGTAGTAGGTTGATAATCAATCAATTTCCTTTAATAGTTGTAATTATTATTTGTTATAATAATAAGTGTTTGTAGTCACTTTAAAATTCGGTCGGCTTTGCCGAAAAGAAAATATTCCAAATTATTTTATGTAGTTTTCTTAAGATTAAAATGTTCAAAAATTATGCTCAAATGATTTTACAAATTATCAAAATATTATACA
Organism: Allium sativum; assembly: GCA_030737875.1. Lineage (NCBI taxonomy): Eukaryota > Viridiplantae > Streptophyta > Magnoliopsida > Asparagales > Amaryllidaceae > Allium > Allium sativum. Next base: position 721,208,549 of record CM060920.1, read on the forward strand.
AAGTATAAAATTTAAAAAAAAAATAACGTAAAAAGATCATCAAATTTACGAAGGATAAATGTACATATATATTATACGTCAACTTACATGCCTCAATTTTTAAATTTTGAATTTGAATTAAAGTGTCTATTCATCGCAACTCTTCGCGAATGAACATGTATTTATTTATTTTCTATATATAAGGGATTTAAAACGAATATTTAATTGCTAAATTTTCATATCCTCTATCCTTTTTCACTCTTCATTTTCTAAGAGAAAATTTTACTAATTTTTTTCTAAACTTCAATCAAAATCATTTCAAACTGTATTAATTTGTTTGTTTACTATTTAATCTCTAATTTCTATAATCCCTGTCACTTAAATCAAGATCAAAATGTCATTTAAATGGCCATAGGATCATTTATATTCAAGATCAAGAAATTGATCTTGTAAAAATTATCAAATCATTCTTAAATACTCTTGGGTGTGCTTGTTAGCCATTGAAATTCAAGTGGGAGCGTTTGATAACTCTTGAAATCCAAATAGATGTGCATATTGCCTCTAAAATCAAGTTAGTGCACTTGGTTGGCCCTGTTATCCAAATGAGTGTACCCAAAGCTTGGAAAATCTAAAGGGTCTGTCTTAATACCTTGAAATCGAGATTTTATTGGATTTGCCATTTGCCCATTAAACAATTGACATTTTGGAAAGAAACTGTAAGGGATAGAATATTGGGTAACTTCGAGCTAGTATAAAAATCTTGATGTAATCTCTTCAAATCTTTATTTTTTATTTCACTCATTTAAACTTATAAGTGTTTGCATCTATGATTGTTAATTTTGAATGTTTAATTAAACATCTTGAAAGATTTTTGAAAAGAATCAAAAAAACTAGAAAATAAAATTTACCTGCCTTTGAATGAGAGAATGGAATAATGGAATAGGATATCAATAGAGCTTGTAATCCTAAAACTCCATTAAAATTTTAATGCTTTCTTTAAGTAGAAAGGCATTTTAGTTTTTCCTCTTTATTCAAGACAAACCGAAATGATTTAAATGAGTAGAAAACAATTTTTCCATCCATAACAATGACTAGTTTTTAAAATTAAAAATACTCTTTTGTTTTTAAAAAACCTTAGGTTGTGTTTGGTTTATTTTGAGTTTTCGACGTTAATTTCAAAAGGTGTGAAGATTTGAAGGATAGCGGAGGCGACGAACCAAAAACGGAGGGGATGATAGAAGGGACGGAGGATTGATGAATGCTATCATTCTTCCATTGTTTCTTAGAATACAAAAAATAATAAAAAGTTGTTTTTTGTTTTGTGTATTAACTTCATTTTGTAAAACGATCATTTTTCATGATATGTGTGCATCGTTTATACTTTTATATGTACATAAACCAAAAAGTAAAAAAATATGAACCAAATGCACCCTTATATTTTGGAATTAAATGCATTAAAGTTTTATACAAGGATTGCAAAAAAAAAAATATTAATTTTTAAAATTTTGTGGAATATTTATAATATTGACTACACACTTTGGGACAAGGCTAAAAATATTGAGTGTAGTATTATGTTTTAATTATTAGAAACTAGAAAATAATAATTTTTTAATGAAATTTTTTACACATATAAAAGATAGTTTTACTTTAATGTGTAAAAGATTTGGTGCCAATATTCGAATTTGAACTACTCGATTATTTTTGAATGAATAGGCAATTAATAAGTTAAAACGACTATAATTTCAAATTTTGGAGACAATGCTTGAATTTATACTATCTCAAAATTAAGAAATTTTTAAATAATAAAAATAATTTATAGATAATTATTAATATATTTGATTATATAAAAATTATGAAAGAATTTCAAATAAGTTAACATCTTCTAGAATTGATACATAATTGACCGCACACTTTTAAATCGAGCAGAATGGTAAACAAAATAATTTGACAAAAAACATTAAGAATTAAGAATTATATAGTTTTATTTGAATTTTTTATGACAATATATACTCTTATACTTTTATAAAAAAATTCATATAAAAATTTGGAAGTTAACTACTTTATTACTTCCGAATAAACCATAACATGATGGTTATAATAACTAATTTTCCTAACGTGGGTCATTGCAATTTTGAATATTCAAGTCCTTTTTATATAAAAACTTAACTTAGAAAAATTATTTTTCAAAATGTTGTGACGGCCGGGAATTTCGCTAGATCTGAATCAGTCGTTAAACCGATCTAGACCGTTCGAAACCCCTTTTTAAATCTAATTCATTTATTTAAAAATAATTGGGTTTTAAATTTAGTTCAAAACTAGTTCATTTCGATAAAAACTCATTTTTATCTTTTCCAATATGGAGTTTTTCATCCCAAATCTTTCTAAATCATTTCTTATGATTTTACACAAATTATTGATATTTTTAATAATTTTATCAAGGCCCGTACAGTCGATTTCCATCAACGGTCATCGAACTGCACTTACAGCGACCTTTTTCGAATTTGATTTGGACGTATCTCCAAATCCAACCGTTAGATTTCAAATTTCTAATATTCGTTAGAAAGCTCTTTTCGATACGAACCCAACGGTTCCGGTTTTAGGAGAATCCGACGGTCGGATCTCCCGAAATGTCCGTTTGAAGTTAATGGTCGAAATTCACGAACTGCCGCGGCGCGGCGCGTTCTATTCAGGCCATTATATTATATATATAATATATATATAATATATATTTCATCGATTGCTATTTAAAACGAATTATATAAATAGTTTTAAATCCGTTTCAAAAGCAATTTCAACTTCCATTTCATTTCAAATCAAAATTGAATTCTCCTTTATAAATTCGTTTTAAAATTCATTTCTATTCAATTCAGATTTCAATTCAATTTGAATTCATTTCACTTCATTTCAAATTCAATTCGAATTCGTTTTCAATTCAATTCAATTCAATTCAAATTGATTTTTCTATTCGATTTAAATTCATTTCGAAATCTTTATATATTCAATTCATTTCGAAATCGTTATATATTCAATTCATTTCGAAATCGTTATATATTCAATTCATTTCGAAATCGTTATATATTCAATTCATTTCGAAATCCTTATATATTCAATTCATTTCGAAGTCGTTATATATTCAATTCATTTCGAAGTCGTTATATATTCAATTCATTTCGAAGTCGTTATATATTCAATTCATTTCGAAGTCGTTATATATTCAATTCATTTCGAAATCGGTATATATTCAATTCATTTCGAAATCGGTATATATTCAATTCATTTCGAAATCGTTATATATTCAATTCATTTCGAAATCGTTATATATTCAATTCATTTCGAAATCGTTATATATTCAATTCATTTCGAAATCGTTATATATTCAATTCATTTCGAAATCGTTATATATTCAATTCATTTCGAAATCGTTATATATTCAATTCATTTCGAAATCGTTATATATTCAATTCATTTCGAAATCGTTATATATTCAATTCATTTCGAAATCGTTATATATTCAATTCATTTCGAAATCGTTATATATTCAATTCATTTCGAAATCGTTATATATTCAATTCATTTCGAAATCGTTATATATTCAATTCATTTCGAAATCGTTATATATTCAATTCATTTCGAAATCGTTATATATTCAATTCATTTCGAAATCGTATTGATATAAATATCGTTCACGTCAAAATGGCGTCAATCTAATCAACACGGCTTCAAATATTCTATTTCAAATATTTTATTTCAAATATTTCTATTTGTCAACACACGACTAATCTCAATGAATGAGTACCGTCCACATGTGACTATTTTTGTTAAATTATTTCGTTCAACACATGACTAATCTCAACGGATGAGTACAGTCAACACATGAACCTTTATTTTATATTGATAAAGATGCAAATTTTATTATAAAAATATTTCGTTCAACACATGACTAATCTCACGAATGAGTACAGTCAACACATGAACCTTTATTTTATATTGATAAAGATGCAAATTTTATTATAAAAATATTTCGTTCAACACATGACTAATCTCACGAATGAGTACAGTCAACACATGAACCTTTATTTTATATTGATAAAGATGTAAATTTTATTATAAAAATATTTCGTTCAACACATGACTAATCTCAACGGATGAGTACAGTCAACACATGAACCTTTATTATAATATTCTTTATTTTTCTAATTGGAATGAGGCCCAATCAATTACCATATAAAGCTAATTATATGGATTTTCATACATCACATGTATATAATAGCATTGAAAAATAATCAACCATCAACCAAAGTGCACTACACTGTATAAGCATCAAATATAGACATCTAACGCTTATAACAGCCTGTTAATCAATCGATCGACATATTTAATCAGTCAGGATGAGTGAACTTCAATTTTCATCCCAACACCCGTGTGGGGTTTCAAACAATCAAACACAGATTTTATTTGTGCAGTTGGGCGATGTGTGAAATTTATCGTCCCAATCAATGTCAGTCAAATCAGTGTACATAAACAAACCGTCCGGTTTGTAAATGAATATTTTATTTTATTCACTTCACGTTAAAAATTATATTTTTAACGATAAAACATTTTATTTCAACATATGAATTTCTATTCAGTTCATTTATTCAATAAAAATGATATTTTTATTTTTCTAACATATTTTAGAAAATTTCGGCGGCATAACGGCACTATACTAGAAACGGGACAAGGCCTAGCCTTATCCCCGGTCTAGTGAAGGCCCACGCCATTCACACATCAATCAAATCAATCTCAATTCACCAAACAATTCAATTTAAACCAAATAGACTTACCAACTACACAACCAAACAATTTAACAAACAAGTCATCCATGGTCTGTGGATGACGGGTGTCGGGTGCTACTAAGCACCGTCTGCATCCTAGTATATATATATATATAACTAGAAAAAAGAAGTTTAGAGTGAGAAGTTCTCACCGAAAGCTATCCAATACCACGACTCTTCATTAATAGAAATCTTCTTCGTTATCCCATCTTCGCCATCTTCGTTGCCCGTAGTCACTATATATATAAAAGTCACACATTTTTATATTTCGATGTCTTTAAAATAAAAATCACATTTTTATTTATTCACTTTCAATTTAAAAATCATATTTTTATAATCACTTCATATATTTAAAAGTCGAATTTTCACTATGCTATTCAATATATAAAAATCGTATTTTTATTTCGATGTTCAATATATAAAAATCATATTTTTATTTCGAAGTTCAATATATAAAAACCATATTTCCTTACCGCTAATATATAGATAAAAATTCTATTTCAAAAATAAAGTTTTCGCCTTTATAAAAATAAAGTTTTCGCCTTTATAAAAATAAAGTTTTCATCATTATAAAAATCATCACTTTACTTCAACGCATATAAAATAAAAATCAGATTTTTATTTCGCTACATATACAAAGATTATATTTTTATATTCTCTATCCTATAAAGATTATATTTTTAATACTTTAAAAATATAAAAATCATATTTTTAATTCTTCTACATAATAAAGATTATATTTTTAATACTTTAAAAATATAAAAATCATATTTTTAATATTTCTATATAGTAAAGACTATATTTTTAATTCTTTAAAAATATAAAAATCATATTTTTACTTCTTCTACTCAATAAAAATTCCGTCTTTTCTATTTTAAAGTTCAAACCTTTCTCTTTTTAAAGTTTAAATCTTTTTCTATTTTAATAGTTCGAAATAAAATCAGTTTTTAAACCTCTTTTAAAAATCAGTTTTTAAATCCTTTTTTAAAAATAAAATAAATAAAATAAATAAATAAATAAATAAAGACTTACAGAGAGGGGGCGGGGTGTCTGACGGTCGGACTGGGGTTCGGAGGGCGGCGCAGCACTCGAGGGGGCAGCGGGCTGAAGTGGCGGTGCTCGAATTGGGGGTTTGGGCGTGCTGAAGGAGAAGGTCCGGGGTCGTGGTGGCACTTGGGGGGGGGGGGGGCGTCGATCGCCAGAGAAGGGGGGGGGGGGGAAGCGCGCCTCGCGCGGCGGCGCAGTGGGTGGCGTACGCCCCTGGCGGATCGCGAGGATCGATTCTCCTTTTTTTTTCTTTCTGAATGAGTTGAAGAATAAACGGGGGGGGGGGGTATATGCAAAAGAAAATTTTATATATTTAATTTAATTTTAATTCATTTTAATTGCAAAAAGTTGACTTTTACAAACGACCTCTAAACGAGGCCCACCGCCTGTCGTCCATAGCGTTTCACCCCCATTCCGAACACAATGGGACATGTATCGTAAGCTGATTCGGCTGTTACAATCAGTTTTCGTTAAATTTACATTTAAATTACTATATTGAATTTTAAACATGCATTTCAAATTACCGGGGTCACATACGAACTTTAAAAATTCCTGAAAAATATTTTCTAGCTTCGTATTGACGATACGGTCCTAACAAAACTAATTTCGTCGAATTCTGAGACCGTTAGAAAAATGGCCAATTTCCAGTCGATTAAAATCAACTGAAACTGGTCAAACGCGTTTTCCTTTGCCACGCTCACATATTGATTCGAAAAATTATGAAATTTGAAACCTAGCAATAATTTGACATCACGGACCCAACAAAACTGGTTTCGTCGAAATCCGAAGTCGTTCGCAAAATGTCCATTTTTAAGGGCCTGAATTCCATAGCGACTATTCAGAATTTTCAACTGGACATATCTTTTGATTCCCACTATGAAATTTTGATTTTTCGAATTCGATAGAAAGATATTATCAATTAGATCCTATCATTTTTGGTTTCACTAAAATCCGGATTGTTTTGCACCCGGTATATTCAATTGAAGTTTGAAATCGAATTATCGAACTACCACGCCATTTTCAATTCTATTTATATTTATATATAATTATTTATATTCTAACGACGGCGTATATAATATATTCGTTCGAATTCTATTCAAAATAGATTTCTCGTCGATATTATTTAAAATAATCTATTTTAAATATTCAGAATTCGCTAAAATCGCCAAAATAAAATTTTTAAACTGGCCCAGATTTTGCGGGTTATTACAATCTCCCCCACTTAAAACTTTTCGTCCCCGAAAAGGAACAAAGTCGAAAGTGGTTTGATTAATCAACTCTACGTTCGATCTGGCTTCCATTCTCCGACTTTTCAGTTTCTGAGAATTTTCAAAATTTCAAAAATTTGGCTAACACCCTAAATTTTCGAAAAATTTCGCCATAACCTCCCCTGCACCGGGAGCATCGGGGAATTTCAAATAGCTTCCCCGGTCCTTCAGATCTCAAAAAGAAAAAGAAAAAGCCAAGCGGCTAGCCAATAGGCTCACAAAATCATCATCACCCAAACAAAACAGGAAATTATGTAGTAAACATGTACCTATTTGTCGGGCAAACAAATTTTATTCTCTGCTCTAGCCTCCTTGCTATGACCTGTTCAATGTAAGTATATGTATATGCAAGCAAATGCGACCAATTTTCAATACAGATCAATATTTGATGCAATTAGGCATAATGGTTCAAAATAATCAAACAAATAAACAAACAACACAAACATCAATCAATTAGTGGATTAACGTTTCAAATTCATAATTTTGATATCTATACAAAAAAAAAATCATGTTTTGGTGCCAATTCACAACAATGTGTTCTAACTATATTAGTTTTGGTTCTCACACCAGTCTAATGGAAATATATAGAAAATCACACCTTCGAAACTCGAACATAAATGTTGATGATGCGATCGCTATCATCAATATCATCTTCGGGCGACTAGAGTGTGATTCGATATCTATCTAATATATTAAAACTTCGAATATACGTTCATGACGCGTATATGCAAAACCTTTATATATCGGATTGTCCATATTCAAAATAAATAAATAATCAAATACGTATAAAATGGTTTAAATTTTCAAAACAAAATTGTTTTACTTTGAAAAATATACTCTTCACACTCGTTCTAGGATACTACTGATCCTATCTCTAACGAGTCATTCTAATTGGATATTACTAATCCAATATCTGATGAATTCTTTCGTATGGTTCTAATGTGTCTTGTTCTCAAGCTCTGTAAACCAAAGCTCTGATACCAAATGTGACGGCCGGGAATTTCGCTCGATCTGAATCAGTCGTTAAACCGATCTAGACCGCTCGAAACCCCTGAACGTTGAGAACATGACAAATCAGAACACAAACAGAAGAACATTTCATTGTATATTACAACAATGCATCAGATTACAAGAATATACAGAGTATAAATGAATAAATATTACACAGAAATATCAGAGATTTAAATTACATTTAAATACATAGCAGCGGAAAATAATACGAAGCACAACTGAAGGTGATATACGGATACAGAGCTTTCCGGATATCATTCCAGCTGTAAACCAGGATCCTGTGAATATAAATCTGCAAAACCAAAACTACTAGCTGCCCGTGCGGAAAATAGGGGCACCCAGAGTTTAGGTTAAAACAATAAACTCCAGGTCAGTCATGTGACTGGTGTGAGAACTAAAACAGTTATTTAAAACTTTACTTTAAAAGTGAGTGATTCAAGGGACCACGCCGTATAACACGGAACGGGTTTCCTCCCAAGAATATCAGTGCATAGAATAAACAGCGCAATGCTTTTTCGAAAAATGAAGCTATTATAAGACCCAGGTCCCATCACACAATGCAACGCAAGCCGGAGGATAGGGTTTTCCCTTATAATAGCCAAACATGCTTGGTACGTTTAAAACAAATCATTTGATACTATAATATGTGTATAGTGTCAAAACATTTCAATCATAAATATAAATCATAGACGGCATGGGTACCATATATCATGTCGCCATACTAGTTCTATAATTAAAACCGCAATCCACGTATTGGAAATTGGATTTCCGTCATGAGTCGAGGCAAGGGGCAAGCTCCTCTCCGCGTTCGAGACACTCTAGCAAATGCCTCAGGACTACGCACACTGGGTAACCCCTGGATCTTCAGGGCCGGTCCTCACTTACGTTAGAGGATTGGCAATTCCTGAACACACGTTTCCCGGTCCTTACAGACCTATAATCGAGGCGCCTCGCATTCCAACAACCACATAGGTGAAAAGTATATAAATGTCAGGGCTGGTAAGTCACTGACACCACCAAAGCTAGAAAGAAACGTCGTGCTCTCCCTGCAGTCCGTATCCCGTTTTTGACTCATACCGAGGTGTGAGGCTCGCGAATTCACGCTATACACAAAGCTACGCCACAAAGGCCGTGCTCTGATCATCAACCACAAGACTCTGCTTTTCAACAAAAGCCTTGATCATTGCATCTTAGTGGGCCACACAGGCAATTCATGCCATGCGACTGATGTCCATCTATATACAACCTCTGAGCTCGTACGTCTCAGAGAAGGGCGTTAAGCAAAAGAATAAATTCTCCGCCGCCAAACAGATGTATATTTAATAGAAATCAATCAACACAGAATAAAATCCAGTGTCAGACACACAATCCATTTACAAGTCCGTTCTGGGTCTGAACGAAACCGGAGGCACTTTCCTCGTGTATCCATCCATCTCCAGGTACGTCTGGACGACCACCAACTATTTCCATCCTCTTGGGTGTACAGCCCAATCAGGATCGTCAGTGATTATCCCAACGATGTGAAGACTTCCGGTCTTCGACCACCGTCTTCATATTCAACGAATCGTCGAATCGGTTATTCAGAATGGGTGTAAACCCGGACTTTCCGAACAACCCGCGTATATTAAAAACAAATGCTACACAAACTCAACATACGCCTCATTCCAATTCATTAGTCACTAACCGCAGATTAGCAAGAGAACAATTTCCCAAACATTAACCCCGAAGGCCGAAACCAACATCAGATCAATACCCAGGAAACCATTCTTCTTAGCCAACGTACAGCTAGTTTCTAAATTCCACATTCTTAGGGAAAAGTTCCCATTAATTTTATCCAAGATAAATTCTTTACAATTTATCCTGTAATCTTCCTTTGGATGTCATTTAAAACCAAATTATGGTTTTTCCAACTAGTCGAGATTAGCGAACCACAACGAAGTAATTATTTATTTTATTTCCCAATCCCAACCTATTCATCCCATGAAGCAAAACTGGTAATACTCCATATCTAACACCGTGGTGTTATCGGTAAAATTAATTACCATCTCACGTTCATATCTAATTAAAGATTTAACTATCGCTTTGGAGCAAAACTGGTAATACTCCATTCCCGCTCATTTTCTGAATTTGATAATTTAGATTGTAAATTCACATTTCAATCTAATTGCAGATTCATTAAAACTCCTTTTATTGGGTTAAAGAACTAGGTGTTATTTAAAACACAGTTCACGACGAACCCAAATCACATTCTATTTGTTACCGGGTTAAAGAACTAGTGTTATTTAAAACACTGTTCACGATAAACCCATTTCAAATTCAATGAAATATATTAGAAATTCCGATTATTTAAAACCCCTTTTTAAACCCAATTTAGTTCATTTCGATAAAAACTCATTTTTATCTTTTCCAATATGGAGTTTTTCATCCCAAATCTTTCTAAATCATTTCTTATGATTTTACACAAATTATTGATATTTTTAATAATTTTATCAAGGCCCGTACAGTCGATTTCCATCAACGGTCATCAAACTGCACTTACAGCGACCTTTTTCGAATTTGATTTGGACGTATCTCCAAATCCAACTGTTAGATTTCAAATTTCTAATATTCGTTAGAAAGCTCTTTTCGATACGAACCCAACGGTTCCGGTTTTAGGAGAATCCGACGGTCGGATCTCCCGAAATGTCCGTTTGAAGTTAATGGTCGAAATTCACGAACTGCCGCGGCGTGACGCGTTCTATTCAGGCCATTATATTATATATATAATATATATATAATATATATTTCGTCGATTCCTATTTAAAATGAATTATATAAATAGTTTTAAATTCGTTTCAAAAGCAATTTCAACTTCCATTTCATTTCAAATCAAAATTGAATTCTCCTTTATAAATTCGTTTTAAAATTCATTTCTATTCAATTCAGATTTCAATTCAATTTGAATTCATTTCACTTCATTTCAAATTCAATTCGAATTCGTTTTCAATTCAATTCAATTCAAATTGATTTTTCTATTCGATTTAAATTCATTTCGAAATCTTTATATATTCAATTCATTTCGAAATCGTTATATATTCAATTCATTTCGAAATCGTTATATATTCAATTCATTTCGAAATCGTTATATATTCAATTCATTTCGAAATCGTTATATATTCAATTCATTTCGAAATCGTTATATATTCAATTCATTTCGAAATCGTTATATATTCAATTCATTTCGAAATCGTTATATATTCAATTCATTTCGAAATCGTTATATATTCAATTCATTTCGAAATCGTTATATATTCAATTCATTTCGAAATCGTTATATATTCAATTCATTTCGAAATCGTTATATATTCAATTCATTTCGAAATCGTTATATATTCAATTCATTTCGAAATCGTTATATATTCAATTCATTTCGAAATCGTTATATATTCAATTCATTTCGAAATCGTTATATATTCAATTCATTTCGAAATCGTTATATATTCAATTCATTTCGAAATCGTTATATATTCAATTCATTTCGAAATCGTTATATATTCAATTCATTTCGAAATCGTATTGATATAAATATCGTTCACGTCAAAATGGCGTCAATCTAATCAACACGGCTTTAAATATTCTATTTCAAATATTTTATTTCAAATATTTCTATTTGTCAACACACGACTAATCTCAATGAATGAGTACCGTCCACGTGTGACTATTTTTGTTAAATTATTTCGTTCAACACATGACTAATCTCAACGGATGAGTACAGTCAACACATGAACCTTTATTTTATATTGATAAAGATGCAAATTTTATTATAAAAATATTTCGTTCAACACATGACTAATCTCACGAATGAGTACAGTCAACACATGAACCTTTATTTTATATTGATAAAGATGCAAATTTTATTATAAAAATATTTCGTTCAACACATGACTAATCTCACGAATGAGTACAGTCAACACATGAACCTTTATTTTATATTGATAAAGATGTAAATTTTATTATAAAAATATTTCGTTCAACACATGATTAATCTCAACGGATGAGTACAGTCAACTCATGAACCTTTATTATAATATTCTTTATTTTTCTAATTGGAATGAGGCCCAATCAATTACCATATAAAGCTAATTATATGGATTTTCATACATCACATGTATATAATAGCATTGAAAAATAATCAACCATCAACCAAAGTGCACTACACTGTATAAGCATCAAATATAGATATCTAACGCTTATAACAGCCTGTCAATCAATCGATCGACATATTTAATCAGTCAGGATGAGTGAACTTCAATTTTCATCCCAACACCCGTGTGGGGTTTCAAACAATCAAACACAGATTTTATTTGTGCAGTTGGGCGATGTGTGAAATTTATCGTCCTAATCAATGTCAGTCAAATCAGTGTACATAAACAAACCGTCCGGTTTGTAAATGAATATTTTATTTTATTCACTTCACGTTAAAAATTATATTTTTAACGATAAAACATTTTATTTCAACATATGAATTTCTATTCAGTTCATTTATTCAATAAAAATGATATTTTTATTTTTCTAACATATTTTAGAAAATTTCGGCGGCATAACGGCACTATACTAGAAACGGGACAAGGCCTAGCCTTATCCCCGGTCTAGTGAAGGCCCACGCCATTCACACATCAATCAAATCAATCTCAATTCACCAAACAATTCAATTTAAACCAAATAGATTTACCAACTACACAACCAAACAATTTAACAAACAAGCCATCCATGGTCTGTTGATGACGGGTGTCGGGTGCTACTAAGCACCGTCTGCATCCTAGTATATATATATATAACTAGAAAAAAGAAGTTTAGAGTGAGAAGTTCTCACCGAAAGCTATCCAATACCACGACTCTTCATTAATAGAAATCTTCTTCGTTATCCCATCTTCGCCATCTTCGTTGCCCGTAGTCACTATATATATAAAAGTCACACATTTTTATATTTCGATGTCTTTAAAATAAAAATCACATTTTTATTTATTCACTTTCAATTCAAAAATCATATTTTTATAATCACTTCATATATTTAAAAGTCGAATTTTCACTATGCTATTCAATATATAAAAATCGTATTTTTATTTCGATGTTCAATATATAAAAATCATATTTTTATTTCGAAGTTCAATATATAAAAACCATATTTCCTTACCGCTAATATATAGATAAAAATTCTATTTCAAAAATAAAGTTTTCGCCTTTATAAAAATAAAGTTTTCGCCTTTATAAAAATAAAGTTTTCATCATTATAAAAATCATCACTTTACTTCAACGCATATAAAATAAAAATCAGATTTCTATTTCGCTACATATACAAAGATTATATTTTTATATTCTCTATCCTATAAAGATTATATTTTTAATACTTTAAAAATATAAAAATCTTATTTTTAATTCTTCTACATAATAAAGATTATATTTTTAATACTTTAAAAATATAAAAATCATATTTTTAATATTTCTATATAGTAAAGACTATATTTTTAATTCTTTAAAAATATAAAAATCATATTTTTACTTCTTCTACTCAATAAAAATTCCGTCTTTTCTATTTTAAAGTTCAAACCTTTCTCTTTTTAAAGTTTAAATCTTTTTCTATTTTAATAGTTCGAAATAAAATCAGTTTTTAAACCTCTTTTAAAAATCAGTTTTTAAATCCTTTTTTAAAAATAAAATAAATAAAATAAATAAATAAATAAATAAAGACTTACAGAGAGGGGGCGGGGTGTCTGACGGTCGGACTGGGGTTCGGAGGGCGGCGCAGCACTCGAGGGGGCAGCGGGCTGAAGTGGCGGTGCTCGAATTGGGGGTTTGGGCGTGCTGAAGGAGAAGGTCCGGGGTCGTGGTGGCACTTGGGGGGGGGGGGTCGATCGCCAGCGAAGGGAGGGGGGGAAGCGCGCCTCGCGCGGCGGTGCGGTGGGTGGCGAACGCCACTGGCGGATCGCGAGGACCGATTCTCCTTTTTTTTTTTCTTTCTGAATGAGTTGAAGAATAAACCGGGGGGGGGGGGTATATGCAAAAGAAAATTTTATATATTTAATTTAATTTTAATTCATTTTAATTGCAAAAAGTTGACTTTTACAAACGACCTCTAAACGAGGCCCACCGCCTGTCGTCCATAGCGTTTCACCCCCATTCCGAACACAATGGGACATGTATCGTAAGCTGATTCGGCTGTTACAATCAGTTTTCGTTAAATTTACATTTAAATTACTATATTGAATTTTAAACATGCATTTCAAATTACCGGGGTCACATACGAACTTTAAAAATTCCTGAAAAATATTTTCTAGCTTCGTATTGACGATACGGTCCTAACAAAACTAATTTCGTCGAATTCTGAGACCGTTAGAAAAATGGCCAATTTCCAGTCGATTAAAATCAACTGAAATTGGTCAAACGCGTTTTCCTTTGCCACGCTCACATATTGATTCGAAAAATTATGAAATTTGAAACCTAGCAATAATTTGACATCACGGACCCAACAAAACTGGTTTCGTCGAAATCCGAAGTCGTTCGCAAAATGTCCATTTTTAAGGGCCTGAATTCCATAGCGACTATTCAGAATTTTCAACTGGACATATCTTTTGATTCCCACTATGAAATTTTGATTTTTCGAATTCGATAGAAAGATATTATCAATTAGATCCTATCATTTTTGGTTTCACTAAAATCCGGATTGTTTTGCACCCGGTATATTCAATTGAAGTTTGAAATCGAATTATCGAACTACCGCGCCATTTTCAATTCTATTTATATTTATATATAATTATTTATATTCTAACGACGGCGTATATAATATATTCGTTCGAATTCTATTCAAAATAGATTACTCGTCGATATTATTTAAAATAATCTATTTTAAATATTCAGAATTCGCTAAAATCGCCAAAATAAAAATTTTAAACTGGCCCAGATTTTGCGGGTTATTACAAATGTAATCAATATATATATATATATATATATATAACTATATAAATAATTCGAAACATTTTGAATTAATGGAACATTTCCTTTTGTTTTGTTAAGTTCGAATAGACACTTTAACTGCCAGGTTGTCGTTTTAATTTATATTTTATGATCGTTCCTCTCCGTGATTGGAAGTGTATATATTATGCAGATGAATTTTTTAAAATTGTTTTCTTTCTGGTGACATCCCACTAATCATTTAACATAACTATGCTGAATTGGACAACATTCCTTTCCCGGATTTTGACCCCTCTAATGATGATTTTGCTTCTTTCACTAGTATATGTTAAGCTTAGAATGAGACATTAGCTTTATGGCTTCATGAATTTAACCGAATGTCTTTAAAGTTTATGAATAAGGCACCACTTTTATATTCCCTCTATTAATAAGAACGTACCACATCATATGACACTAGTTGCCTAAACAAAATAATGCATATGAAAAATAATATATGTCATTACATTTTCCTTTAGAAAGATATTCACATACTTACATGATGTTAAGTGTCTTTACACATGCAATTCAATGATAAACTTATGATTTAAGAAATGAATGTGAACCAAAACACCTTTTGTTGTATTGTCTTACACATAATAGTCTCAAGAACATATTTTCGAACTTGTGTTGAATCAAAATTCAAACATAAAAGATTTAATAGGGTATATTATTTTTAATTCTATTTTTCTTTAAAATAATTCATGCTTCTTCATGATTTAAACATTCATTATCATAAGAAAACTCTTAAAAGAATTGGATTTAATTTCCGAAAAACTAACCACATGGATCCAAATAGCATGGACTCTAGTACATATGTATTTTATTCCTTCAGGTACTACATAATATCATAAATAAGATGAATAACTGACGGCGGCTTATATGATCAATCATATCATGATATCTCTAAGGAATAAAAATTTCAAGATGGTAATGACACTAAAACATATGATCATCCATTTTATTATTATTCTTAGGTTTTTCAATTACTCTTAAATTTATGTGATTTTTTATGATATTTCAATTATACACATCTCACTTGTACTTTGCGTATAAGGATTTAATATAAATTATTATGCCTTTCTAAAAATAAAATAATATTTACTTTAATTTTTTTAAACAAGGTTTGATCATACGCATAGTTACATGTAAATTTCATGATCAATATTGTTATGTAGTAGTTTTTTAAAGTCATAATAAATTGTTAGATTTTGATTTTACATATATTATCTGTAACACCCCACACCCGCTAAGGTCACTCACTAAGGGAATGCCTTAACTTCGGTGGAGTATTTTAAGTGAATATAGAACAGAAAAATTACAACAAGACAGATATAAATAATACTTGTTAACTAAACATCATTTCATTGCAGCAGAAGGTAAACATGTTTGGTTACAAAACCATAAAACAAGAGTCAAGTACTAAATATCCATCCTGATAAAAAAACATAAGTACATAATCCCACTACATAACTAATAGCCATAATAGAAAAGATAAGCTGAGCTTTACATCAACGGTCCAAGCTCCAAAAGATAGATAAAGCAATCTGATCAAAGCCCACTAGTGCTAGGCCCACTCTGAGAACCTGAGGGTTGGGAAAAAGATAAAAACAACGGGGTCAGACATAAGTCTGAGCGAGTCCTACAACTTTAACAATACAATCATTAAAGTAATTAGGGTATGATATAAACTTGGTACGGTAATGACTGGGGATAAATGACTACACTAAGCAGCCAACTAGACATAGGATGAACTAAGATATCGGTAAAGACGCATCTACCCACCCAGGGGTAATTACTACACTGCACCACACCAGTCATTCCTACTTAAAGGTTGATCCCACCCAAGGACTTAGAAAATTTAACTAGTAGTTTCGTGTACCCCTAGCTGACCACATAGGTGCCGTCTGCCCCTATCTCCACTAGGTGTACCCACTACTCCCCAAGCGATCGGCTCCCTAACGTAGATACCCGTGCTGGCCCCACAGTGGGGTGTATCACTCCCCAAAGTGGCAACCCGATACAACCAACGGTGCATGGCTTATACCTACACGATGCAACAACGTCTTACCTACCAGCCCGGGTCCACACACGCATATGAAACCCGTTGGACTTGCGTTGCCACCGCTAACCCGTCTTGGCCTCTTATAGTCAAGCCCAGTACGCGTGTCCCGTCCTCGACATGGGTCAAGCCCACAAAGATACACATGGGTTACTGGTTGAAATGGACCCCCACAAGCTACCCACCTAAGCTTGCTCCCTCCAGTGTATCCCACTTAACCCTTTAATCATGTTTAATTACATGTTTCCACTTTGGTTAAGTATTCTAATCGTATTTTCTATTGCCACCCAAGGAAACCACTAGATTTCCACATGCCACCCAAGGCACCCACTTAACCCCTCATGCCCCACTACATGCTTATCTGGTTAAGTGTTTCTTAATTTATTAAGACCGTAACCTTTGTAAAGACCTCTCACATTAGACTGTCTTTTATGGCAGTTGGATTTGCCGGTCGGGTCCGGGCAGCCTTACGCCATAACAGAGTCTAACCTCGTTTCTTTACACTTGTCACGTATTTAGTTTATGCCTAAGACATCTCACATTGGGCCAATCATTTGTAGCCGCTGGATTTGCCGGTCGGGTCCGGGCAGTCTTATGCTATAAAAGGGTCCAACCTCGTGTCTTAGTCGATTAATTACACCTAATTAATCACCCCCATATTTTGAATTAATTTTCCCTAATTAATTCCAATTTAATGATGTACATAATTGACTCAATTATGTCCATCCACTTATGGTATGCAACATCATACCAATTTCACCACAATTTTGTTAACATGAATATTAACCCTATCGTTCCCCACGTAATACGCTAACATGACATACTTAAAAGGGAAGATTCATCACAAATACAATGGATTCAACTTAGCATAACATTAGCATCAACATGGGTTTTAAAGGTGTCAACTTGCATATATGACCATAGCATCAACCCAACTAGCATAAATAATCAACCCAAACTTGCATGAATCACATATGTCATAAAGAGGGTAACTTGCATAGATGTTCATGTCATAGACCTATCATAAAGGGATAAACTTGCATACATGTCATAGGTCTAAAAAGGGATGAACTTGCATATGTTACTCATATCATAAAAAGGGGTAAACATGCATATATATGCATGACATACAAAGGGGTAAACTTGCATATGTATGCATATCATACAAAGGTGTAAACTTGCACATGTTACTTGCATATAATCAAACACCAAACTTGCATAACATGTCATATATGAACTTGCATATAATCAAACACCAAACTTGCATAACATGGTGTCATAATGGATCAATGTTTATCATAGTGATTTGCATAACTAGCATCTTGAACACATAGCATAAAACTTGCATAACTAACATCATGGACATATAGCATAAAACTTGCATAACTAACATTATGAGCACATAGCATATGATAACATAACTTGCATTGATCCACATTCATAACCATAACCTCATTACAGCCTATCATAATTAGTTTAGCAATTGCTTGCTAAAGGCATAGAAACTCACAACTTGTTGATTAGCACTCCTATGAAGAAGATTTAGTTGCTAGAGTTGATTAGAAGTTGATTTGAGAAGCTATCTTCCTTTCTAATTTGTGGAGGCTCCTTCTAAGTTGCATTTTGATGGCATGATGACGTTGTATCTATTTTTAGTATGGATTAGGGTAGTCTTAGGGTGTATTTATAGATTTAGGATGTAGTTTAGGCCATAGGATTAACCCTAGTTTAGATCTAAACCATCAAAAATCGTCACAGGTCAGCAGAACAGACCAGAGAACCAAAACAGGTGCACCAGGTCAGCCAGGGTCAAACCAGAAAGCTGTGCAGGTTTCTGGCTCGACACGGGCGCACTTCCCAAGTGCGCCAGTGTATTTTTGTGCTGGCGCACTTCACAAGTGCGCCAATGCATTCTGGCTTGTTTTCGGTTTTTCTGCCTAACTTCGTTCGTCCATATCTTCTTCATGCGGACTCCGATTTTCGAAAACTCGGACTCTATTTCGCGTATTTTTCCGAGACGAACGCAATGGCGCAACCCTTTTCTCCTAATTCCCACATTTGGGATTAGTTATTCTTTAGTTTGTGAATGGTAATATTAACTGAAATTCGGGGTGTTACATTATCTACTTATATTGATACGTTAGGTATTGTTTTTTATTTTACTTTAGAGTTTATTTCCATTGTTATTGTTATTGATTACAATATATCACATTCATATTTGGTAAATAGTTTCAAAGTTTTCTCTAGAAAAATGATATTACATTTAGGGGAAGTATTTTTATTAATTTGATCATTTTAAAGTTTTATTATAGGTAATAACAATTAAGTTTTGATTAGTTACCATATATTTGACATAAAATTGAGGTTTTGGTTTGCCTATGATTTTATTATAGTAAATAAATGAATTTTTCCTTATCTTATTTATTTATATTTAAAGATTGACCATTACATAAAATAAATATTATGATACCCTATTCATTTATTGTATTTATTATTTAGTATATAACTTAATTCTTGGATTTACCAAGAATTATATTTAGTATTTCTTATGGGGCTCTTTATTATACCATCATATATTCTAATTGTACTATATTAGGTTTAAACTACCCTGGGGGTAGTTGGGTACGATGTGAGTACAGAGCTTTGAGTGTTGTTAACCCAAATAACCTAATAATTAAGAAAAAATAACTGAACGGTATATGTAGAGTTATTTCAGAATGTATAATTCATCCAGTCGCCATAACTTTGTGTTTTGACCCTCTGCTCATAAAATACTCGCAATTTGGTTTATGAAAGAGATTTGGTAGCCTTTGGACACTTGTTAGACAGCGTTATTATTTCGGTAAAGCTATATTTGATTATTATATTATTCAATCCGCTGTGAGATGTTTTATCGATTTCTGATATATTGTTAGCTATGCCTTTTCTGTAGGATACCAGACAAGCCAAATCGAGCTTCAATAGATTGAGATTTTTGGTACACAAGGCTTCAATGTTGCTCCGTCGTCGAATCTGTCATCGTGTTCCAATGCTTGCTAAGTCATCATATCCATCCAAGCTCTATGAAGCTCCATCAAGAACTTACCTCATCCGTTCGAGTTTACCATTCTTATGTACTCAATAAGTACACAACCACTTGTGCGTTCAATTGTTAAAAATTAAACTCTTACAAATGATATTTTCCTAATACTAGGTTGTGTACGAATGAAGTTTTAATCAATACTAAGCTAACAATTCAACCATGCAACCAATAGTCAAACAAATTCCCAAACTAGCATACAAGCATCCATAACAACAATGATAGATCAAATAATACTTATCTACAGTAATAAAATTGATATAAATTTCCAAATAGTCTAACTCTAGCTATATGGTCAAAACAGTGTGCAATAGCGCGTAAACAGGTAAAAAGCGTGCGATAGCGCACCACTGTGTTAAATATGATAACAATGGTTAGTGTTACTCAAATCACTTTCCAATAATTTATTTATTATTTATTAGGTCTCACAATCCTATATGTTACGTTTTATGACATAAACCAATTTAAATCATCAAGTTTACACTGTATAAATAACTACAATTCAATGAGAGACAATATCACTCGACTTAGCCAAATCAATCCAAGCCAGCTTTAAAATGTAGATTTCGTCCTTATGAGTCTATATGAGGAAACCACATCCAATTCGGACCTCGTACGCAAAAGTTATAGATGCTATAGGTTGTTAGACTATTTAAATAGCTAAATGGGTTAAACTATAAATAACTAATGTTAATTACCTAATCAACTACCAACCTTTCTTCTAAGATACACAGGTCGTGCACATTATCCATCCATACATTTGAAACCCATTTCGCATGATCACTTCTCTCCTCGATTCTCCTAATACACTTAATGATTTCAAGATCTGACAATTGCAATGAATTCCTGGTTGCAAGCTCCTCCCTCCGTCAATGCCTTGTAGAACCCGCACCGTCGTGGCTCGTCACGACTTGCGGTCCGTGCTTACTGCCCAAACAGTCACGACACCACCTAGACGATCGGACTACAAACTGAGGTGATGAGGAGGTGTGGCTTTGCTTCCTCGATCCATATCCGGTCCCTACTTTAGAAATCTCTGATCACCTCCTCGGGAATCTCAAACCCTATCTTTGAACCACACAGCCCAGCTAATACCGAATATCGTGAAATTAGGATATATGCTAAGGATATTCTCTACGGTCTCAATGTTGGATCTAGAGTAACCCTAGAGGGGGGAGTGAATAGGGTTTATTGGATTTTAACAAGATATTAAAAATATCACAACACATGATGCAATAGAGAAAATAAATGCAGGAAATAAATAACACAAACTTTATCCAGCTTCGACAAAACCTGCCTAATGCTACATTCCCAAGATTTCTACTAGGTATTAAAACAAATCCCGCTTACAAAACCCTATAGACTCGCAAACCTGATCCTGCTCTAATCCTACGCTCAAAACCCTGGATCGAACTTTATCCTCAAGATCAGATTTTCCTCGAATTACAAACCTGTAATCTGTAAACCCGAACTATAAATCCTATAGATAGTAAAACCTAGTTTTACAGACAAACTAGAAAACCCTAGTTTTACAAACAAACTAGAAAACCCCTAGCTTTACAGAAAAATTAGAAAACCGTTTGGATCAGTTATAAAAGGAATACAAATTAAAAGAACAAAAAAGCAAACTCAAAACCCTTAAGTAAAATAAAAATTGGTTGGCCTCCCTTATTATTTCACCTTGGAATATTTTTTTCTTTAAGGACTATGGCGGCCGACCCAAATAGGATTAGGGTTTTGGTTCTCCCAAATCACCAATACGAATTGCTGGAAAAATTCTTTCTCTGATTGTCTTCGGTTGTCTTTGTTCTTACTTGTCAATATTTAGGGATTTCGATCGAAAAACTGTGAGTTACTCTAATTTGATTTTCGGTTTGCTTTCAATGTTTATTGCTTGGTTTTCCAATCATTTTCCTATGATGGATCGATTAGTATATATAGGGTTATACAAACCCTAAAACATTCTTTGATTTCACCTAAAAATGACTTGCATGATTTGTGGTTTGTTTGTTTACTTGCCTGATATGTTGCCTTGATTTCGATTGAATTGGCTTTGACTGTGTTCATCTGATTTTCTGTAAATCAATTCACTTGATTATCTTGCCCAATATATACACTGTGATTTTTGGAAACAACAAAAATTGTTTTCTGGAAAGATTTCTTTAGCACTTGTGAAATTGATTAATTTCTAGAAATGGTTATCTGTGAATACTTGAAACATATTCGAACATATGGATTTTAACTTGCCAAAAAATGAATCGTGATTTCTGAAAATGCTTGAAAAATTCTTTCCAAAGTTGACTTGTGATTTTCTAGAATTCTTTTAAACCTGTGTAACAATCTTTCCATACACACTCTGATTTCTAAAAAGGAAATGCTTGCCAAAAATGTTCTAGCCGAAAAATCCTCATTGTCGATCAAATCCTTTTGTGATTTGAAAATTTTCTTTTCTATGTTTTCTTGCATGCTGATTTGAATCCATTTTCCAGTCGAATGCATGAGCAATACTTTCCAAATAAGAAAACTTGTGGATTTCTAGAAAGATTTAAAAGTTTTCTGGCCTAAATTGAATTCAACATTTGTAATGGACATGAATCTATCTTGCCATACATGCAGAAAATAAATTCATTCCATTTCTTCGAATTAGTGAATAAAAAGAACCTTTAATTCCTTGGTTCATTCTCTCAACTCTGTTGCATATAAACACATTTGTAGACCTATACATGTCGTGATTATTATCTCCTGCATGTAGCTTGTTCTTCACTGTTGAGTTGTTTTTCATTCTTGTTCACTTGAATCTTTGCTTTGCTGTTACATGAATTCTTTATGCACCTGTATTGAACTTTCTGTCTTGGTCCTGAACTTGATTCACTGAAATGTTGTGTTCTAGCTTTATCATGCCACTGACTCGGCCATTTTGTTGTATCTGAACAGACGTGCTTGGGTTGAACCATGTTGAACTGCTTGTGTTTAAAATAAGCTTGTGCATATTGAAACTGGGCTTGCTGTATCACCCATTTCTGAAATATTTTTAGTTGTATGCATATATGTATGTCATGGTCATGCACATATATTCTCTTGTGTTCTCTTGGACATTTTCAAATGAAAATATATATTGTTCTGGAAATGCAAGCTTGGTGATATCTAAACTGCACATGTTGTAATTCTTGATCTTGCTGTCATGTTAAAACATGCTTTTGGCTTGCTTTGACATTTGCATGTATTTTTTAGTACACTTGCATATGCATGTATTTGCAACATTTTACTTTCTCATATGAGATGCAACATTTTAGCTCTCACTTGTGTATATAGTTGTTATGCACTGATGACTTGCACTCGACTTACTTTACCATTGATTTCTGTACCCTTTCGAAACATGCATGCACATGTTTTCTGGCTTGTGTATTTGCCGTCCTAGTTTGAGATGTTGTATTATGCTCCACCATTTCATCACCTGCTATTGTTGTTGCATATTTGAGTTGCATGATCAGTTCACTGCCTTGTACACCACTATGCACATGAGCGCTCTGTCCATTTATGTTGCATCTGATTTCTAAAAGTATTTGTTGCTGAGCTACCTCGACCATGATTTTGATACTTCCATATATGTCAGACTTGGTATTGCCTTTGACTTGAGCACCTTGTACATGTTCATGTTGTTTTTGGGTTGTGCATGGATTGATCGTCTTGAACCATGAATGTGCCTCTCCATGCAGTTGTGTATGTGCATGCTCAACTATGTGTGTGTGTGTGTCACAAACCTATATATATTGCTCAACTATGTATATATATATATAAATATATGCAAACTTATATATATATGTATGTGTATGTGTGTAACTTTGCTGAGCATATCAAACTTGATATATTTGTCCCCGCTGTTTCGATGAATAACTATATTGCCCCTGCACAGAATATATGTATATATACATACACATGTATGTGTATACATGTATCGTGCACGTGCAGTTGATATATGTGATCACTAGCAATACTGTCCACCTTGTGGTATTTATAGTGAATCACTGTGAATATCACAAGCTGTCTAAACGCGAATGGATATATATATATATATACTTATCAGATCAAGTCATGAAATATGATGAGAAACACACCAAAATTCTAAGGCAAGTAAATTTTAAAATAAAATTATATCTACTAGAACTTAAAATCATTTTTGTTCCAGATTACCATATGCGTTTCTGTGACAGGTAAGTAGGTGACTGGACTAATAGAGAGACATGTTGAAGATAGACAAAGTGTTAGTGAGTGAATGTATGTACAACAAAGAGAGCGTGTAACTTGAGTGTGTCAATGTATGTATATGAGTGACTAAGTGAAGTAGACAGTTTGTAGTAGGGAGCAGTGTATATAAAATTGACATTGAAATGTATTGTATTACTGAGATGTACAAATAGTGGAGTTATAAAATCTGTACTATTCAAATGTTGAAATGAAATATTATATTTAAATAAAATACTGTTTGAATATTTGAATTCTTGTGCAGTAGTATTTTTTTGGCAAAGGCGACCGGATTTTTAGGTGACTGCAAACACCTTTTTTTTGTAACCATTAATAAAAAAATACAATATAATACAGGTGATTGTAGTTAGCAATCAGCTATTCGGTTTTTATAGTGGATCATCCACCACCTACAGAGTTTATAGTGCTCCCTTCACTCTACCTAAGTAGGCTTACAATACTAGAGTTAGCTAATTAACTAGTCTACAAACATTCGCTCCACGCAGGGAGGAAAATTTCATACTACACAAGGTAGTGGATTACATCAGCAAATACAATGCCTTGAACAATTACATAGGTACGTATCACATGTTCACTAATAGACTGCTACAGGTAAAATAAAACAAAGGACGATGTGAAAGCATAGTTGCAGCAGGAAGTATCCTCGAGCTCAACACCAGTGAAGAAGCTCAAAAGTGACAATACGCAGCTTCAAAGGAAGTCCCATGTAACGACCTGAAATTTTAGTCAAATTAATTTAAAATAAGAATTTAAATAGGATTGAATGAAATTTTTTAAATGTATTTGAAAATATGTCATTTGAATTTCGATTTAATTAAATATCAAATTAGTAAAATATTCAGATCTAAATAGGAGAGAGCCATGGTGATTAGAAGGGACGCCATTTTTTTCGTTTGGGAAATCATTTTAGTTCGGCCAAAATAAAAAAAGTGAACACGGAGAAACTAAAAATAAAAATGAGAAGAAATGGAAAATTTGATATAGGTTAAGGCACTATGAAAATCAACCGATCCGAACCTTTCACGATGTGTGGTTAGATTTTAGGTATTGAAGGTGGTGTGGATCGCAAAGAAAATTTGATACTGCTATAAGCCCTATCAAATTTGATACGGCTTTAAGCCGTATCAAATCTCAACATCCTAGTGTGTCAAATTTGCTATTTTGGTGCAGTGAGATTACATTAAACTAAAACAATTCCTAAGTTAATTCTTAGTGGCTTCTCTTAGAAGCCTAGTCATATTTTAGTGGTTTCTCTTGTAAAGCCAATCCTTAGTGGCTTCTCTTGGAAGCCAATTCTTAGTGGCTTGTCTTA
The DNA here is from genome assembly GCA_030737875.1 of Allium sativum. NCBI lineage: Eukaryota > Viridiplantae > Streptophyta > Magnoliopsida > Asparagales > Amaryllidaceae > Allium > Allium sativum. The sequence continues at coordinate 721,234,368 of CM060920.1, forward strand.
GAAGCCTAGTCATATCTTAGTTGCTTCTCTTGGAATCCAAAAGTGGCTTATCAAGGAAGCCAATCTTTAGTGGCCCCTTGACGAAGCCAATGCTTAATGGCTTCCTAAGGAAGCCAAAGGTGGCTTCTCAAGGAAGCCAATCTTTAGTGGCTTCTTGAAGAAGCTAATATTTAGTGGCTTCTCAAGGAAGCTAATCTTTAGTGGCTTCTTAAGGAAGCCATTGCTTAATAGCTTCCTTTGGAAGCTAAACGTGGCTTCTAAAGGAAGCCAATCTTTAATGGCTTCTTGAGGAAGCTAATACTTAATAGCTTCCCTTGGAAGCCAAAGGTGGCTTCCCAAGGAAGCAAATCCTTAATAGCTTCTCCTAGAAGCCAAAGCACTTGTAGCTTTTCTTAAAAGCTACTCATAGTAGCTTCTCAAAGAAGCTTCATATCACTATATATATGGAGTTCATTTGCAAATCTTACTATCCATTTTTCAACTTCCCAAAAGCTACTACACAAACCACTAATGGCTTCTTTGCCCACCTATATCTCGAATCCTCTCCCATTTTCTCTGAAAACCGGATTTTAATCCTGTTTTGTTCCTCTGTAAGTTTACAAACCCCGAAGCATCATTACTCTACCCAATTTGAATTCAAAGTTCTCCACTAACGACGGAAGGCTTCCAAATTCATATAAGAACATTAGTATATCCTCCGATTAAAGATTAGTGGAGTGGAATCCTAGGTGGGAACTTTTACACTGATTTTAAGGGCTAGTTAATTATTGATTAATGTTTATGCACTCAATTGATTATATATTGACTTATTATGGATGATTTGGGTTTATGATTTAGTTTAATGACGATTGAAATGGAAAAGGTTCGATCTTTAAGTTTGGTGTAGTCACTTAAGTATGTGAGAACTTTTTAACGATTATAAGGGCTAGTTAACTATTGATAATAGTTGTGAACTCGATTAAGTTATATATTGTTGTTTGGTTGATACTATGGGTTGATGATATGATTTAACGATGTTTGGTATGGATTAATGACAAGTAATGTGAAAAATATTTGATTTTTAAGTGAAGTTTATGTAAGTAAACTCTGCACTTAATTAAGGGCAAGTTAATTATTGGCTAATGTTTGTGAATTTATTGAATTATATATCGACTTGGGGTTGATAACAAGCTTATTATAGTGCATAATGATGTTTAGTATGATAAAAAAAGTGTTTTTTATGTGATATACTTATAGTAACTTAGATTTATGACACTTAAAATCAATGATGTGGTTTGACTTGAATCTTAATTGATTGTTGATTGGGAAAATTAACTAGATATTGGTTATTGGGTTTGGGTAGGAACACCAGTGGGTATTGAATAATATGATCGTCTTAAATACATTTGATTGTTAATGATTGATGCGGTTAATCTGTTGATTAACAAACTCATATAAGCGTTAATGGTTTTAAGGTTTATATGGTTTATACCACGATATATGGTAACTGAATGTTAATAGTTAGTGATTACTATTATTGGATGCTAATGATGTGTGAAATACATCTGAACTGAGTTATATAGTAATTGGTTAAATCTCATTCCAATTCAAAATTAATTTGAATATTTTATTAATAAAATATTCAGTGGAAATTAGAAGTTTGAATTTGACGTCCGGTTTTTGATGGACATAAAGTTTATATTATTACGATGAATAATCGTAAAAGATATAAATTAATTTTAATTTATTTCCATATAGTTATGACTTGTTTAACTTTTATTTTTAAAATGAATATTGGATTTAAAATGGAAATAATATTAGGATATTTCAATATTGGATTCTGTAATTATGCGGATACTGCTTTGAGGAATTTGGAAGATATAAGATATCGTTATTCCTTATATGGTATTTATTGGTTTCAGAATTTGATATCGAATATAGGTCTATACAATTTCTATTTGAAACCTTATACTAGATGTCAAAAATTAGATTTTGAGTTTGTCGTGAATGGTGTCTTCAATAGCAATGTTCTTAAACCCAGTTGAAAAGGAAGTTTATAGAATAAATCTTTTAATTAAGATTTAATGAAATTTTCCAAAGTAAAATTTTCCAATTTTAATTGAAATTGAATGGAATTCGATTTAGTAATAACCGAGATGAGCTTCTGTAATGGCGGACCGTTACTATTTGTGGAATTTAAAAGGCTTTGTCGTTATTTCATTTATAGTATTAGTTTGATATGGAAATTCATATTGATTAAGATTTATCTGATTTCTGTGAAGATTCCATTTTGATGGAAGATGATTTTGGGTTTATCATGAGCGATGTTTTAACCGACATTCGTTCTTCAACCTAGTTAAGGACAGGATTAATTTCCAAAACTTGAATACTCATTAAGAAATGGTTTTTGAAGATTAAAACTAAGTAGAGTTTTAATGAATCTTTAATTAGATTGAAATATGGATGTGTAATTAAATTTATCAAATTCGAGAGATGCTCGAGATGGAGTACCACCAGTTTTACTCTACGCGGTAGTTAAATCTTTAATTAGATTTGAACGTGAAATGATAATTAAATTTAACAATAACACAATGGGTGTTAGATATGAAGTACTACCAGTTTTGCTCCATGGGATGAATAGGTTGGGATTGGGATAATAAAATGAATGATTACTTCGGTAAGGCTCGTTAATCCCAAGTTTGATAAACCTTAATTTGGTTTAAGTTGTGAAAAGATATTATAAATCTTTGAAATGATTTCCAAGAATATTTGAATAAACGAATATTCTAGATTGGAATGAGTCATATGATGTGTTATTATAGCATTTGATTATAAGATATGCGAGTTATTCAGAAAGACCGGGTTTAACCCATTCTAAATAACTGATACGACGATTAAAAGTTGAAGATTTGAAGATGGTGGTCGAAGACTTGAGTTCTTCACATCGTTTGGATGATCATTGATGTCTTGATTGGGCAGTACACCCAAGACAAGGTAACAAGTGGTGATCATCCAGACGTACTTGGAGATTGACTGGATATGCGAAGGCCTCTCTTCTGTATTGGACATATGGGACGAGGAATAAGGTGCCTCCGGTTTCGTTCAGACCCAGAATGGATTTGCAAATGGATTGTATGACTGACATTGTACTTCGCGTTGTATTCGTTGATCTCTACTAAATATATATCTATTTGGTGGCGGAGAATTGATTCTTTTGCTTAACACCCTTCTCTGAGAGGTACGAGCTTAGAGGTTATATATTGGTGGAAATTAATAGTATGGTATGAATTAACAATGTGGCATGCTAAGTTGCTAATTGATCAAAGCTTTTGTTGAAAAGCAGAGCTTTGTGGATGATGATCAAAGCATGGCTGATATAGCGCAACTTTGTGTTGAAACGTGACTTCGGCAAGCCTCACAACCAGGAATGGTGGAAAACAGGATGAAGGACCACAGAGAGGACATACGTTTCTTTCTAGCTAAAAGTGATGCCATGGTATGGAGCCCAAACAATTTACTTGTGTGGATGTTGGAATCGAGGCGCCTCGGATGACGGTCAAATGCGACCAAGGGAACGTTATTTTCAGGTAATTATCTAACCATCAGAAACAGGTGGCTGGCTCTGCTTCTCCAAGGGATACATGTTGTTTTCCCTGGAACATTTTGCTAGAGATGTTCCGAAGTTCAGATAAGGAAGATCCTTTGCCTTGGTCATTGATAGAAATCTAAATTCCAATATGAACCTTGTGTTTTCAGTTGTAAAACTATATGGCGACATAATAGATGGGGTATTATGCCGTCTAGGATTGATACATTTATTTTCAAAATTGATTTCCACACTATGCACTAGTAATAATATGTAACGACCCAACTTTTTGCCTGGTTTTCACCGGTAATTAAACCAACTTACACAATTCATAAAGATGGATTGTTAGGGGTACTTACACATTTGCACAAAATAAAAAGAACTTTTCCCTTAGCATTACAATAATATTACATCAGAGTTACGAAAGATACATCAGAGTACATAGATTACACAGCGGAAGAGATACTAAACTCAACAGAAGAATATGCATGCTCCAAGATATAATAGCTCCAGCTAAACCAGCATCCTGCTCTAACCAACTCCAAGACTAAATCTACGAACCAAACTACTAGGCTGCCAGTGCAAATATTATGGGCACCCAGAGTTTAGGTGTGGGAACAATAAACTCCAGGTCAGTCAAGGGACTAGTGTGAGAACTCAAAACATTTGTTGTTAGGGTTTATTTTAAAGTTAGGTAATTCACTGGACCATGCAGCTAATGCAAAACGGGTTTACTCCATGTGAATACCAGTGCATAGAAATTCACAATGACTTTTTGAAAAAATGAAACTAACATAAGGTCTCGCGGCACACACACAATGCAAACGCACAAGCGGGCGAGGTTTCTCCTTATGCAGTCAAAAATGCTTGATAAGTGAAAATCCTCTTTCAATACTATAGTAGTGCGAAAACAATTTCAAAAGTAAATGTATCAATCCCAGAGTATAGGTACCATATACTATACTGATGTATGGTATACAATCAAAATCGTATGGGCTTGTAGCGGAGATTGGGTTTCCAACAATGACCAGGCAAAGGAACTTCCTTCCAAACCAAATTTTGAACACATCTAGAGGGATGTCCAAGGATTAATGGTGATGCTCCTCATGCCAACACAAGGCCGGGTTACCCCTTAACTAGATAACTTAGACTACGCCTGAGTATGTCATCTCCCGGTCGTTACCGACCTTTCCGAGCGTGCGCCAACAACAACCACAAAAGTATATGCTTTTACCACATAGGTTAATACCTGGGCTCCATACCATAGTACAACTTTTATCTACAAGGAGATAACACCCCATAACCCTGCTGTATTTCTTCCTGTTTTGGCCATTTACCGGGGTGTGAGGCTTGTCGAGGTCCCGATATACACAAAGCTACGCTTAAATAAGCCATGCTTTGATTATCCAACGCTCACCAAATAACTTAAGTATGCCACATTGTTCATTCACAATTCATCACTGATTTCTATCGATATATAACCTCTAAGCTCATAGGTCTTAGAGAAGGGTGTTAAGCAAGAGAATAAATTCTCCGCCACCAAACAGATATATATTTAATAGAGATCAGTGCTACGCAGTCAATTACAATGCCAGACACACAATCCATAAATGTCTGTTGTAGGTCTGAATGAAACAACAATCCGAAATTCCTTCACATACGTTTGGGCTTCTTGCCACTGAGCTGATATAAAATCCATCTGCAAATGCGAGCTACCCATTTGAGACATTCAGCAAGTCGTCCCTAAGATATGAAGGGTCCCGGTCTTCAGTACCGTCTTCAACGTCTTCAATTGCTCCACTATGTCGTATTATTACTTGGAATGGTTTTCGGACATACATCTGATCCCGGTCTTCCCAAATAAGCGTAATTTTTAAAACACAATTACGGAACACACGGGCTTTCAACAAAATCTCCTTCCATCTTAGATTTTGTTAAATTAAATTTCTTTAAACCCATTCATAAATTATCTTTAACAAAATCCATATTTAACCCTTCTTCTTTAAAACACATCCCTTAAATCAAATATAATCTAGCTACAAAGCCTTAATTAATTTTCCATCTGATAACTCGTTATCAAAACCCAATTTCCTTTGAGAACCCTTTAATCCATATTTCAACCATAGTTTCCAATTAAATCGATTTTCCAACATTCAATTCTTTAATCTTAACTAAAAGATTATACTTGGTTCCCAATTTCTTATTTTTAATTTTCTCAAATCAAAGATTTGATTAAATCCCAATTTACGATATGAATTTCCACAACTCAATCTCATTGGGTTTCAAAAATGATATTGTTGAAGATATGATTCACGACAAAACCCAAATCAATCGATATTGAACATAAGTTACACAGAAATTGTATTTACTTATATTCGATATCAATTCTCATAATCAACGAATACTATAAGTGGAATAACGATATAATAATATCTTCCAAATTCCACAAATAGTATACATTTACACCACTGAATTTCATATCAAATATCCAAAGATTATTTCTATCCAACTTATCTCAATCCGATTGGGAAACCGGTATCTTAATTAAAAGATTTATCCAACTCTTTGACATTATATCTGGATAGAAATACCATCAACTTATCCTCAATATTAATCTCTGTACCCAACTCACACTATAAGGGGAATAACAGTGAACTGCCTTTTAAATTCCTCAAATAGTAAGAGTCATCATCTACCGGATTAATATCAAACATCCGAAGATTTATCTCCAACCATATCCAATTATTTAAAATTGAAAACCCATATTAATATCAATTTAAATTCCACATTAAATATTTCTAATACTTTTAAACATTTGAAAACATTCCACAAATCATTACTTATAGTTCGGAAAATAGTTTACGGGTTAAAACTTCAAAATAGATTGTTTTCGAATAAAGCATTACAATAGCATTTCAAAAGTGTTACAAAACAGTTACCTTGACTATTTTGATCAAAATATCGTTTATCTTTTGCCAAAAATTAAACTTTACAATTCAAAACACCTTTTCATAATTTATAATGATTTTACAAAAAAATTCCATATTTTTAAAACATTTAAAAGTAGTTGTTTATAGTTATGGTCAATAATTGTTCTTACATCGACCTTTTCCAAAATGGTTTCAAACGTAACTTGAAAATTATAACTCGAGTTTAAAATATGCATTCACTCATTTGAAAGTTCTTGTTAATGGAAATCAAACGTTTTTCATTTTATGGAAATCCGATTTAGATTGCAAAAGTTATAAGCATTTAAAGTTTGCATCTAAAATACGTAAATTGCCATTATGCGACAAGCTCTATTTCGACCATAATAACCATTATTCTAAGATACTTCAAAATATCTTAGAAAACCATTATATCCTTATATAACCCTTTTAAAATCATTTAAATTTACTTTCCAAATTATTTTGGATCTAAAATTCAACTTTTACTTTTTTACTTAATAAATCAAATTCCAATTCATTTCTAAATTCAAATAACTTCAAATTAACCATCCCATTGGTCGGATCAGTTAGAGATAGCCAGAGAGAGCAGGAAACTTTATTTCCAAACCCAAGCCTAGATACTATCCTCTTTGTCATCCTTGAATGTTCCGGTATTTATTTATTCATTTAAAGAGATTTTATCGTAAATTATTGTCCTTGAACTTCAAAAATATTACTTCTAATTACAAAGGAGATTTGTCGATCACCAATGTGATACCATAATTGTTGTGTCATAGTGTGTGCAAAACGACATCAACAGCCATTTAAACATCCATAGCAACCATTATCAATATAATTAAATAAATCATTATTGTACACAAGCGTTATAACACTAACGCTTAATAGTGTGTGTGGTCTAAACTATGCATCCATCACAACAAACATCAATTATCATTAACCAGTAATAATTCATCACTATATTTAAATTAGTCTAACCACTAGTTAAATATATAAATTGTGGTTAAAGAGTTCTCACCTAACAGCTTTCCAAATCTTCACGGTAGGCGAGCCTAGTGAGCGAACCATCAGACAGCATTTCGGCGCAACGTCTTCTTCACCAATATATATATATATATATATATATATATATATACTAATCTCTCTCTTTCTTTATCATAAGAGGAGCAGAAGGAGGAGGATAACGAACTTTGGCAAGGTGGTGGTGGAAAAGAGGAAGACTTATGCCATGGAAACCATGGCCATAAGCTTTAAGAAGAAGATGAAAAGAAGAAAATGGAGTGGAATGGTTAAAAAATGCAGGAAATGCCTACTTATATAGGAATGGAGGGTTAAGGAGGTAATGACACATAAGGGGGCAAGTGTAAAACATGCATGAAAGGAGGCATGCAAAAATACAAGTGTCCTTACACTTGTCTTAAGGAGGGAAAGTGATTTTTTGGGTAGCATTTCCTTTAAAATGCTATGAAAACTAAGGACAATATTTTAGTTCTAACATTACTAATTCATGTTATGATCTGAAAAATCCGATCAAATGGCAAATAGAATCAATAAATCCAAACTTATTAATAATCATTCTGATTTATAATTCAAGTAAAATCTATCATATAACTTATCAAAATTATTAAATATTCTGAACCATATATATTTATGTCTAATTCAAATTTAAATTCAAATTAAAAAATAAAAATTCCAATTTTAAATTGGTTAAAAATTCTGGATCATTACATTCACCCCCTTTAAAACTTTTCATCCTCGAAAAGGAAAGGGAATCACAATTACTCATTTAACATCTTGTAGATTTTCAAACACATGATTAAAATTCTTTATACCAAAGCTCCCCGTTCTCATAATGGATATACCGGGTAAAATATTCTAATACATATATTTATGGATAACCATATTTACACACTACAAGAAAATGTGGATTTGATTACACGTTCTGGTTGCGTTTAAATGCAAGTGTGACTAATGTTATTTTTATTCTTTTGCGCGCATGTTTTTCACTTGTTCTAATATAGACATTATATATGAAATTGTTGGAAATGGTACAAGCCATCTACTAAAATTATATTGCTAAAAAATCAATAATTTTCAGTAGTGTTTTAAAAATTCTACTGAAGAAATGTAAACTAGTATACAAATTTATACAGTAGCATTTAAAAAATGCTACAATATGGTAACTTTGGTTGCGTTTACCACAACGCAACAAAAAGTTTTAGACTTTTAGTTGCATGTCGTATAACAGCGTTCTCTAAACCGCTACTATAAGTTATGGTAGCGTTTTTTCAATGCCACCGAAAGTGTTTTCTGGTGTAGTGACATGTCCTCCAACGATATCTTCCAATCATCCATTATATTTGATTCATCGTTTACTGGGCCAATTACTTATACTCAACCATTTACCTCCTTCAAGAAAATTCAGAGTTATAAATTTATTCTCTTAGATCTTATCTTGCAAATACAATGGTTATGAAACTTATTCCTTTTCAGTTTCCAAAATTTACTATTATTCTTTACACGAAAAACTTGATCATCTCTGAACTCAGCTTGTCTAAATGTTTCAATTTAGGTAATTTCTTCTTACTATTTCCACTTGCCAAATATCCTTTAATCAAATTGTGAAACTTAATTCACAAGGTACTCGTGCTTACTTAAACAGTTCCTTTTATGACCGCAATATATTTTAGAACTTATCATCTGTCCAAAATCGCCGATAATTTCAGATTTAGTTCCTTATGTTGTTTTGTGATGGCCCGCAAATCCGTACTATCTGAGCTGACTAATACAACACATGTCCAAGTCAAATAATACAGAAATACGAGTCATTAGGGTTAAAGAAATAGAAACAGACAGTAGAAGAATATAAATAACAACACAAAATCTCACAGCAGAACGAATAAAATATAATATCAAAAATCATAACTTTGAAATACAAATTTGTTTCGTATACATACTATATCAGAGTACAACAAATACACATCACAGTGGAAATAACTCTAAATAAATAATGGTGAAACCTCCTGCTTCAAGTTCCTCCAAGGGTATCTGTAAAATCCTAAAACACTTGACTACCCATACAAATTTGGGCACCCAAGAGTTTAGGTAAAAACAAACAATATAAACTCTGGGTTAGTCATGGGACTGGTGTGAGTAAACTCCAACCATATTGTTTAACTTAAAAAAATCCTTTCAAAAGAAAGAGTAACAGTAAGACCAGCCCACACATAAACATGGACGGTTTTTACCTTACTATAGCCAAAACATTTTTTTATCAAAATCCGATGATATTATAATAATGTCTAATCAAATAAATAACAAAGTAGTAGAACGCTTGCATCTCACGCTCTACATATATAGTATAAAATCAAAAACTGTAGGGCGCTTATTGGAGATTGGATTCCAACTATGACAAGGTATGAGACCACCTCTCGATCAGTGTACTCTAGAGGGGATATACTGGGCTTCAACAAGAACATCTTGCAACCCGGCCCACACACGACCGACCACTCATTTAGCTTGAGTGTATCGAAAATATTGTCACCCACGGTTGTTGGCCATCCAACCATAATCCGAAGATTCAAAATTGAAACGAAGAACAAATATGAATTTTCTCTAGATCGGTGACAATACACCCTGCTTGGGTATGATCCAACTAGCCATGCTGCCCGCCCGATTTTTGTCATTTCCCGGTTGTGAGGCAAGAGGCTACGTTTACCTTCAGAACATCTGGCCACCATTCACTTTGAAAGCCACATCGTCAACCCGTCAAATCACTAGTTGATCTTCACAAAATATCACGGGTATAAAAGCTATGAGAAACAAGTTCCTCCACCACCAGACGTAATACCTTGAAAAGTTCGTCTGGTGTGATTTGCTAGGAGTACTCTGTCAGACATTCGTCCATACAAGTAGTCCTAGGACTTGAAAAACCGAAGCACTATTCTGGAACAAAACGACCCTTGCATTTTACTCTGTCTTCAATTATCTTCAGCATAATCTAATTCGCAACACCTATGCCTATACAGAGTGGATTTCCGGATAATAAATCCAACCGGTCTCTCCGTGTTGACAACGATGGTCAAAAAAATTTGATAGCCGGTGATTTAACTATCAAAGAAAAATAAAACATCCATCAAACAATCACTGACCCCTTTTTTTATAAATATTAATTTCCTGGCTTCCCATATTTTTATAAACTCTTCTTTATTTCCCTTCCTTGGAAGTATTACATCATATTTCAAAAACTCCTTTAGCTTTCCTTTATTTCGGAAATAGCGATATATATATATATATAATCTATTCAGTATTCGATTATCATTTCTTATATGACTTAAAACTAACGTCGAAGGACATATTTAATCATTAATGTTTTTTATCAATTTACAAACTTGAAGATTTCCGGGAAATATATTAAATCTCAATTCTTCGTCTTTGTTCCCAACCCAACATAACACTCCTATATTTTCTTGGACAAACATTGTTACTTGTTACTTTAGAATAAATGGATTTCAAAACAAAACTGTTTCCATTCCCTAGGGAATAGTGCTATATATATAATAATCACGCTTAAGCTTGATCAACAACGTTAATTTATCATTACAATTCAAAAACTTGCAGTACGCTGCAATATCCCCTTTATAACTAATCTTGACATCTCTTTCCATTCCAAACCGATACCATTCCTCGATAATAGTGAAGCCATTCAAGTTGGGGTATTTTATTTACCTTTCAGACCTTGATCGACAACGTTCTTACCTTAGAATAGATATAAGCCCATAACTCTAACCCCTTATTATTTCTAATCTCAATCAAATCGTATTTCCTGTTTCATTTTACAATATAGTTCTATAACGCCATATACTTACTTGAAATGTCTGTTGTTTATCGCTATTTATATTAAATATTAACTCTTCACTCTCCTTGGAAAACAATTTCAAATATTTTAAAACCTTATTTCCTATTTTCCAAAAGATAAATATATTATTAATGTTCGAAAATGCTTCCCGTTTCCATTTCAACTATTTATATTTGCAAACTTTTTGCTTCTAAATCCTTATTCATCTTTAAAACATGAATAATATTTCTTTATAAGAATCTGACTTGTTACATAAATCTTGAGTTCATTTGTAATTACCATTCCCGGTTACAACTCCATTCATCGAGTTATTTTAGCAATCCATATTACAATTTTACTTTATAACCCTAATTGCAAGTAGCTTCTTATTAAATAAATACAAAATTAGAATCTCGATTACATATTTTATTATGATTTATTGACTTCAAACCAAACATTACTATTTTATCAAATTATATAATATATAATTTCTAAAAATAACTATTTCAAAACCATTCGACATAGTCGAATCTTGATTACAACCCTTATGGATTCATTTCAATCCTATTGTATATCGAATAAATTTCATCCTTTTCTTTGAACCATTCTCCACTCCCCATTTCTAAATTTATTCTCATTTTTCCAAATTATTTAATAATAATTATTTCACTTTATCTCTAGTTATTTATGTAACAACCCGCACCTCCGTTCGCGCAAGATATTGTCCCCAACTTAGCCACCGTATAGGTGTGGGGTTTTGTTCCTCAAAAGGCCTCTGCTAAGTTTCGAGATCCGCCAACACATGGCATTGCCAGACAGACTGAGCCAACCTCCCTACTAACAACGATATTGTCCCTACTTTGCCACCTCTCAGGTGTAGGGTTTTCCATCACTAGGCCTCGGCATTAGTAAGAGATGGGCTCTACTATATAAGTACCCACTTCACATAGGCTTCCACGATGTGGGACTTAGGGGTGTTACATTCTCCTCCCTATAGAGCCCAATGTCCCCGTTGGCTCACAAACACCTCACCCAGGCGATGTGGTCCACACAAGAGCCACAAGTCCGGCTGTGTATTGGCTCTTATACCACTGTAACAACCCGCACCTCCGTTCACTCAAGATATTGTCCCTAACTTAGCCACCGTATAGGTGTGGGGTTTTGTTCCTCAAAAGGCCTCGGCGTTTAGTAAGAGATGGGCTCTACTATATAAGTACCCACTTCACACAGGCTTCCAAGATGTGGGTCTTAGGGGTGTTACAATTTATTATAAATCAACTACTTCTTTTAATATAATTAAAACAAGTTATCATATACCATTCCAATCGAATACCAAATTTCATTTTAAAAATAGATTTTCCCTTTTCGAAATCCCAAATTTATTTTTCATCCCAATCAAATATAATTTACGGTATTTAAATACCAGTTATTTTAGGGCCAGGGTAATTCCATACTCCAAACAAACAATAATTAATAACAGATTATTTATCACATCATCTAATGTAATATATGCAGAACAACAATATAACTGTTGAGGAATCCAGTTGGATCCCTCCAACCTGTTTCCCTGCATCCACAATTGTTAGTTAACATAAATAACGGAAATATCAAATAGAATCAGTATTCCATGAACGTTTTATATATAACTAAATGTATTATCTAAACCAATGCATCCAAAACAACCATCACACAATATTCAGTCATCATTTGTTAGTATTAAATAACGTTTATAATATTCCAAAAAATAAACAGAGTTAATGAGTTCACTCACCTTGCGCGTTAACCGTTAAATAACGATTTGCGTTAGTTGATTATACCCAGCGTTTTAATTGCCTAACTGTAACGTGCTCCAAATCACTCTCCGTTGGTGCCATTGCGTAGCTATTTTCAAAACAGTATCATATTGTTAAAACCCCTGACCGACATGTATAGTGCTTCTCCCTCCTGTATCAGTTTGCATTTGCAAACGAACTCCGCTTTATAATATTTTCTTTCTTTCCTTTTTGATTTAAAACCGAGCTCTCCCTATTTAATTACTATTCCCAACCCATCTCCATCTTAAAGTCCATGCCTGCTATTTTATTTCTTCTTCATCGTTTACATTTGCATCCGCCAGCTCCAGATATATACCCCGTAACAAAAAATGTTCATTTCGCTACAGTGCCTTTGCTTATTCCAGAGTTAGACAACCTGCTCCTCCACCCTGATCCTCACGTAACATCCCTTCTACTCCTTTTTAAAGTACACCTTTTAAAGTACTGGGCCTTATGTTAATTCCCTCTTGATACAAATTGTACCCTTCACCAGTAAAACATTTCACCCAACTGTTACTGAAACTTCACCGTGTTTGACTACTAAGGCTCCACTTTCCTTCCTTTTTATTCCATGCTTTTGTAAACTGGAATTATCCTTTCCAAAACTACAAGAACATTTTACCATTATTAAAACTAATTCCTACGTCCACAATGTCCCTTTCTTCTACCATTACATACAACCGCCGTTACTTTGCTGTACACTATCTCACCATTTCCCAAACATTCACACTACCACTGCTTATTCTCCTCTTCACGACAAACCATACGAACAAGTCGTAGCCTCCTCTCTTTCGATGCTCTACACCCACCGTCATTTGAAGACTCCACATCTTCACCTGTATGAAGCTATAGTGCTTTGTCCTCCACTAAAATATTTCCGCTCCAGATCTACACCGCACAAACTGTGCACTTTTTTCCCAGTACGGGTAACTCAAGTATAAAGAAAATACCCATCACCATATAAAAAAGCCTTGCTTCCATCCATATCCTTAACAATCACGTTAATCACCTTATCCAAAATAACGAACAGCAACAAAGTGTTAAAATCTTGTCGAAGCATTCAAACAATTCAGTCATGCATCACGTGATGCAACTAATTCAGCCATCCTTTTACCGCCCCTCAGATAGACCTTGCTCCTCCACATCCCCTTTTAACCTCGCACTACTCTCCCCATGTATGAACTTCCGACCAGTATAAATCATCCAACCGGCGTCTTCTCTCTCCTTTCATGTAACGCATGCACTCACTTCCACACTCGGCCCATCACCAAACTTCACGAAACAAGCGCCCACCCTTACTGTCTTGCATGAATGACGGATCCACTCTCAAATGTTATATAAGAGTACAAGGAAAGTTATGAGGATTTAGAATAAGTTTGTTTTAGATTTCATTTGTTTTGCCATTTGGATGTTTGTTCTCTCAAGCCAGAAAATGAATCCTCGACCTTATTATTTATAAACAGAAATACTTGGCATCCAAGTATTGGGTTTATATAATAGCAACTACTATTAATTGAGTTGTCTCTTCATAAGTTTTTAATGGATTTTAAGGCGTAGGTAGCTGTAGAATTTTAGGTTTGCAGATTTAGAGTATAACTACGGTTTGATAGGAAAAAGGTAGTGCACATCCTTGGCAATCAAGGCAAATGATTTTTGGGTGCTTACATATTAGATTAGAGTCTCTAATTTATAGTTACCCAGTTATACAGTATTTGAACGCAAGTTGTAGAATCATTTAAACTGGAAAAAAATTTCAACATGAGGAACTGGCCAAGGTTAATGGTGAAGAAACTGGTTTGTTCGTGAACTGGTTTGGAGCAATTTTTGGATCTTACTTAGTAAAACGAAAGTATCTACTTTCTGAAATATACCAAGCAATAAGATAATCAATTATGATCACATTTATCAAATTGGATCGGTCTAAATCAAAATCAACATAACAGGTTGTAGCTTAGTTGTTTTGTCGAAGACTTCATATACTTCAATATCATGAAATTGTCGAAAGCCACTGAAGATTACAAATTTCTAGATACATTTTTCAATAAATGGCATATAAATGAATCGTTGCTATACTGTAGATGTTAAGCATGTTAGTTTAGGTGGTGTATACGATGCTTCCTTCATCGTGAAGCATTTGTAATATAAATAAATAAATAAATAAAAAGTCTGCAAAACCATGTGTTCTCACAAGTATAAATTGAAGAATAGGATAGGTTAGCTACTGCAGCTTTTTTTATCTCTACGTCTAAGCTTGGGATGCTCTCTTCTCTCACCAGTCATGTGAGAATTTGTATATATTTGCATAGGGTGGGTATATTAAAAAAAGAATTTAAATAAAACGTTGGCCTGCTTAGTTTGGTTTCCCCGAATTAGCAAGTTCAAGCTATCCTTAAATTATGTATCCGATCAATATAATATAAATTGATCGTAAAATAATATAATAAATACATTAATTATTAAATCGCTATAAATCCCGGGACGTTACATTCCTTCCTCTTTAAAAGAATTTCGTCCCCGAAATTACTATGGTAGGATAGATGCTACATTCCCTATTAATTTGGTTTTCTTAATTTCAGTTTCAACTGAACCAGTTAATTTTAGTTAAAATATTAATTTCTTCTTATTAACAAATATTTTAATATCCTCTATAAATTTTCTAACACCTTAAATTTTTGAGAAATTTTGCCAGCATCTCCTCTACATGGCTCAATCGGTACTACAACTTTCCTCTCTGGGCCTTCTCCAATCCAAAAGAATATCAGACAACCAAGTGGCTTGCTAAAAGAGCTCATAAATATCATTCTCACTATACTTTAAACATGTACCTTTTTGTCGGGGACTGAACTCTATCTCTTCCCTTCTCTATCCAATCAGTATATACACATGCATTTCCAGTTCGATCTTCAACCAATTCATCCTCAAACCAATCTTTCGCTTTTACCAAGCCAATATTTCGTTTCAAACTCCAATTCCATTTCAATTATAAATTCTTATTCAATAATTCAATTCTTTTCCAATTCAGAACACACAATCAATCCACTTGCTCACTTGAGTTTACTTTTATTCCAAAATCCAATTTCACTCAACATTATTTTATTCCCATTCAATTTCCTCTTAATTGGTCTTAATCAAATTCGAATTTTCCTATTTGCTTTCACAAATTTTTATTTATTTCCTTAAGTAAATTTTTTATTCCAATATTATAAATTTATCCTATATATTTGTTTATTTAAATAATCTCTTCCTGGGGTTCTTGAACAATAACTTGCGTTTTCCTAAAAACCAGTACTCCTTTTCAGGATTCAAAATGACTTATCTTCTCAAAACTATTCTAAAATAATATCCTTTCGGTAGTAATCTGTCACTTAGAAACTCGAAAATAACACTGATGATGCAGCCATCATCATTAGAATTATTTCCTAGTGATCACGGTGAGTTCAATACTATTCATTTCAAAACTTATTCTTAATCGCTTTCATTTTGAAATCAATTCAAAATATCATTCACAAAGTTTAGGAAACATTTCCAAAATCTCCCAGGATTTTAAAATTTCTATATATTTAATCCAAAATTTAATTTCAAACACCTTTCCATGTTTCCGGAGTTTTGATTCGAATTTCGTTTTTAAATTCAGATTTATTCCATTTGATTTGATATATTTATTTATACGAAATTTGATTGGTAATCTGTAACCATCTCCATTATAATCTTATTCGATTACAATAATAAATCAACATAGCCAATATATATTATAATAATTCTAATATATACATATAAATTTTTATATTGAAATATATTTAGGGTAAAATTATTTCATTTACCCTCTTTTCCAAAACATACTGTGTCAGTTCATCGTATTCGAGCGTTTAAAAACTCCTATCGACTTGTGGCGCCCCACTGTTGACCAGAATTCATAAGCCACTCAACCAATAAATCTCCACAATATAAAACCATTTTATATTAAATAACAAATAAGCTCTCTCGTATATATAAACTCAACTCAATCTAGGGTATTACTAACCCCATCTCTACTGAGTTAAGCCACAGAGCCAATGTAATCACATAATCTTTAGCTCTGATACCACTGTGATGGCCTGCAAATCCGTACTATCTGACCTGACTATTACAACACACGTCCAACTCGAATAATACAGAAATACGAGTCACTAGGGTTAAAGGAATAGAAACAAACAAAAGAAGAATAGAAATAACAATACAGTCTCACAGCGGAATGAATAAAATATAATATCAAAAATCATAACTTTGAAATACAAATCTGTTTTGTATATACATACCATATCAGAGTACAACACATACACATCACAGCGGAAATAACTCTAAATAACTAACGGTGAAACCTCCTGCTTCAAGCTCCTCCAAGGGTATCTGTAAAATCCTGGAACACTTGACTGCCCGTACAAATTTGGGCACCCAAGAGTTTAGGTAAAAACAAACAAAATAAACTCTGGGTAAGTCATGGGACTGGTGTGTTTAACTTAAAAAAATCCTTTCGAAAGAAAGAGTAATAGTAAGACCAGCCCACACATAAACATGGACGGTTTTTACCTTACTATAACCAAAACATTTTTTTATCAAAATCCGATGATATTATAATGACGTCTAATCAAATAAATAACCAAATAGTAGAACGCTTGCATCTCACGCTCTACATATATAGTATAAAATCAAAAACCGCAGGGCGCTTATTGGAGATTGGATTCCAACTATGACAAAGTATGGGACCACCTCCCGATCAGTGTACTATAGAGGGGATACACTGGGGTTCAACAAGAACATCTTATAACCCAGCCCATACATGACCGACCACTCATTTATCTTGGGTGTATCGAATATATTGTCACCCATGGTTGTTGGCCATCCAACCGTAATCCGAAGATACAGAATCGAAAAGAAGAACAAATATGAATTTTCACTAGATCGGTGATAATACACCCTTCTTGGGTATGACCCAACTAGCCATGTTGCCCGCTCGATTTTTGTCATTTCCCGGTTGTGAGGTTAGAGGCTACGTTTACTTTCAGAACATCTGGCCACCATTCACTTTGAATGCCACATCGTCAACCCCGTCAAATCACTAGTTGATCTTAAAAAAAATATCACGGGTATAAAAGCTAATAGAAACAAGTTCCTCCGCCATCAGACGTAATACCTTGAAAAGATCGTCTGGTGTGATCTGTCAGGAGTACTCTGTCAGACATTCGTCCATACAAGTTGCCCTGGGACTGGACAAACCGAAGCACTATTCTGGAATAGAACGACCCTTGCATTTTACTTCGTCTTCAATTATCTTCAGCATAATCTAATTCACAATGCCTATGCCTATATAGAGTGGTTTTCCGAATAATAAATCCAACCGGTCTCTCCGTATTACAACGACAGTCAAAAAAATTTGATAGCCAGTGATTTAACTATCAAAGAAAAATGAAACATCCATCAAACAATCACTGACCCTTTTTTATAAATATTAATTTCCTGGCTTCCCATATTTTTATAAACTCTTCTTTATTTCCCTTCCTTGGAAGTATTACATCATATTTCAAAAACTCCTTTAGCCTTCCTTTATTTCGGAAATAGCGATATATATATATATATAATCTATTTAGTATTCAATTATCATTTCTTATATGACTTAAAACCAATGTCGAACGACATATTTTATCATTAATGTTTTTATCAATTTACAAACTTGAAGATTTACGGGAGATATATTAAATCTCAATTCTCCGTCTTTGTTCCCAACCCAACATAACACTCCTATATTTTCTTGGGCAAACATCGTTACTTGTTACTTTAGAATAAGTGGATTTCAAACCAAACTGTTTCCATTCCATAGGGAATAGTGCTATATATATATATAATAATCATGCTTAAGCTTGGTCAACAACGTTAATTTATCGTTACAATTCAAAAACTTGCAATACGCTGCAATATCCCCTTTATAACTAATCTTGACATCTCTTTCCGCTACAAACTGATACCATTCCTCGATAATAGTGAAGCCGTTCAAGTTGGGGTATTTTATTTACCTCTCAGACCGTGATCGGCAACGTTCTTACCTTAGAATAGATATAAGCCCGTAACTCTAACTCCTTATTATTTCTAATCTCAATCAAACCGTATTTCCTGTTTCATTTTACAATATAGTTCTATAACGGCATATACTTACTTTGAAATCTCCGTTGTTTATGGCTATTTATATTAAATATTTACTCTTCACTCTCCTTGGAAAACAATTTCAAATATTTTAAATTCTTATTTCCCATTTTCCAGAAGATATTTATATTATAAATGTTCGAAAATGTTTCCTGTTTCCATTTCAACTATTTATATTTGCAAACTTTTTGCTTCTAAGTCCTTATTCATCTTTAAAACATGAATAATATTTATTTATAAGAATCTGACTTGTTACATAAATCTTGAGTTCATTTGTAATTACCATTCCCGGTTACAACTCCATTCATCGAGTTATTTTAGCAATCCATATTACAGTTTTACTTTATATCTCTAATTGCAAGTAGCTTCTTATTATATAAATACAAAGTTATTCTGAATCTCGATTACATATATTGTTATGATTTATTGACTTCAAACCAAACATTCCTTTTTTTTAAATTATATAATATATATTTTCTAAAAGTAACTATTTCTAAACCATTCGACATAGTCGAATCTTGATTACAACCCTTATGGATTCATTTCAATCCTATTGTATATCGAATAAATTTCATCCTTTTCTTTCAAAGATTCTCCACTCCCCATTTCTAAATTTATTCTTATTTTTTCAAATTATTTAATAATAATTATTTCACTTTATCTCTAATTATTTATTATAAATCAAGTACTTGTTTTAACATAATTAAAAAGTTATCATACACCATTCCAATCGAATTCCAAATTTCATTTTAAAAATAGATTTTACCTTTTCCAAAACCCAAATTAATTTTTCATCCCAATCAAATATAATTTATGGTATTTAAGTAACAGTTATTTCAGGGCCAGGGTAATTCCATACTCCAAACAAACAATAATTAATAATAGATTATTTATCACATCATCTAATGTAATATATGCAGAACAACAATATAACTGTTGAGGAATCCAGTTGGATCCCTCCAACCTGTTTCCCTGCATCCACAATTGTTAGTTAACGTAAATAACGGAAATATCAAATAGAATCAGTATTCCACGAAAGTTTTATATATAACTAAATGTATTATCTCAACCAATGCATCCAAAACAACCATTACACAATATCCAGTCATCATACCAAAAAATTAACAGAGTTAGTGAGTTTACTCACCTTGCGCGTTAACCGTTAAATAACGATTTGTGTTAGTTGATTATACCCGGCGCTTTAATTGCCTAACTGTAACGTGCTTCAAATCACTCTACGTTGGTGCCATTACGTAGCTATTTTCAGAACAGTATCATACTATTAAAACCCCTGACCGGCATTTATAGTGCTCCTCCTTCCTATATCAGATTGCATTTGCAAACGAACTAAGCATTATAATATTTTCTTTCTTTCCTTTTTGATTTAAAACCGGGCTCTGTAACAACCCGGAAAATCTGGGCCAGTTTAAAATTTTTATTTTGGCTATTTTAGCGAATTTTGATTATTTAAAATAGATTATTTTAAATAATATCGACGAGAAATTTATTTTGAATAGAATTAGAACGTATATATTATATACGTCGTCGTTAGAATATAAATATTTATATATAATTATAAATGGAATTGAAAATGGCGCGGTAGTTCGATAATTCGATTTCAAACTTCCATTGAATGTACCGGGTGCAAAACAATCCGGATTTTAGTGAAACCAAAAATAATGGAATCTAATAGTGAATATCTTTCCAACGAATCCGGGAAATCAAGATTTCATATCGGGAATCAAAAGATATGTCCAGTTGAAAATTCTGAATAGTCGCTATGGAATTCAGGCCCTTAAAAATGGACATTTTGCAAATGACCTCGGATTTCGACGAAACCAGTTTTGTTGGATCCGCGATGTCAAATTATTGCTAGGTTTCAAATTTCATAATTTTTCGAATCAATATGTGAGCGTGGCAAAGGAAAACGCGTTCGACCAGTTTCAGTTGATTTTAATCGACTGGAAATTGGCCATTTTTCAAACGGTCTCAGAATTCGACGAAACTAGTTTTGTTAGGACCGTATCGTCAATACGAAGCTAGAAAATATTTTTCTGGAATTTTTCTAGTTAGTATGTGACCCCGGTAATTTGAAATGTACGTTTAAAATTCAATATATTGATTTAAATGTAAATTCAAAAAGGAAACTGATTGTAACGATCAAATCAGCTTGCGATACATATCCCATTGTGTTCGGAATGGGGGTAAAACGCTATGGGCGGCAGGCGGTGGGCCTCGTTTCGAGGTCGGATGTTGAAGTCAACCTTTATAAATAAATAAATAAATAAATAAATAAATAAATAAATAAATAATTCTTTTCCCCCCTTTTCTTCTGCCTGGCCCCCCCCCCCCGATTTCATAAAATCGAAAACAAAAAAAACAAAAAAGAAGAAAAGAAGGAAGCAGTAGCAGCCGCCAGCGCCACGACCGCTCCCCCAAGCTCCACCGAAACTCCGATCATTCCCCCCCCCCTCTTCCTTGCATCGCTCCCTCCTCCTCCTTCAATCCGACACCCCCCCCCGAAGCCGTTCGAGACCCCGAAGCCCCCCCGTTCAAAGCCCTAGCGCCGCCCCTCGAAGAAGCCTCCGACGTCGAGAGCCTCGTATGGCGAACCCCCCCCCTTGCTCGAAGACCGCCTGCGACACCCCCCCCTCTGTAAGTAAAACTGCCTTTTTTATTTATTTTTAATATCTTTAAAACTGAATTTTTAATAAAGTTAAAAACTGAATTTTTAATAAAGTTAAAACTGAGATTTTTTTTTTAAAAAAAAGAAGTTAAAACTGATTTTGAACTTCGAAAGGAAAAATATAGTTTTTATCTTTTGAACTTCGAAGGAAAAATATAGTTTTTATCTTTTGAACTTCGAAGGAAAAATATAGTTTTTATCTTTTGAACTTCGAAGGAAAAATATAGTTTTTATCTTTTGAACTTCGAAGGAAAAATATAGTTTTTATCTTTTGAACTTCGAAGGAAAAATATAGTTTTTATCTTTTGAACTTCGAAAGGAAAAATATAATTTTTATATATTGAACTTCGAAAGAAAAATAGAATTTTTATATATTAAACTTCGAAAGAAAAATAGAATTTTTATATATTGAACTTCGATAGAAAAATAGAATTTTTATATATTGAACTTCGAAATAAAAATAGGATTTTTATATATTGAACTTCGAAATAAAAATATGATTTTTATATATTGAATAACGAAGTAAAAATGTGATTTTTACGTATGTAGTGAAAGCAGCAACGAAGGTGACAAAAAGGCGAAACGACGAAGACTTCTGCAAAAGAAGAGCCGTGGAGCTAGGATAGCTATATGTGGGAATTTCTCACCTTTCAATTTCTTTTCTAGTTATATATATATACTAGGATGCAGACGGTGCTTAGTAGCACCCGACACCCGTCCACAGACCATGGACTTGTTTGTTTGGCTGTTTGGTTATTGATTGTGATATTGGTTTGAATGTGGTTTGTGGTGTGAAAAATCGAATCGATAAATTGGTTAGGATTAGACGTGCGCCGTTATAAGGCGAAGGAGTAAGGCTAGGTTAGACTCTTACTCCAAATTTTGTGGTTTGCATAACGAATTGATTTGATTGATGTGTGAATGGCGTGGGCCTTCACTAGACCGGGGATAAGGCTAGGCCTCGTCCCGTTTCTAGTATCGTGCCGTTATGCCGCCGAAATTTTCTAAAATATGTTAGAAAAATAAAAATATCATTTTTATTGAATAAATGAAGTGAATAGAAATTCATATGTTGAAATAAAATGTTTTATCGTTAAAAATATAATTTTTAACGTGAATGTGAATAAATAAATATTCATTTACAAACCAGACGGTTTGTTTATGTACACCTATTTGAAGGACATTGATTGGGACGATAAATTTTACACATCGCCCAACAGCACAAATAAAATATGTGTTTGATTGTTTGAAACCCCACACGGGTGTTGGGATGAAATTTGAAGTTCACTCATCCTGATTGATTAAATATGTCGATCGATTGATTGACAGGCTGTTATAAGCGTTGAATATCTATATTTGATGCTTTTACAGTGTAGTGCACTTTGGTTGATGGTTGATTATTTTCAACGTTATTATATACATGTGTTGTATGAAAATCCATATAATTAACTTTATATGGTAATTGATTGGGCCTCATTCCAATTTGAAAAATAAAGAATATTATAAAATAAAAGTTCATGTGTTGACAGTACTCATCCATTGAGATTGGTCATGTGTTGAACGAAATATTTTAGTAATAAAATTTACATCTTTATCGATATAAAATAAAGGTTCATGTGTTGACAGTACTCATTCATTGAGATTGGTCATGTGTTGAACGAAATATTTTGATAACAACTATTTTGAAAAAAAAAGAGATATTTGAAATAGAATATTTGAAAATAGAAATTTATGAAGCCGTGTTGATTAGATTGACGCCATTTTGACGTAAACGATATTTATATCGATTTTATTCATTTTAAAATGAATATTGAAAAGTAATCTCGAAATCGAATATTTTGAATTGAATTGAATTGAAAACGATTTCGAAATGAATTGAATTGAAAACGATTTCGAAATGAATTGAATTGAAAACGATTTCGAAATGAATTGAATTGAAAACGATTTCGAAATGAATTGAATTGAAAACGATTTCGAAATGAATTGAATTGAAAACGATTTCGAAATGAATTGAATTGAAAACGATTTCGAAATGAATTGAATTGAAAACGAATTCAAAATGAATTGAAAACGATTTCGAAATGAATTGAATTGAAAACGATTTCGAAATGAATTGAATTGAAAACGATTTCGAAATGAATTGAATTGAAAACGATTTCGAAATGAATTGAATTGAAAACGATTTCGAAATGAATTGAATTGAAAACGAATTCAAAATGAATTGAAAACGATTTCGAAATGAATTGAATTGAAAACGATTTCGAAATGAATTGAATTGAAAACGATTTCGAAATGAATTGAATTGAAAACGATTTCGAAATGAATTGAATTGAAAACGAATTCAAAATGAATTGAAAACGATTTCGAAATGAATTGAATTGAAAACGAA
This sequence comes from Allium sativum, assembly GCA_030737875.1. Taxonomy (NCBI): domain Eukaryota; kingdom Viridiplantae; phylum Streptophyta; class Magnoliopsida; order Asparagales; family Amaryllidaceae; genus Allium; species Allium sativum. The sequence continues at coordinate 721,258,778 of CM060920.1, forward strand.
TTCAAAATGAATTGAAAACGATTTCGAAATGAATTGAATTGAAAACGATTTCGAAATGAATTGAATTGAAAACGAATTCAAATGGAATTGAAAGCGAATTGAAATGAATTCAAATTGAATTGAAATTCGAATTGAATAGAAATGAATTTTAAAACGAATTTATGAAGAAGAATTCAATTTTGGCTTTGAATTGAAATAGAAGTTGAAATAGAATTTGAAACGAATTTAAAACTATTTATATAATCCGTTTTAAATAGGAATCGACGAAATATATATTATATATATTATATATATAATATAATGGCCTGAATAGAACGCGCCGCGCCGCGGTAGTTCGCGAATTTCGACCATTTATTTCAAACGGACATTGCGGGAGATCCGACCGTCGGATTCTCCTAAAACCGGAACCGTTGGGTTCGTATCGAAAAGAGCTTTCTAATGAATGTTAGAAATTTGAAATCTAACGGTTGGATTTGGAGATACATCCAAATCAAATTCGAAAAAGGTCGCTGTAAGTGCAGTTCGATGGCCGTTGTTGGAAATCGACTGTACGGGCCTTGATAAAATTATTAAAAATAGTAATAATCCCTGTTTAATTACTATTCCCGACCCATCTCCATCTTAAAGTCCATGCCTGCTATTTTATTTCTTCTTCATCGTTTACATTTACATCCGCCAGCTCCAGATATATACCCTATAACGAAAAATGTTCATTTTGCTATAGTGCCTTAGCTTCTTCCAGAGTTAGACAACCCGCTCCTCCTGATACCAAATGTAACAATTGAGAATTTCGCTCGATCCGAATCGATCGCTAAACCGACCAAGACCGTTTGAAACCCCGGATTGCTTTGAGGACAAGATGAATCAGAACACAAACAGGAGAACATTTCATTGTTTATTACAACAATTCCATCAAAATACAAGAATATACAGAGTATGAATAAATATTATACATTCGATAAATATTAGAGATTACAATAAATTACATAGCAGTGGAAAATAATACAATACACAACTGGAAGTAATACACGGATACAGAGCTTTCCGAATATCGCTTCAGCTGTAAATCAGGATCCTGTGAATATAAATCTGCAAAACCAAAACTACTAGCTGCTCGTGTGGAAAATAAAGGCACCCAAAGTTTAGGTTAAAACAATAAACTCCAGGTCAGTCATGTTACTGGTGTGTGAACTAAAATAGTTATTAATCTCTATTTTAAAGTTCGGTAAATCAAGGGACCACGCCGTATAACACGAAACGGGTTTCCTCCCAAGAATACCAGTGCATAAAACAACAGCACAATGCTAAATAAAGAACAATGAAGGTATTATAAGACCCAGGTCCCATCACACAATGCAACACAAACCGGAGGATAGGGTTTTACCTTATAATAGCCAAAGAATGCTTGATACGCTAAATTTCATCTTTTATTATTACTATAAGTGTATAGTGTCAAAACAATTTCAATCATAAGTGTCAACCATAGACGGCATAAGTGCCATATACCACTATGTCTCCATATATAGGTTTACAATCAAAACCGCAAAGTCATGTATTGGAAGTTGGATTTCCATCTGTGAACCGAGGCAAGGGATCGTCCTTACCGCTTCGAGACGCTCTAGCCCGTGTCTCAGGAACAGCCGCAACTGCCCCCATGGATCGTCAGGGCTGGTCCACCGATGTGGATTATAATGCCTGAACACTGCGTTTCCCCGCCCTTTGGGGCGTCAATGAGCCAAATGACTCCATCGGCTCCACATAGTCACCGATATATCCGAGGCGCCTCGCAATCCAACAACCACACAGGTGAGAATAATATAAATGTCAGGGCTGGTAGGTCACTGACACCACCCTAGCTAGAAGGAAACGCATGTCCTCCCTGAAGTCCTCTCCCGTTTCTGGTCCACACCGGGGTGTGAGGCTCGCGAATTAACGCTACACAAAGCTACGCCACAAAGGCCGTGCTTTGATCATCAACCACAAGACTCTGCTTTTTAACAGATGCCATGATCATTTGCATCTCAGCATGCCACACAGGAAAACCACTCCATGCAACCGATATCCATCAATCACACAAAATGATATCCAATGTCAGACACACAGTCCATTTACAAATCCGTTATGGGTCTGAACGAAACCGGAGGCACCTTGTACCTTGCATATCCATCGATCTCTAAGTATGTCTGGACGATCACCAACTGATTCCTCCTCTTGGGTGTACAACCCAATCAAGATCATCAGTAATTATCAAAATGATGTGAAGACCTCCAGTGTAAAGACCCGCAACTTCCCCGTAAAGGAAAGCGTCGGATAGTTCGAGAACAAACCACAACAGAACGCATACAGAAGAACGTTTCATTGTATATTACAACAATGCATCAGATTACAAGAATATACAGAGTATAAATGAATATACACAGAAATATCAGAGATTTAAATTACATTTAAATACATAGCAGCGGAAAAATAATACAATACACAACTAGAAGAGATATACGGATACAAAGCTTTCCGGATATCATTCCAGCTGTAAACCAGGATCCTGTGAATATAAATCTGCAAAACCAAAACTACTAGCTGCCCGTGTCGAAAATAAGGGCACCCAGAGTTTAGGTTAAAACAATAAACTCCAGGTCAGTCATGTGACTGGTGTGAGAACTAAAACAGTTAATCTTTATTTTAAAATTAGGTAAATCAAGGGACCACGCCGTATAACACGGAACGGGTTTCCTCCCAAGAATACCAGTGCATAAAACAAACAGCGCAATGCTAAATAAAGAAAAATGAAGCTGTTATAAGACCCAGGTCCTATCACACAATGCAACGCAAGCCGGGGGATAGGGTTTTTCCTTATAACAGCCAAAGAATGCTTGATACGTTTAAAACAAATCATTTGATACTATTATAAGTGCATAGTGTATAAACAACTTCAAATCATAAGTATCAATCATAGGCGGCATGAGCGTCCCATGCCACTATGTCGCCATATATAGGTTTACAAATAAAACCGCAAAGTCACGTATTTGGAAATTGGATTTCCATCTATGAACCGAGGCAAAAGATAGTCCTCAACCGATTCGAGACTGCCTAGCCCGAGTCTCAGGATCAGAACGCATCGACCCTTGGAGCGACAGGGCCGGTCCACACGGAGTGGATTAAAAATGCCTGAGCACTACGTTTCGCCGCCCTTTGGGGCGTAAGCGAGCCAACTAAATGACTCCATCGGTTCGAGAACGACCGATCAATCCGAGGCGCCTCGCAACAGCAACAACCACATAAGTCAAACTCGTCAGGGCGTGTAAAACCACTGACGCCACTTCTAGCTAGGAGGAAACGCAGGCCCTCCCTGAGGTCCGTCTCCCGTTTTTGGTTCATACCTGGTGTGAAACACGCGAGGTAAACGTTACACAAAGCTACGCCACAAAGGCCGTGCTTTGATCATCAACCACAAGACTTTGCTTTTCAACAGAAGCCTTGATCATTTGCATCTTAGCATGCCACACAGGCAAACCATCCTATGCAACCGATATCAGTCACACAGAATGAAATCCGATGTCAGACACACAGTCCATTTACAAGTCCGTTCTGGGTCTGAACGAAACCGGAGGCACCTAGTACCTCGCATATCCATCGATCTCCAAGTACGTCTGGACGATCACTAACTGTTTCCATCTTCTTGGGTGTACAGCCCAATCAAGATCATCAGTTATCACCCAAACGACGTGAAGACTTCCGGTCTTCGACCATCGTCTTCATCTTCGACTTATCGTCGTATCAGTTATTCAGAATGGGATAAACCCGGCCTTTCCGAATAACTCGCGTATATTTTAAATAAGTGTTACACAAACACAACATACGCCTCATTCCAATTCATCAGTCACTAACCATAAATTAATCAAGAGAATAATTCCCCAAATATTAACCCCGAAGGCCGAAACCAACATCAGATCAATATCCAGAAAACCATTCTGCTTGGCTAACCGACAGTTAGTTTCTAAATTTCACGTTCAAATCTAATTAAAGATTTAACTATCGCCTGGAGCAAAACTGGTGATACTCCATTTTCGATCTTTCAATCTAATTAAAGATTCATTAAAACTCCACTTAGTTTTAATCTTCGACTGGGTTAAAGAATCAGTGTCATTTAAAACACGGTTCACGATAAACCCAAATCACATTCCATTAATTATCGGGTTAAAGAACGAGTGTTGTTTAAAACACTGTTCACGATAAACCCAAAAATCACATTCATTAATTATCGGGTTAAAGAACGAGTGTTGTTTAAAACACTGTTCACGATAAACCCAAAAATCAATATCCATTCAATTCCAATTAAATATCATTTAATTGGTACACTTCATTAAATCTAAACAAAAAGATTTAATCTTTTCTCAACTGGGTTCAAGAACAGTGTTAGTGAAGACACCACTCACGACAAACCCAAATCACATTCGATATTCAATACAAGGCTCTGAATAGAAAATATATCGGCTTATATTCAATATCGAATTCTACGACTAACAAATGTCGTATTGGAAATAACGATATAAATATATATCTTTCAAATTTCCATAACAACACCTGTATAATCACGAATTCCAACATCGAAATATTCCGAAGACAATTTCGATTCAAATCCACTCCAATGCAATCATTGGAAACTTTGGTTATTTTCAAAACCCTTTTCAAATTCAATTTATTTATTTAAAAATAAATAGAATTATAATTCTAGTTCAAAGCTAGTTCATTTCGATAAAAACCTATTTTTATCTTTTCAAATATGGAGTTTTTCATCCCAATTCTTTCTAAATCATTTCTTATGATTTTACACAAATTATTACTATTTTTAATAATTTTATCAAGGCCCGTACAGTCGATTTCCATCAATGGCCATCGAACTGCACTTACAGCGACCTTTTTCGAATTTGATTTGGACGTAACTCCAAATCCAACCGTTAGATTTCAAATTTCTAATTTTCATTAGAAAGCTCTTTTCGATACGAACCCAACGGTTCCGGTTTTAGGAGAATCCGACGGTCGGATCTCCCGTAATGTCCATTCGAAGTCAATGGTCGAAATTCGCGAACTGCCGCGGCGCGGCGCGTTCTATTCAGGCCATTATATTATATATATAATATATATAATATATATTTCGTCGATTTCTATTCAAAACGAATTATATAAATAGTTTTAAAATCGTTTCAAAACCTATTTCAACTTCTATTTCAATTCAAAGCCAAAATTGAATTCTTCTTTATAAATTCGTTTTAAAATTCATTTCTATTCGATTCGAATTTCAATTCAATTTGAATTCATTTCAATTCGCTTTCAATTCCATTTGAATTCGTTTTCAATTCAATTCATTTCGAAATCGTTTTCAATCCATTTTGAATTCGTTTTCAATTCAATTCATTTCGAAATCGTTTTCAATTCATTTTGAATTCGTTTTCAATTCAATTCATTTCGAAATCGTTTTCAATTCATTTTGAATTCGTTTTCAATTCAATTCATTTCGAAATCGTTTTCAATTCATTTTGAATTCGTTTTCAATTCAATTCATTTCGAAATCGTTTTCGATTCATTTTGAATTCGTTTTCAATTCAATTCATTTCGAAATCGCTTTCAATCCATTTTGAATTCGTTTTCAATTCAATTCATTTCGAAATCGTTTTCAATTCATTTTGAATTCGTTTTCAATTCAATTCATTTCGAAATCGTTTTCAATTCATTTTGAATTCGTTTTCAATTCAATTCATTTCGAAATCGTTTTCAATTCATTTTGAATTCGTTTTCAATTCAATTCATTTCGAAATCGTTTTCAATTCATTTTGAATTCGTTTTCAATTCAATTCATTTCGAAATCGTTTTCAATTCATTTTGAATTCGTTTTCAATTCAATTCATTTCGAAATCGTTTTCAAAATCGATATAAATATCGTTCACGTCAAAATGGCGTCAATCTAATCAACACGGCTTCATATATTCCTTTATTTTCAAATATTCTATTTCAAATATTTCTTTTTCAAAACTGGAATGAGGCCCAATCAATTACCATATAAAATTAATTATATGGATTTTCATACAACACAAGTATATAATAGCATTGAAAATAATCAACCATCAACCAAAGTGCACTACACTGTATAAGCATCAAATATAGATATTCAACGCTTATAACAGCCTGTCAATCAATCGATCGACATATTTAATCAATCAGGATGAGTGAACTTCAAATTTCATCCTAACACCCGTGTGGGGTTTCAAACAATCAAACACATATTTTATTTGTGCAGTTAGGCGATGTGTAAAATTTATCGACCCAATCAACGTCATTCAAATAGGTGTACATAAACAAACCGTCTGGTTTGTAAATGAATATTTATTTATTCACATTCACGTTAAAAATTATATTTTTAACGATAACACATTTTATTTTAACATATGAATTTCTATTCAGTTCATTCGTTAAATAAAATGCTATTTTTATTTTTCTAACTTATTTTAGAAAATTTCGGCGGCATAACGGCACGATACTAGAAACGGGACAAGGCCTAGCCTTATCCCCGGTCTAGTGAAGGCCCACGCCATTCACACATCAATCAAATCAATTCGTTATGCAAACCACAAACTTTGGAGTAAGGGTCTAACCTAGCCTTACTCCTTCGCCTTATAACGGCGCACGTCTAATCCTAACCAATTTATCGATTCGATTTTTTTTTTTCACCACAAACCACATTCAAACCAATATCGCAATCAATCACCAAACAGTCAAACAAACAAGTCCATGGTCTGTGGACGATTGTGTCGGGTGCTACTAAGCACCGTCTGCATCCTAGTATATATATATAACTAGAAATAAAATAGAAAGGTGAGAAATTCTCACTTATAGCTATCCTAGCTCCACGGCACTTCATTGATAGAAATCTTCATTGTTTTCGCATCTTCGTCAGCTTTGTCGCCCGTAGCCACTACATATGTAAAAATCGAATTTTTACTTCGCTATTCCATATATAAAAATCATATTTTTCTATCGAAGTTCAATATATAAAAATTCCATTTTTCTATCGTTATTCAATATATAAAAATTCCATTTTTCTATCGTTATTCAATATATAAAAATTCCATTTTTCTATCGAAGTTCAATATATAAAAATTCTATTTTTCTATCGAAGTTCAATATATAAAAATTCTATTTTTCTATCGAAGTTCAATATATAAAAATATAATTTTTACTTCGACTTTCAATATCTAAAAATCTGATTTTTACTTCTTAAAGTTCAAATCCTTTTTCTCTTTAGAGATTAAACCTTTTTTCTATTTAAAGTTTTTACTTTAAAACAAATTCAGTTTTTATTTTTAAAATAAATTCAGTTTTTATTTTTAAAATAAATTCAGTTTTTAAACTTAAAATAAATTCAGTTTTTAAACTTAAAATAAATTCAGTTTTTAAACTTTTAAAACAAATTCAGTTTTTAAA